>JAAAWM010012201.1:0-222877 GCA_036873465.1 Thinopyrum obtusiflorum | reverse complement strand
GTACGTGGACACACTCTCCCCTCTCGTTGCTATGCATCACCATGATCTTGCGTGTGCGTAGGATTTTTTTTGAAATTACTACGTTCCCCAACACACACCACACAACCAAGGGCCTGATCAAGCTAAGAGGCCGTGTAGAGCCGCTGGACCTCACCTCCGCTGCCTCTCAGTCCCCCTGGCTTTATATATCCATAAAACGATCAAAAAGGATTTAATGTGATTTTTTTCCACCACCGCTCTCTGCATTCCGAGGGAGATCCAATCTAGCCCTATTATGGCACTCTACCGGAGGGGAAAATTCATCTTCTTCAACATCTCCATCATCCCTTGCTACTCCTTGATACGTCTCCAATGTATCTATAATTTTTGATTGTTCCATGCTATTATATTATCTATTTTGGATGTTTTATATGCATTAATATGCTGTTTTATATTATTTTTGGGACTAACCTATTAACCCAGAGCCCAGTGCCAGTTTCTGTTTTTTCCTTGTTTTTGAGTTTTGCAGAAAAGGAATATCAAACGGAGTCCAAACGGAACAAAAATTTACGGTGATCATTTATGGACCAGAACAAGCCCAGGGAGCATTGGAGTTGGGCCAGAAGAGACACGAGGCAGCCACAAGCCTAGGGGGCACCCCCCCTAGGGCGCGCCCCTGGCTTGTCGCCGCCTCGTGGCCCCCCTTGACTTGATTCCACTGCCATATACCCTTATATATACATAAACCCCCAGAAAGAAACCTAGATCGGGAGTTCCGCTGCCGCAAGCCTCTGTAGCCATGAAAAACCAATCGGGAGCCCGTTTCGGCACCCTGCCAGAGGGGGAAACCATCACCGGAGGCCATCTTCATCATCCCAGCGGTCTCCATTACGAGGAGGGAGTAGTTCACCCTCGGGGCCGAAGGTATGTACCAGTAGCTATGTGTTTGATCTCTCTCTCTCTCTCGTGTTCTTGAGATGTCATGATCTTGATGTACCACGAGCTTTATTGATATAGATGAATCATATGGAGTTTTCCCCTCTCTATCTTCTTGTGATGAATTGAGTTTTCCCTTTGAACTTTTCTTATCGAATTGAGTCTTTAAGGATTTGAGAACACTTGATGTATGTCTTGTGATGGGATATCCGTGGTGACAATGGGATGTTCTATTGATCCACTTGATGTATGTTTTGGTGATCAACTTGCGGGTTCCGTGACCTTGGGAATCTATGGATAGGGGTTGGCACACGTTTTCGTCTTGACTCTCTGATGGAAACTTGGGGCACTCTTTGAAGTTCTTAGTGTTGAATTGAACATGATGAATCTGAAATTGTGTGATGCATATCGTATAATCAAGCCCATGGGTACTCGTGGTGACATTGGAGTATCTAGGTGACATTAGAGTTTTGGTTGATGTGTATCTTAAGGTGTTATTTTAGTATGAACTCTAGGGCTGTCCATGACACTTATAGGGATAGCTCATATGATTGATCGGAAAGGATAACTTTGAGGTGGTTTCGTACCCTACAATAATTTCTTCGTTTGTTCTCCGCTGTGAGTTACTTTGGAGTGAACTCTTTGTCGCGCGTGAAGGATTTACATATGAATCAACTATGCTAACAATGTTGAGAGAACTTGCACTAGTGAAAGTATGAACCCCTAGGCCTTGTTTCTAAGCCTTGCAATACCATTTGTGCTGACTTTTATTATTAGTTACCTTGCTGTTTTTATATTTTCAGATTACAAAAACCTATATCTACTATCCATATTACACTTGTATCACCATCTCTTTGCCGAACTAGTGCACCTATACAATTTACCATTGTATTGGGTGTGTTGGGGACACAAGAGACTCTTTGTTATTTGCTTGCAGGGTTGTTTGAGAGAGACCATCTTCGTCCTTCGCCTCCCATGGATTGATAAACCTTAGGTCATCCACTTGAGGGAAATTTGCTACTGTCCTACAAAACTCTGCGATTGGAGGCCCAACAATGTCTACAAGAAGTAAGGTTGCATAGTAGACATCAAGCTCTTTTCTAGCGCCGTTGCCGGGGAGGTGAGTGCTTGAAGGTATATCTTTAGATCTTGCAATTGAATCTTTTAGTTTCTTGTTTTATCACTAGTTTAGTCTATAAAAGAAAACTACAAAAAAATGGAATTGAGGTTGCCTCATATGCTTCATCTTTTTAATGCCTTTCGTGAAAATGATGGAAAGGTAAATTGTGCTCAAGTGTTAGAAGAAGAAGTTAATAAAATGTTTGGCACTAAATCTTTGAATTATGAGCATGATTGCAATGTTGTTAGTATGCTTTCTATAAATATCCATGATGCTAATGATATGCAAAGCTACAAGTTTGGGGATGCTATGTTCGATGAAGATGATATGTTTAGTCCCCCAAGTTTTGATGAGCAAATTTATTATGATGAAAGCATGCCTCCTATTTATGATCATTATTGTGATGACATGTATGATATAAAGAATAATGATAACCATGAAACTTGTTATCATGATTTTAATTTTCAATTGGATTATGCCTCACATGATAGTTATTTTGTTGAGTTTGCTCCCACTACTATTGATGAGAATAAATTTGCTTATGTGGAGAGTAATAAATTTTTTAAGCATGTGGATCATGAAAATAATGCTTTATGTGCTGGTTATATTGTCAAATTCATTCATGATGCTACTGAAAATTATTATAAGAGAGGATCATATGCTTTTACGTGTTGCAATAATATCAAGTTTCCTCTCTATGTGTTGAAAGTTTCAAAGTTATGCTTGTTTTTCCTTCCTATGCTAGTTGATTCTTGCTCCCATAAATTGTTTGCTCACAAAATCCCTATGCATAGGAAGTGGGTTAGGCTTAAATGTGCTAGTCATATGCTTCATGATGCTCTCTTTGTATTTCAATTCTTATCTTTTATGTGAGCATCCTTGAAATCATCATGCCTAGCTAAAAGGCATTAAAGAAAAGTGCTTGTTGGGAGACAACCCAACACTTTTACCTACTTTTTTTTATGTGTTCACATGATTAGGCTACTGTAGTAATCATGTTTTATAGTTTTTTTTCAATAAAGTGCCAACTAAAGCCTTTGGGATAGTGTGGATACTAGTTGACTTGATTCTGTGCAAAAACAGAAACTTTTGCGCCCAGCTCTGGAATTACCATAAATCACCAGAGGGTCAAAAGCTTTTGAAATGTTTACACATGATTGATATACAAATTCCCTACGTTGTCCTAATTTTTCAGAATTTCTGGAATTGCAGAAGTATGGTGGTTGTTCAGATCATTACAGACTATTCTGTTTTTGGCAGATTCTGTTTTCAATGCATAGTTTGCTTGTTTTAGTGTTTCCATATATTATATTAAGTGAAATAAATTGTGGAAATGATAAGTTACAGTAGGCATTGTGTGAGAACAATTATGAATCTTATCTTTGACAGTACCCAAGTGAATGATTAGCTCTTTATCATACTAACCCATCTCACGAAGTTCCGTTAAGTTTTGTGTTGTGAAGTTTTCAAGTTTTGGGTAGTGATTTGATGGAATATGGAATAAGGAGTGGCAAGGGCCTAATATTGGGGATGCCCAAGGCATCCCAAGGTAATATTAAAGGACAACCAAGAGCCTAAGCTTGGGGATGCCCCGGAAGGCATCCCCTCTTTCATCTTCAATCCATCGGTAAATTTACTTGAGGCTATATTTTTATTCACCACATGATATGTGTTTTGCTTGGAGCATCATTTTATTTTGTTAGGATTTTCTTGCTGTTATTTATATTAATGTTTTGCATCTTTTATTTCAATAAAAGTGTCAAGGGTAGCCTTCACCATGCTCAATTTGCAAGTATATGAGTTGCTGTTTCAAAACAGAAAGTTTGCTGTTAGTGCAAAAATTCCCTAGAATAGTCAATATGTCATAAAATATTGAAATTTTGACACAACATGCTGTTATATATTATCTACAGTGTGGTAAATTTTCAGAATTTTTGGAGTTAATTAAGTATGGATCTTGCTGCATTCTTTACAGACTGTACTGTTTAGGCAGATTGCTGTTATGTTTGCATTGTTTGCATATGTTGGCTTGTTTAATGATTCTATTTGAGGATGGAAGTATTAAATATGCAGAGGCATTTATTATGCAATGTTAAATAATAATTTTAGTTATTTGCTACAGTAGATAATGATAAGGTTTTGCATTGATTTATACTAACTTATCTCACGAATTCTTGTTGAGTTTTGTGTGGATGAAGTTTTTAAGATTTAGGGAAACCGTGATATGAGAGGAATTAAGGAGACACAAGAGCTCAAGCTTGGGGATGCCCAAGGCATCCCTAATAAATATTTCAAGAAGTCTCAAGCATCTAAGCTTGGGGATGCCCCGGTTGGCATCCCACCTATCTTCTTCAACAATTATCGGTTAGTATCGGTTGAACCTAAGTTTTTGCTTCTTCACATGATATGTGCTATCCTTGGAATGTCATTTTATTTTATTTTGTTTTGCTGTTTGAATAAAATACTTAAGATCTGAAATTCTTAGATGAGAGAGTCTTCACATAGTTATTTAATTTTTGACTACTCATTGATCTTCACTTATATCTTTTTGGAGTAGTTTGTCAATATGCTCTAGTGCTTCACTTATATCTTTTTAGAGCACGGCGGTGGTTTTATTTTATAGAAATTGTTGAACTCTTATGCTTCACTTATATTATTTTGAGAATCTCTAAACAGCATGGTAATTTGCTTAGGTTATGAATTTAGTCCTAATATAATGGGCATCCAAGAGGGATATAATAAAAACTTTCATATAAAGTGCATTGAATACTATGAGAAGTTTGATTCCTTGCATTTGTTTTGAGATATAAAGATGGTGATATTAGAGACATGCTAGTGAGTAATTGTGGATTGGTAGAAATACTTGTGTTAAAGTTTGTGATTCCAGTAGCATGCACGTATGGTGAACCGTTATGTGATGAAGTCGGAGCATGATTTATTTATTGATTGCCATCCTTTGTGCGGAGGTCGGGATCGCGCGATGGTTAACTCCTACCAACCCTTCCCCTAGGGGCATGCGTCTAATACTTTGTTTTGATAGCTAACAGACTTTTGCAATAAGTATGTGAGTTCTTTATGACTAATGTTGAGTCCATGGATTATACGCACTCTCACCCTTCCACCTTTGCTAGCCTCTCTAGTACCGCGCAACTTTCGCCGGTCCATTAAACCCACCATATACCCTTCCTCAAAACAGCCACCATATACCTTCCTCAAAACAGCCACCATACCTACCTATTATGGCATTTCCATAGCCATTCCGAGATATATTGCCATGCAACTTCCACCGTTCCGTTTATTATGACACACATCATCATTGTCATATTGCTTTGCATGATCATGTAGTTGACATCGTATTTGTGGCAAGGCCACCGTTCATATTTTTCATACATGTCACTCTTGAGTCATTGCTCATCCCGGTACACCGCCGGAGGCATTCATATAGAGTCATATTTTGTTCTAAGTATCGAGTTGTAATTCTTGAGTTGTAAGTAAATAAAAGTGTGATGATCATCATTATTAGAGCATTGTCCCATGTGAGGAAAAGATGATGGAAACTATGATTCCCCTACAAGTCAGGATGAGTTTTCGGACTTTACAAAAAAAAGAGGCCAAAGAAGCCCAAATAAAAAAAGAGGCCAAAGAAGCCCACCAAAAAAAAGAGAAAAACAATGAGACAAAAGAGAGAAGGGGAAATGCTACTATCTTTTTCCGCACTTGTGCTTCAAAGTAGCACCATGATCTTCATGATAGTGAGTCTCCTATATTGTCACTTTCATATACTAGTGGGAATTTTTCATTATAGAACTTGGCTTGTATATTCCAATGATGGGCTTCCTCAAATTGCCCTAGGTCTTCATGAGCAAGCGAGTTGGATGCACACCCACTTAGTTTCTTTTTGAGCTTTCATACACTTATAGCTCTAGTGCATCCGTTGCATGGCAATCCCTACTCACTCACATTGATATCTATTGATGGGCATCTCCATAGCCCATTGATACGCCTAGTTGGTGTCAGACTATCTCCTTCTTTTTTTCTTCTCCATAACCATCATATTCTATTCCATCTATAATGCTATATCCATGGCTCACGCTCATGTATTGCGTGAAAGTTGAAAAAGTTTGAGAATACTAAAGTATGAAACAATTGCTTGGCTGAAACTGGGGTTGTGCATGATTTAATACTTTGTGTGATGAAGATGGAGCATAGCCAGACTATATGATTTTGTAGGGACAACTTTCTTTGGCCACGTTATTTTGAGAAGACATAATTGCTTTGTTAGTATGCTTGAAGTACTATTGTTTTTATGTCCATATTAAACTTTTGGGTTGAATCTTATGGATCTGAACATTCATGACACAATAAAGAAAATTACATGGATAAATATGTTAGGTAGCATTCCACATCAAAAATTCTGTTTTTATAATTTACCTACTCGAGGACGAGCAGGAATTAAGCTTGGGGATGCTTGATACGTCTCCAACGTATCTATAGTTTTTGATTGTTCCATGTTATTATATTATCTATTTTGGATGTTTTATATGCATTAATATGTTGTTTTATATTATTTTTGGGACTAACCTATTAACCCAGAGCCCAGTGCCAATTTTTGTTTTTTCCTTGTTTTTGAGTTTTGCAGAAAAGGAATATCAAACGGAGTCCAAACGGAATAAAAATTTACGGTGATCATTTATGGACCAGAACAAGCCCAGGGAGCATTGGAGTTGGGCCAGAAGAGCCACGAGGCAGCCACAAGCCTAGGCGGCGCCCCCCACAGGGCGCGCCCCCTGGCTTGTCTCCACCTCGTGGCCCCCGTTGACTTGATTCCAACGCCATATACCCTTATATATATAGAAACCCCCAGAAAGAAACCTAGATCGAGAGTTCCGCCATCAGAAGCCTCTGTAGCCACGAAAAACCAATCGGGAGCCCGTTCCGGCACCCTGCCGGAGGGGGAAACCATCACCGGAGGCCATCTTCATCATCCCGGCGGTCTCCATGACGAGGAGGGAGTAGTTCACCCTCGGGGCTGAGGGTATGTACCAGTAGCTATGTGTTTGTTCTCTCTCTCTCTCTCTCTCGTGTTCTTGAGATGTCATGATCTTGATGTACCGCGAGCTTTATTGATATAGATGAATCATACGAAGTTTTCCCCTCTCTATCTTCTTGTTATGAATTGAGTTTTCCCTTTGAACTTTTCCTATCGGATTGAGTCTTTAAGGATTTGAGAACACTTGATGTATGTCTTGCGATGTGATATCCGTGGTGACAATGGGATGTTCTATTGATCCACTTGATGTATGTTTTGGTGATCAACTTGCGGGTTCCGTGACCTTGGGAATCTATGCATAGGGGTTGGCACACGTTTTTGTCTTGACTCTCCACTACTAGAGAAAACCTTACTAGTGGCGCTGGTTTTTTACATACCAGTAGCGCGGGCACCCGCGCTACTGCTAGGGCGCTACAGCTATTATTTAACAGTAGCGCGTTTCTAAACAAGCGCTGCAGCTAAAATACTTAGTAGTAGTGCCACTTTCTCTACCGATGCTACTACTATCATCACGTAGTAGTAGCGCCCTATTTTGTCCCCACGCTACAACTAGGTAAAAAGAAATTAAAAATAATAAAAAGAAGTCAGATGCAATATTCATGGAAATCAAGACAAGTCCAGTGCAAATAAACTAAGTTCACAGAACCATCTCACAAACATTAACGACAATACCACATTTAATATAACCACACAATCTCACAAACTCATATATAGTAGTAAACAATGCATGGATAGATCATAGTTGATAAGTCTACTAGGTAGTCATACTAGCATATATATGGTTCAGCAGCCACATGCATGCATATGTAGTTCTAGATGATATCGATGACGATCATCATCCTCAAGCCTTGGCGGTGGGTGTTCCTGATAGTAATTAGGATGGCCTGTCCAACATGAAGATTCTTGCCGACGAGGAAGCTCTTCCACCGAAGTGTGTGCGACCGTCTGTGTCCACGCCGTACGCACAGGTGGTGACGGAGCCCCTCGCGGTAAGGCGTATTCCAGCAGAGCCTTCTTCATCAGGCTTGATACCACAACTCTCAGATAGGCTCTTTGGCAATTTCTGAATAAGAAAAACATATCAATTAATAAGTAGCCTCACACATTCTACACTATCAAAAGACAGTACTACATTTCTACTAAGCATGAATTCTACTAATAAGTATATATGGATTCTACACTATTAACAGTTCTTTGGATTCTACACGAAGCATATATATCATCGGATTCACTAAGCATATATATCATCGGATTCACTAAGCATATATATCATCGGATTCACTAAGCATATATATCATCGGACTCTACACTAAGTATAACAATAAAGCATATCATCAAATTACTACAGTAAATGCAACATACCATGACATGCCGATCAACCATGGTACTTGTCAGGTGGGTCACGAATGGCACCCCGACGAAGTCAGCACGTGGCGGAATTATGTCCCATAGGTTGCACACCTCCTCCTCGCTCAACCTCATTCTTTGAGCTACGATGGCTTCATCAAGTGGGTCGTCATCATCCTCATCTTCTTCATCATCTTCTGCTTTGTTGACATAAATGACGGCCAGCTTGGGTCTTTCTGCTTTGAAGGAGAAGCTGATCAACTCACCACCGGTGATACGCATGTGGGCGATGAAACGGACCCATCCATCTCCTCCCACCTGCGTCATATTTCGTCCTTTCTCGACCTCCATTGTGTAGGGGCCCCCAGGAGCCTCAAAGGTCATAGAGTCTCCGGTCAGCTTGTTGAATTCCGACCTCACATTGCATGGGACGATCTGCGTACAAAAAGCAAAATGATATATACACGATGCATTAATGCCAATAACACTAAAAACAAAATAGTGGTTACTAATTTCATATAATTTATTATCGCCGCATGAAGAAAACCAGACTGGAAGTAGATGCCGAACAGCGTGCCAGTTGCAAGGCTGCTGGCGCACCTTGACTTGCACCGTCGACATGGTGGTGGTGGTGGTGGCGCCATTTCCCTAAAGCAATATGATTAAAGGATTAACGATCCAAAAAGTAAACATAAAGTTTTCAATACACATCATGTTTTGAATAATATACCATTTATTCACACATTAATCAAGGCAGCTATAAGGCAGCAATAAGATCATCAGTAGACAAAATACCATTTATTTACACAAATATCAATTAAACATTATCTCTGCAAGCATGGCAAAGCAGAGCAATAACTTTTCCATCCTCATCAAGGACAACTCCCAGCCCTGACACAAGGGTAAAAACACTTCCATCCTCATCAAGGACAACTGAACTAAGTGGATCAATCCAGGGGAACACTTTATCTATTCCCACATCCAAAAGTAGAACCAGCTTAGAATCTTTCAAAACAGCACGGCACAAGATTCACAAAACACAATAAGTAAACATCCATTCCACCTTTGGCATCAGATGCACAATAATTAAAACTATAAAAGGCAAACCCACCCCTTTTAGATCAGATACAACTCTCTGTCTCTCTGTGTTTTCTTTTTCTGAAATTTACCAAAAATGGGCTCACTAACATCAGATGAATAGCGATTTGGGTCGATCATTCCATTAACGGCCGGGTGCTGGTGGATCGATGCTGTCACCGGCTAACCTCCTACTACTCCTAAAAGGCAATGAAACAAGACTGCAAGTGCATGCTTCCCTGCTCTCCCACTGCTGCTCCTCCCGCCGTGCACTGTCCAGCAGCTCCCGCCACCTCCTGTCCCTCTCCTGCAGCTCCCGCCGCCTGTTCCCCACCATGCCCAACAAAAAGCCTCTACTTCTCTCACCTAACCCCTCTCTCTACTCTCTCACGCGAGGAAACAAGCCTGCGAGAACATGTCGGAGGAGGAGATCGAGGGGGACTTACACGGGGCTGGAGCGTCGGAGGAGGCGAGAGGCGACAGCGCGTGGTGGCGGCGCACAGCGCCGTCAGCGGGGGTGAGGCGGCCGGGGTGGAACCCTAACCGCGGCGGCATCGTCAGGCGGAGGGGATCGATGTGAGAGTGAGGGGTGGTGCGGGGGGACCGGCGCGCGGGCCAGTTTCTTTTTCCTGTAGTAGTAGCGCTGGGTAGAGGCCGACTCTACTGCTAAGCCCACCAGCTATAGCGCCCGTTCGAAACAAACGCTACAGGTAAGTGGGCTACCATTTTTGCCCTGCGGCCCACGTAACAGCAGCGCGGCCCAAGCTAACAAACGATGCTATTATTTAGTAGTAGTAGCGTGTTTTGTACCAGGCGCCACTGGTACATACTAGTAGCGTGGGTGCTTAAAAAGGTGCTACTGGTAAACTTCTATCTATAAGCATTTTCCTAGTAGTGCTCCGATGGAAACTTTGGTGCACTCTTTGAAGTTCTTAGTGTTGAATTGAACATGATGAATCTGAAATTGTGTGATGCATATCGTATAATCAAGCCCATGGGTACTCGTGGTGACATTGGAGTATCTAGGTGACATTAGGGTTTTGGTTGATGTGTATCTTAAGGTGTTATTTTAGTACGAACTCTAGGGCTGTTCGTGACACTTATAGGGATAGCTCATATGATTGATCGGAAAAGATAACTTTGAGGTGGGTTCGTACCCTACAATAATTTCTTCGTTTGTTCTCCGCTGTGAGTTACTTTGGAGTGAACTCTTTGTCGCACGTGAGGGATTTACATATGATTCAACTATGTTAACAATGTTGAGAGAACTTGCACTAGTGAAAGTTTGAACCCTAGGCCTTGTTTCTAAGCCTTGCAATACCGTTTGTGCTGACTTTTATTATTAGTTACCTTGCTGTTTTTATATTTTCAGATTACAAAAACCTATATCTACTATCCATATTACACTTGTATCACCATATCTTCGCCGAACTAGTGCACCTATACAATTTACCATTGTATTGGGTGTGTTGGGGACACAAGAGACTCTTTGTTATTTGGTTGCAGGGTTGTTTGAGAGAGACCATCTTGATCCTACGCCTCCCACGGATTGATAAACCTTAGGTCATCCACTTGAGGGAAATTTGCTACTGTCCTACAAAACTCTGCACTTGGAGGCCCAACAACGTCTACAAGAGGAAAGGTTGCATAGTAGACATCACTCCTATGGTGGTGCGGGAGTAGTCCACCCTCGGGGCTATGGGTTTGTACCAATAGCTATGTGTTCTATCTCTCGCCCTTGATCATGTAAGTTTCTGATCTTGATTACGATCATAGGCTTTGTTAATGGAGTTGAACTATGTGAAGTATCCCCCTCTACTGTCTCTGTGGTGAATTGAATCTTGCTCATTCTATGAGTATCTTTATGTTGGATTTAATCTTTTGGGAATCAATGAGATTATGTGATGCATATCTAGTATAATTTCTAAAGATACCCGTAGTGACATTGGGGTGACTCTATGGATTAAGATTAGAATGATAAAGATCATAAGGTGATTGTTTAGTATAATTTCCGGGGTTGCCTGAGTTGACATTTGGGACCCCCCCCCCCCCCCCCCCCCCCCCCCCCCCCCCCCCCCCCCCCCCCCCCCCCCCCCCCCCCCCCCCCCCCCCCCCCCCCCCCCCCCCCCCCCCCCCCCCCCCCCCCCCCCCCCCCCCCCCCCCCCCCCCCCCCCCCCCCCCCCCCCCCCCCCCCCCCCCCCCCCCCCCCCCCCCCCCCCCCCCCCCCCCCCCCCCCCCCCCCCCCCCCCCCCCCCCCCCCCCCCCCCCCCCCCCCCCCCCCCCCCCCCCCCCCCCCCCCCCCCCCCCCCCCCCCCCCCCCCCCCCCCCCCCCCCCCCCCCCCCCCCCCCCCCCCCCCCCCCCCCCCCCCCCCCCCCCCCCCCCCCCCCCCCCCCCCCCCCCCCCCCCCCCCCCCCCCCCCCCCCCCCCCCCCCCCCCCCCCCCCCCCCCCCCCCCCCCCCCCCCCCCCCCCCCCCCCCCCCCCCCCCCCCCCCCCCCCCCCCCCCCCCCCCCCCCCCCCCCCCCCCCCCCCCCCCCCCCCCCCCCCCCCCCCCCCCCCCCCCCCCCCCCCCCCCCCCCCCCCCCCCCCCCCCCCCCCCCCCCCCCCCCCCCCCCCCCCCCCCCCCCCCCCCCCCCCCCCCCCCCCCCCCCCCCCCCCCCCCCCCCCCCCCCCCCCCCCCCCCCCCCCCCCCCCCCCCCCCCCCCCCCCCCCCCCCCCCCCCCCCCCCCCCCCCCCCCCCCCCCCCCCCCCCCCCCCCCCCCCCCCCCCCCCCCCCCCCCCCCCCCCCCCCCCCCCCCCCCCCCCCCCCCCCCCCCCCCCCCCCCCCCCCCCCCCCCCCCCCCCCCCCCCCCCCCCCCCCCCCCCCCCCCCCCCCCCCCCCCCCCCCCCCCCCCCAGGCGATGCGACCGCTGCTTCATCTGTTGCCCTTGAATATATTTTTACACTCAACATACACCATGACATGTTCCATGTCAAAAGTTGGCATTTTTGGGGTACATTTGCTATATTTAAGCCATTAAGTACATTTATAAGCATTTAAAAGATATAATTCAAATCTGAACTGCAAGTGCATGAAAAAAATAGCGAAAAAGTATTGAAAATCCTATTTGTATTATTGTGTCTATGTTTAGGCATTATCCAAGAAAAGAAATGGAATTCCAAACACTAGGGGGCAAGACTCAACCACCAACATAGAGCTTGTTGGTTTTTTAATTCTAAAAAATTCAAAGGAAGTCAGAAAAACATGAAACTTGGAATGTTGTCATGATATGACCCCTAGAGGCCGTGGTAAAAATCTGGCATTTTTCTAGCTTCATTTGTTATATTTATTACATTAAACGCATTTCTAGGCATCTAATATATTAAGAGCATTTCTAGGCCCTCCTCTAACACACCATGAAGAAAAGCATTCTGAACATCCAACTGACGGAGAGACCAGCCACGTGTAACTGCCAAGGACAGGAGTAGTCGAATGGTGGTAGGCTTGATAACTGGACTGAAGGTATCCTCATAGTCAATACCATGTCGTTGTTTGAATCCTTTAGCAACTAGACATGCCTTATATCATTCAATGGAACCATCAGCATGTTTCTTCACTTTGAACACCCACTTAGAGTCAATGACATTGACACCAGGAGGAGGAGGTACAAGACGCCATGTTTTGTTGTGAAGGAGAGCATGAAACTCCTGTTCCATTGCAGCCCGCCAATGTGGAATACTCATAGCAGCACGAAAATGACGTCGTTCAGAGGTAGGATCCGAGACTGCATGCGCCATACAGGCTGCAAGCCAGGCAACCGTACCATCCGTGCACTGCTTGGGAAGAAAAATGCCGCTGCGACTGCGAGTGTGTGGCCGATGGACCACAGGAGCCGGAGCAGGTGGCGGCGATGGAACAAGCATCAGCGACGACGGGGGTGTAGCAGGCGATGACCCAGGCGTAGCGATTGTTCCAGCTGGTGACGAGGCCCCTGGCGAGCGATGAGGCTTCAGGCGGGGGTGAACCAGGCGGCCCAGGTGGTGGCGAGCCAGGCGGGGGCTTCCCAAGTGGCCCAGGAGGGGGCGCCCTAGGTGGCCCAGGCTAGGTCGAACCAGGTGGCGGGGCCGAGACAGGTCAGGGCGACCCAGGCGAGGGAGTTGGAGGCACGCTGGTCCCATCTGCATGGATGGGACTACGTGCATGTGCAAGCATGTCATCTATTGGACTGCATGGAGAGTCCGGATAATCCAGCAGCTCGAGTTGAGCACCACGACCAGTACCTGTACCATGGTTAGACAACAAAACAGGCGAATATGCAACATCTTCAAATTGGTCAGAAGAAAAATTTGTTGGACGCAAGGACTGTGGTATGTCGGATGTTGTCGAAAGATTGGAAAACGGAAAGGAGTTCTTATCGAAGATGACATCACGGGAGATGTAGACTCGATTAGTGGGTACATGAAGACACTTATATCCTTTGTGAAGCGAACTGTAGCCAAGAAAAACACACTTCTTTGAGCGAAACTCAAGCTTACGACTATTATACGGACGTAGATGTGGCCAACAAGCACACCCAAACACCTTGAGAAAAGTGTAGTCAGGAACTTCGTTAAGGAGGACTTCAAGAGGAGTTTTCAAATTAAGTACGCGTGTAGGGAGACGGTTAATCAGAAAATAAGCGGTAAAGAAGACATAACTCCAAAAATGAAAAGGAACCGAAGCATGAGCTAGCAAGGTTAAACCAGTTTCAACAACATAGCGGTGTTTTCGTTCAGCAGCACCATTTTGTTGATGTGTATGAGGGCAACACACACGATGAGAAATCCCAAGCTTCTAAAAAAAAGTGTTGAGATTGCGATATTCGCCCCCCCCCCCCCCCCCCAGTCTGACTGAACATGTATAATTTTATGCTTGAGAAGTCGTTCAACATGTGTTTGAAACTGAATAAATATATCAAACACATCAGACTTGCGCTTAAGAAGATAAAGCCATGTAAAGCAACTATAAGCATCAATGAAACTGACATAATAGTTATGACCACTAACAGAAGTTTGGGCAGGGCCCCATACATCAGAAAACACAATCTCTAGAGGATTTTTGACAACCCGACTCGACAAAGAAAACGGAAGTTGATGACTTTTGCCCTGTTAATAGGCATCACACACTGCTATTTCTTTATTACTAGAAACCACGGGAAGTTCATGACGATGAAGAACATGACGCACTATCGGAGTAGCTGGATGCCCAAGGCGAGAATGCCACTGAGACGACGAAACACGAACCCCACTGAAAACTTGTGACATGTGTGGCACATCGAGAGAGTAAAGACCACCGCGATAGCGACCTCTCCCCCCCCCCCCCCCCCCCCCCCCCCCCCCCCCCCCCCCCCCCCCCCCCCCCCCCCCCCCCCCCCCCCCCCCCCCCCCCCCCCCCCCCCCCCCCCCCCCCCCCCCCCCCCCCCCCCCCCCCCCCCCCCCCCCCCCCCCCCCCCCCCCCCCCCCCCCCCCCCCCCCCCCCCCCCCCCCCCCCCCCCCCCCCCCCCCCCCCCCCCCCCCCCCCCCCCCCCCCCCCCCCCCCCCCCCCCCCCCCCCCCCCCCCCCCCCCCCCCCCCCCCCCCCCCCCCCCCCCCCCCCCCCCCCCCCCCCCCCCCCCCCCCCCCCCCCCCCCCCCCCCCCCCCCCCCCCCCCCCCCCCCCCCCCCCCCCCCCCCCCCCCCCCCCCCCCCCCCCCCCCCCCCCCCCCCCCCCCCCCCCCCCCCCCCCCCCCCCCCCCCCCCCCCCCCCCCCCCCCCCCCCCCCCCCCCCCCCCCCCCCCCCCCCCCCCCCCCCCCCCCCCCCCCCCCCCCCCCCCCCCCCCCCCCCCCCCCCCCCCCCCCCCCCCCCCCCCCCCCCCCCCCCCCCCCCCCCCCCCCCCCCCCCCCCCCCCCCCCCCCCCCCCCCCCCCCCCCCCCCCCCCCCCCCCCCCCCCCCCCCCCCCCCCCCCCCCCCCCCCCCCCCCCCCCCCCCCCCCCCCCCCCCCCCCCCCCCCCCCCCCCCCCCCCCCCCCCCCCCCCCCCCCCCCCCCCCCCCCCCCCCCCCCCCCCCCCCCCCCCCCCCCCCCCCCCCCCCCCCCCCCCCCCCCCCCCCCCCCCCCCCCCCCCCCCCCCCCCCCGTCCAAGCTCCATTTTCCTCAAGATTTGTCTAGGTTTGCCGGTCTGTCCTGTCCCGTCCCCGTCCTCACCGCTGTAGATCGCCCGCGCCGATCTCGTCATCGGCACCACTGTGGTGAGCCTCAGTAATAACATTTGATCACTACTGTACTTTGGTTTTAATGTGATGATGAACTTCTATTAATTTGGTCACTTCTCTATTCATGATGTTCTGTAATGGTTTTTGACACACTTAATTATATATAATGCACGCAGATGAACCAGCAATGGATGTACGGTGACAGACGCACCTCCGAGTACATTAAGGGCGTGCATAATTTTCTCGAAGTGGCTGAGGCAAACAAGCAGAATGGTTTTATGTGTTGTCCATGCCCTATCTGTGGGAATACAAAGTCTTACTCTAACTCAAAAACTCTTCACATCCACCTGCTTGAGAAGGGTTTCATGCCACACTATAATGTTTGGACCAAGCACCGAGAAAGAGGGGTTATGATGGAAGACAATGAAGAACAATAGGATGATGACAACTATCCGCCCTCTGAATACGGTGATGCTGCAACGGGGGAAGCTGAAGATCAAGAGGAACCAGACGATGTGCCCGATGATGATCTTCACTGGGTCATTGTTGATGCAAAGAGACAATGCCAAAGTGAAAGGGAGAAGTTGAAGTTCGATCGCATGTTAGAGGATCACAAAAAAGGGTTGTACCCAAATTGCGAAGATGGCAACACAAAGCTCGGTACCACACTGGAATTGCTGCAATGGAAGGCAGACAATGGTGTATCTGACAACGGATTTGAGAAGCTACTAAAAATATTGAAGAAGAAGCTTCCAAAGGATAACGAATTGCCCGAAAGTACGTACGGAGCAAAGAAGGTTCTATGCCCTCTAGGATTGGAGGTGCAGAAGATACATGCATGCCCTAATGACTACATCCTCTACCGCGGTGTGTACGAGGATTTGAACGCATGCCCGGTATGCGGTGCTTTGCGGTATAAGATCAGACGAGATGACCCTGGTGATGTTGAGGGCGAGCGCCCCAGGAAGAGGGTTCCTGCCAAGGTGATGTGGTATGCTCCTATAATACCACGGTTTAAACGTTTGTTCAAAAACAAAGAGCATGCCAAGTTGATGCGATGGCACAAAGAGGACCGTAAGAAAGACGGGAAGTTGAGAGCACCCGCTGACGGGTCGTAGTGGAGAAAAATCGAGAGAATGTGGGGGGACTTTGCAGGTGATGCAAGGAATGTATGGTTTGGTTTAAGCGCGGATGGCATTAATCCTTTTGGGGAGCAGAGCAGTAATCATAGCACCTGGCCCGTGACTCTATGTATCTATAACCTTCCTCCTTGGTTGTGCATGAAGCGGAAGTTCATTATGATGCTAGTGCTCATCCAAGGCCCTAAGCAACCCGGCAACGACATTGATGTGTACCTAAGGCCATTAGTTGAAGAACTTTTATAGCTGTGGAAAGGAAAAGGTGTACGTGTGTGGGATGAGCACGACCAGGAGGAATTTGACCTACATGCGTTGCTGTTTGTAACCATCAATGATTGGCCTGCCCTCAGTAACCTTTCAAGATAGACAAACAAGGGATACCACGCATGCACGCACTGTTTAGATGACACCAAAAGTATATATTTGGACAAATGCAGGAAGAATGTGTACCTGGGACATCATCGATTTCTTCCGACCAACCATCAATGTCGAAAGAAAGGCAAGCATTTCAAAGGTGAGGCAGATCACCGGAAGAAGCCCGCCGTCCGTACTGGTGATCACATACTTGATATGGTCAATGATTTACAAGTAATCTTTGGAAAGGGTCCTGGCGGACTATCTGTTCCGAATGACGCTGAGGGAAGCGCACCCATGTGGAAGAAGAAATCTATATTTTGGGACCTACCCTTTTGGAAAGACCTAGAGGTCCGCTCTGCAATCGATGTGATGCACGTGGCGAAGAATCTTTGCGTGAACCTGCTAGGCTTCTTGGGCGTGTATGGGAAGACAAAAGATACACCGGAGGCACGGGAGGACCAGCAACATGTGCACGAAAAAGACGGCATGCATCCAAAGCAGTATGAAGGTCCTGCCAGCTACGCTCTTACCAAAGAAGAGAAGGAATTCTTCTTTGAATGCCTGCTCAGTATGAAGGTCCCATCTGGCTTCTCGTCGAATATAAAGGGAATAATAAATATGGTAGAGAAAAAGTTCCAGAACCTAAAGTCTCATGACTGCCACGTGATTATGACGCAACTGCTTCTGGTTGCATTGAGGGGGCTTCTACCGGAAAATGTTCGATTAGCCATTGTGAAGCTATGTGCATTCCTCAATGCAATCTCTCAGAAGGTAATCGATCCAGAAATCATACCAAGGTTAAGGAGTGATTTGGTGCAATGTCTTGTCAGTTTCGAGCTGGTGTTCCCACCATCCTTCTTCAATATCATGATGCACATCCTAGTTCATCTAGTCGATGAGATTGCCATTCTGGGCCCTGTATTTCTACACAATATGTTCCCCTTTGAGAGGTTCATGGGAGTCTTAAAGAAATATGTTCGTAACCGTGCTAGGCCTAAAGGAAGCATCTCCACGGGCCATCAAACAGAGGAGGTCATTGGGTTTTGTGTTGACTTCATTCCTGACCTTAAGACGATTGGTCTCCCTCAATCGCGGTATGAGGGGAGACTGACTGGAAAAGGCACGCTAGGAGCGGACTCAATAATATGTAGGGACGGGCATTCTTGGTCTCAAGCACACTACACAGTTCTACAGAATTCTACCTTGGTGACCCCGTATGTCAATGAACACAAGAATATTCTGCGCTCCAAACACCTAGAGCAGTGTGACGACTGGATTACATTTGAACACATCAGGACTTTCGGCAGTTGGTTGCAAACACATCTCATGGGTGACAACACTGTTGCAGATGAGCTGTACTCGTTGGCCAGGGGACCATCTTCAACTGTATTGACTTACAAAGGGTACGAGATAAATGGGAATACATTTTACACGATCGCCCAAGATCAAAAGAGCACCAACCCAAACAGTGGTGTCCACTTTGATGCAGCAACCAACAGGGGAAATGACACATATTATGGCTACCTAGTGGACATATGGGAACTTGACTATGGACATGATTTTAAGGTCCCTTTGTTTTGGTGCAAATGGGTCAATCTGCCAGGAGGCGGGCTACAGGTAGACCCGCAGTACGGAATGACAACAGTGGATCTGAACAATCTTGGGTGCACAGATGAACCATTCGTCCTAGCCAATGATGTGGTGCAGGTTTTCTATGTGAAGGACATGTCTACCAAACCGAGAAAAAGAAAATATAAGGAAGCGAATACATCATACGATGAGCCAAAGCGCCACATAGTTCTTTCAGGGAAAAGAGACATCGTGGGAGTGGAGGGCAAGACAGACATGTCTGAAGATTATGAAAAGTTTCATGAAATTCCTCCCTTCAAAGTCAAGGCTGACCCAAGCACCCTATTAAACGATGAAAATTATCCATGGTTATGGCGCAATAAGCAAGGGACACACGCGAAGAAAAAGTGAAGACTTTCTCTCCACAACTATTCTGATGATGGCTTTTATCTAGAATATCACTGCAGTTACATGTCAAGAAATGAAATGCCTTTTGTAACAGATGAGTTTTCGTCCGAAACCCTGATACTTCGAAAGAGATTGTCCATTTTGTACACGAAGTGCATCCAGTTTTTGCCGTAACCCTCTCAACTTTTTAGCACATGCTATGTGGGTGAAATGATGATACCATGCCAACTTTTAACCTTTTCAGAGTTCAATTGTAGTGCTCTTCAATTTCAGGATCATTTAGCTAAAAAATCACTAAATGCATGAAAAATACCAAATGAAGTCAGAAAGGGTTGAAAACTAATGATGTGGCTTTGAATGGTGCATGTTGAACGCACAAAAAGTCTGGAGTTGAAATAAGTTCAAAAAAATGAAATCCCTTTGTACTAGATGAGTTTTCGTCCGAAACCGTGATACTTCGAAAGAGATTGTCCATTTTGTACACGAAGTGCATCCAGTTTTTGCCGTAACCTTCTCAACTTTTTAGCACATGCTATGTGGGTGAAATGATGATACCATGCCAACTTTCAACCTTTTCAGAGTTCATTTGTAGTGCTTTTCAATTTCAGGGTCATTTAGCTAAAAAAATCACTAAATGCATGAAAAATACCAAATGAAGTCAGAAAGGGTTGAAAATTGATGATATGGCTTTGAATGGTGCATTTTAAACACACACAAAGTCTGGAGTTAAAATAAGTTTAAAAATATGAAATCTCTTTGTAACAGTTGAGTTTTCGTCTGAAACCCTGATACTTCGAAAGAGATTGTCCATTTTGTACACGAAGTGCATCCAACTTTTGCCGTAACCCTCTCAACTTTATAGCACATGCTATGTGGGTGAAATGGTGATACCATGCTAACTTTTATAAAACTTTAATAGCAATAAGAATGAACTAAAAAGCTTTTATAAAACTCTAATAGCAATAAGAATGAACTAAAAAGAATCAATTAAATATAACATTCTTCAATAGCAAAACGAATCAACTAAAAAGAATCAAAATAATATTCTTTAATAGCAAAAAGAATCAACTAAAACATTAACTAAAAAGAATCAAAATAATATTAACTAAAATTATGAAAGTATTTATTTGTTAAAAAGAATAAACTATAAAAGAATCAACTAAAATATTAACTAAAAATAATGAATTAAAAATAATCAACTAAAACATTAACTAAAAAGAATGAACTAAAAAGAATCAACTAAAATATTAACTAAAAAGAATGAACTAAAAAGAATAAACTAAAACATTAACTAAAAAAATGAACTAAAAAGAATCAAAATAATATTAACTAAAATTATCAAAGTATTTATTTATTAAAAAGAATGAACTAAAATAAAATCTTTAATAGAAAACTAAAATAACAAAAAAAATGCCCACCTACTAGGAAACTAAAATGACATAAAAAATAAAAAAATGCCCCCTACTAGGCCACCACGGCCTGCATATGACTAGAAACATGGCAGTGACAAGGGTAGGCAAGTACTGCCTACATTGGAGAGGAGCTCGATAGCTCACCCGCAGCGCGCCTTATAAACCGGTGCAGCGCTCTCTCAACTAGCGAGGTGGGACTAAACTCGCACCACACTGCTGTGCCAGGCTATTGGTCCCGGTTGGTGGCTCGAACCGGGACGAAAGGGTGCCTTTGGTCCCGGTTTGAGCCACCAACCGGGACCAATGCCCCCCTTTAGTCCCGGTTTGAGCCACCAACCGGGACTAAAGGTCTCTGCTTCTCGCCCTTTGGGTTGCTGAAAATACACCTTTGGTCCCGGTTGGTGGCACGAACCGGGACGAAAGGAGGGCATTGGTCCCGGTTGGTGCCACAAACCGGGACTAAAGGGTGGGGTATATAAGCCCACACTTAAGAAATTTTCACACTTCATCCGCACTCGCCCCCGACGCCGCCGCCAGGCTGCCCCGACGCCATCCGCCGTCGCCGTCGCCCGCGCCCTGGCCCGCCCCCGTTGTCGCCGTCACCCCTGCCCTGAGCCGCGCACCTTCCCTGACCCCGATTAGCCCGCGCCCCTGCCCCGGCCTGCTCCCGCCGTCGCCGCGCCCCTGCCCCGTCGCCCCCCCCCCCCCCCCCCCCCCCCCCCCCCCCCCCCCCCCCCCCCCCCCCCCCCCCCCCCCCCCCCCCCCCCCCCCCCCCCCCCCCCCCCCCCCCCCCCCCCCCCCCCCCCCCCCCCCCCCCCCCCCCCCCCCCCCCCCCCCCCCCCCCCCCCCCCCCCCCCCCCCCCCCCCCCCCCCCCCCCCCCCCCCCCCCCCCCCCCCCCCCCCCCCCCCCCCCCCCCCCCCCCCCCCCCCCCCCCCCCCCCCCCCCCCCCCCCCCCCCCCCCCCCCCCCCCCCCCCCCCCCCCCCCCCCCCCCCCCCCCCCCCCCCCCCCCCCCCCCCCCCCCCCCCCCCCCCCCCCCCCCCCCCCCCCCCCCCCCCCCCCCCCCCCCCCCCCCCCCCCCCCCCCCCCCCCCCCCCCCCCCCCCCCCCCCCCCCCCCCCCCCCCCCCCCCCCCCCCCCCCCCCCCCCCCCCCCCCCCCCCCCCCCCCCCCCCCCCCCCCCCCCCCCCCCCCCCCCCCCCCCCCCCCCCCCCCCCCCCCCCCCCCCCCCCCCCCCCCGAAAGAGACTTAGAACAAGAATAGTTGTTGGGGGATATAATCCTCGCCGGAGGTGATCCCTTGTTGTTTCTCAACGACACCGATGGTCAGGAAGGAGAGGATGACGGCTCCGGTGATCCAACAATGGAGGAGGAAGGAGATCATGACGGCTCCGGTGACTGAATGGCGGAGGAAGGAGATCATGATGACAGCTCCGGTGACCGAACGGAGGAGGGAGGCTTAACTGTTGCAAAGTTCGGCGAGGTATATATATATTAATTAAGCCTGTGCTGACTTGATGCATTAATTGTTTTGGTATGTACATATATATATTAACGCTTCTTTCTTCTTTTAGCCCTCCGAATCGAGCCAAACTTCCGTAAGGAGACGAGGCCTGAAGAAAAGGTTGCGCCAGGATGAAAGGTTCACGATCACAGAAGTGGCGAAAGATGGCCAACCGATTGCTCCCAAGCGGACCAAGGACGCATTTGTACATCAGTGCGGAGTTGTTGTTGGGGACAATGTCCCGATCAGCATCGTGCAATGGAATAAGAATAAGGACGAGCCCGAAGTTTCTTATGTCCAGGATAGACAGAAAGATGATCTTTGGACCTCACTGATGACAAATTTCAGCCTACCGCCAGAGGAGGAGCCGAATAACCCAGTTATAGAGCGAAAGGTCAAGGCGTTTGCTCTTAAGAAGATGGCAGAACTATTCAGAAACTGGAAGAAAGAGTTGAACACAAAGGTTGTCGACAAAGAGAAGACTCCAGAATTCATCGGTCGATATGAGAAGATAAGAGATCACTAGCCCGCATTTGTGGCCTACAAGAAATCGGAGAAGGGTAAGAAAAGGTCACTGACAAACAAGCAAAATGCTGCAAACAAGAAGTATCACCATC
Source organism: Thinopyrum obtusiflorum (assembly GCA_036873465.1). NCBI lineage: Eukaryota > Viridiplantae > Streptophyta > Magnoliopsida > Poales > Poaceae > Thinopyrum > Thinopyrum obtusiflorum. Next base: position 200,161 of record JAAAWM010012201.1, on the reverse strand, counting down.
ACACGGGGTCAGGTGGCTACTACAAAGCCCGGCCGTTGTGGGACAAAGCTGAGCAAGACCTGCTTGCTAAAGGGGTCCAACTAGCGACATTGCACTGGCCAGATCGTTCAAGGACTTGGTTCTTCGGGGTTGGGGGAACTTTGGACCCAGAAACAGGGGAGTGTATTTAGACGGACGAGCAACTTGCAATACCCATCAAGAAGCTTCAGAAATATATCAAGGCAGCGCAGGAAGGGACATTCATTCCTGTTAGAGAGAAGGACGAGCTGATAGAGGCCCTCGGGAATCCTGAGCACCCTGGACGAACACGAGGCACACCAGGCTCCGTTCCGTGGGTGCATGGGTTTCCCGACAGCAGTGGTTATAGAAGCCGAGAGAGAAAGAGGAAAGAGGAAGCAGCCGAAATGCAGAGGCTCAGTGCAAGATTAGCAAAGCTAGAGGAACTTGAGAGCTAGTGAGCTACCGGCCAACCATCTCAGCAGCACGAAGATCCTTGCTTCGACGCTGCCCCATAAACTACCCCACCATCTCAGCGGAGAAGCAGTGTGGCTTCCACAGAGCTCGTTCAGCCTGATTTCATGGCTCCTCGCTACCCTATGGATAGTATCACGGAGGCTGAACATTGCGAGCTAATGACGAAATTCCAGAACCTGACCTTGAAGGCGACGGTCGGCTCTGTTGCACCTCCTCAAGCTGAGGGAACTTTCCATTGCCGTCCGATTCCACATGGCTATGCTGTTGTGACGGTGGATGAAATAATGGAGGGATTTGAGGAGCTGGAGCTTGACTACCCTACAGGTGAAGGGGAGATTAATTTAAAAAATGCTTTAAGGAGTACCTGCCTATGGAGAAAGGAGTACATCAAGCTTCCAAACTGGACGCCTCCTCCTCCTCCTCCTCCGGCGCGCGAGGGCACTCCGCCTCCTCCTCCTCCTCCTCCTCCGGCGAGTCAGGGCACTCCACCTCCTCCTCCACCTCCTCCGGCGTGTCAGGGAACTCCGCCTCCTCCTCCACCTCCTCCGGCACGTCAGGGCACTCCGCCTCCTCCTCCGGCGCATCAGGGCACTCTGCCTCCTCCTCCGCCTCCTCCAGCGCGTCAGGGCACTCCGCAACAGCGAAAGAGAGACGGCGCCGCTCCGGCGGCTAGCAGTACAAGAGGCGGGAAGAAATTCAAATACGGTCCAAGCCTCAAGCCTCTGGAAAAGTTACCATATGAGAGGACCGATGAGGAAAACGCGGAAATCAGTGCTGCCGAAGTGAAGGCCCGTTTTGCACGGAAACCTCCACCTCCGAAGGAAACAATAGATCAGGTGAAAGTGAAGCGCACTCTGCGTGCCCTTAAGTGACCACCACCGTCTCCGCCGCAATCCAACTATGAGTGCATTATTGAAAGGACATATAAGGAAGCGCAGCGGTCGGGAAGTACTTGCAGTGTTGCAAGAGTAGCAAAACGAAGAAGTGGGAAAACAATTCCCCAGCTCGGTGAACAGGCGAAGCAATCGTGCCCCCCGCTCAAGGTGTCTAGCGATATCGTTGCTAATCATCCGGGGCTACTGCCCGGTACCAATCTTGGTGATTACCTGGGCGATGATGTACAGTTTGAAATGTTAGAGACAGTAGAGATCTTCAGATACGAGCACGGGAAGCCTCTCGTCAAACCTAATCATCCTCCTCTAACAACGATGATGTGAAGATTGCATAAATGGTACATGGATACCTGCAGCAAGAGTGGGGCCGACAGTATATTGCTGAGAATTAAAGAGGAGCACGACCTCATTGGAGTTGAGGTGATGCCTGTTGAATTTATGGAGTTATTTCAGTTATTCAATCAAGAGGCCCTCGACAAACAACTCATGACTTGCTGCTGTCTGTAAGTATTACTTCTATAATTAAGTCTCTAGCTCAGCTCATTCATTGCATGTATATATAATTATCCTCACTATATTATTCAGATTGAAGATCGTCGAATGCAAGGAAAGACAAATCTATGACATTGGGCTCATTAGCCCAAATACCGTAAATGAATGGACGGTAAAAAAGAGAGTCGAAGAAACTGAGGAAAACTTGCTACAATCGTTCCTTCGACATCAAAACAAAGAAAAAATACTCTTTCCTTACAACTTCAAGTGAGTGTTACTGTCTTGTGCATATTCGGTTTCGCTTACTCGAGGTTAAGTAATGTAATTGATGAGTTATGCGTGCGCAGCTTCCACTTTATTCTGCTATCCATTAAGCTTGACGGGGGAGTAGTAACTGTCTTAGACTCGAGACGAAAAGATCACCAGGATTATGCGGACATGACTGCAATGCTCCAGAAGTAAGTTCAATCATTATCGCACCATATCGGCAACTTTCGTTCATTTCCTGATATCAAGTAATCATTTTCTTTGCCGGGCAGGGTTTGGAAAAAGTTCACCGGAATGGTTCCGGGTCTGCCGAAGGTGCTGCGATTTACACACCCCAAAGCAAGTAGTACTAGCTAGTTCCGCGCATCTCTCATTGATTCTAGTTTCATCAATACCATTTATCATGCTTGATTATCAGTTTGATTGAACTCTATTCTCGTAAAGTGCTACTGGCAGGAAGGCGGGAATCATTTATGTGGATACTACGTTTGCGAGTTCATGCGCAGCTCGACCTCTAAGCGGGGCTACTCTGACAAACAATATGAAGTACGTAAACAATATTCACAATATTATTTTATTACCATCAATTGTGTTGAGTTTCATTCATATATATGTATTGACCCCCTTCTTTAAATTAGATGTGGCAGATGCGGGATGAACTCCTACCACATGATCGCATACGAGCAATTCAAGAGGAATTGGTGGGATTCTTTCTTGACCACGTCATACCTGAAAAGGGAGAATACCATACGGAAATTGAAGCTGATTTTTGGTAGATGATGTCAGGGATCGTAAGAGATGCTGTTATATTGTATATATGTAGTAGCGTCGGATAGATATACGAAAACTTATTGTTCGACCAAGCACGGAGAAAGAGAGGTCACTTCTCTCTGTATATATATGTTCGATCTTGTGTAATTAATGGTTCCTTCATTTGCTTACTAGCTAGCGTCGAGTTCTCTCTATATGTAGTAGCTACCGTTGACCAAGCACAGAGAAAGAGAGGTCACTTCTCTCTATATGTAGTAGCTATAGCTAACACAATATGAAACCCCTAATTAAACCATCCAAAACCCCTAATAAACCCCCCTTTCAAAAATAACAAAAACCCCAGCGCCTGCGAGCTGCTGACGCGTGGCTTCCCTTCAGTCCCGGTTGGTGTTACCAACTGGGACCAAAGGTCCTCCTCCCTGGGCGCCCCACAGCGGCCACGTGGACCTCCTTTGGTCTCGGTTCGTAAGCCAACCGGGACTAAAGGTTTTGGGCATTAGTCCCGTTTGTTTTGTCCTGGTTCCAGAACCGGGACTAAAGGCCCTCTGAAACCGGGAGTAATGCCTTGTTTTCTACTAGTGGTTGTGCCCTTGTGTTGCCATGGCTGCTTGACGCTCGTTATTGCGCCCATCATTGCCGATGCCAAAGAAATCACACTTTAAGCGTTTGTGGCAGCGGGAGGCGAGGTGACCGGGAATGCCGCATAGCTGACAGGGAGGACGGTTACCCTGGTTGCCACACACCGAGCAGCCCGAGCGAGAGGAGCCCCCCTGGCCCCCTTGGCGACCACCATTGGCGCCATTAGTGGCCGGCGCCTGCTGGTGTGGTGGCGTAGAAAGAAGAGGTGGCTTGCCGGTGAACCGGTTGTTGGAGCGAGCACCAGAGTTGGAGCGAGAGCTGCCTCGATACGCCGCATTGGCAGAGGAAGTGTCGTGGTAGACCTCTGCAGCCCGGCGAGTCTCGATGCGTTGTTCCGTCCCAAGAAGACGAGCATAGAGATCGCGAGGGGCAATCGGTGTCTCACGGCCGTGGACCGCCTCAACAAGAGTCATAGTCACTGTCAAGGCCATTGAGAACATATGAGGTAAACTCCTCATCGCTAAGTGGTTTGCCGATGGAAATGAGCGTGTCAGCGAGAGACTTGATCTTGTTGAAGTAGACCGAGGCAGAAAGATCGCGTTTCTTCAAGTCCTGAAGTTGACCGCGAATTGCCATAGAGCGCGCCGTGGACTGAGACGCAAAGCTCCCATCAAGGATGGACCACGCGTCCTGAGACATGGCGGCAAAAAGAACCATGCCAGAGACAGCTTCAGTGAGAGATGACCGGATGGCGGAGAGAATCGCTTGATCTTGAGCGATCCACACACAGTACGCCGGGTTGAGCACCGTGACATTAGCACCGGCAGCCGTAGGCTGCGAGATAAATTGCGCGGGGCACGGCAGTGTCCCATCAACAAACCCTTCGAGGTAATGGCGGCGAAGGAGGGGGCATGAGCTGCGCACGCCAGTAGAGGTAGTTGTCCGCCGAAAGCTTGACAGTGAGGAGGTGGCCGAAGTGGAACGGCGACGGCATGGATGCCTCGACTACTGGTTGGACGGTGACGTCGGGGTGAGCTGGGGCAGGCATGGGAGGCTGCCCGATCGGAGAGGCGGTGAAGGGCCCTCTCGCAGGAACAAGGGCCGAGGCGACCCCGTTGGTGATGTAGGGAGACGAAGCCGTGCCGGTGAAGTACGCCGGGGCACTCGCAGCCATGCTGGTGAAGGACGCCGGGGCTCCCGGGCTGGAGAAGTAGGCCGGGGCAGCCAGGCCCTGCGTGCTGGAGAAGAAGGGTGGGCCTCCTGCTTGTGCGCTCGGGAAGACACCCGGCTGCATGCTTGTGAAGCTGGCCGAAGGACCTGATTGATGTGAGTACATGGGGCCGGCTAGGAGTGTAGATAAGGTGGAGGGTAGGGAGAAAGCGGCGGAGGAGCTCGAAGAGGAGGTCGCCGAAGATATCGCAGCAGTGGCGGCGGCGGCGGCGATGGTGGAAGCGCAGGTAGATGACCTAGGCTGATACCATATTAGACTTAGCTAGATTTGTTTGAGATGAAACGCACAACCCTCTGGGGGTGGCGTGACTTGTATTTATATAGAAATACACAGGTACAAAGTACAAGTCCTAACCGTGTAACGGTTAGGTTTACAGAAGCTACATATGAAATATAATTACAAAGTCTAACACCTGCTTGTGACATTCTGTTCCAGGGAAGGGCATGCACGTGTTGTTGCAGAAACTAGCTAGCCGAACGACCAAGTGGCTTCTTATAAAACAAAAAGCATGGAAAAAGACTGCATCTTTCTCTGGCGAATATTCTAACCAAGGGAAGTCCTTAAACCAATGGTACTGAAACCTACGTGGATGGACTGCTGCATCATCAGGAGGATACTCCTCCATTTTAAAATGATACGCCCTGTGCTTCATATATGCCGTACTCGCTTGTTCTTGATTATTAGGAGGATAATCCCGAATTTGGCACCGGATACCAGGTTCCCTTTCTACTACCAAAACAGCAGCAGAATCATCATTGCCTCTCCCACTCTCTGTCTGAACCTGCGGTGGTGGTGTTGACATCGGAACTCGAATTTCTTCCACTGAGTCTTCTTGTTCATCCACCAAGTGAGGATCAACCAAGTTATTTCGTTCTGAGCCTTCAACTCTTCCTTTCTTCTGAAAAAAAGAATGCATTGTTTGCACATGCTTTTTTTAATTTTTGGCCATGATTAATTGATTATCCTAGCAAAATTGAACACAATCGACTATGAGAATGTATCCTATTTGGAGAATTAATAAGCCAAAACAAAACAAATGCCAGATCTGAAAATTAGATGTGAGGATTGAGAAAGAGGAAGGATTTGGGGTCATGGATCTGTACCTTGCAGTGCCTAGAAGGAGAGCAGCCGGCGGCCGCGGCCAGCGAACGGGAGGGAAGGAACCAGAGAAGGGGAAGGATTTGGGGCTGGGCGGCCTCCCGGTTTGTCTCCTTGGAGGGTTCGAGCAAGGGAGGGGACCGGGGAGAAGAAAATTGGGGAAGATAAACAAGGCTGGCTGGGGGGCGCAGTGAGATGGAGCGATGGGCTGCCTCCTGCCTCCTTTTACGTTTGCTTTTGAGTAATAGTACTCCCTCCGTTTCATAATGCAGTGCCTATAGATTTTTTGAAAAGTCAAACCTCATCAACTTTGACCAAGTTTGTAGAGAAAAATATTTACATCTAGAAGGCCAAACATATATCATTAGATTCATCATAAGACATAGTTTCATATTTTATATATTTGATATTGTAGATATAAGTAGTTCTCTCTATAAACTTGGTCAAAGTTTGCAAAGTTTGACTTTCCAAAAAATTTATACGCACTACATTTTGGAATGGAGGGAATAATAGAAAAGAGGAAAAGTCAAGATTCTCTTTACCAATAGAATAGTACTTAGGATTTACTGTTGCTCCAATGCACATGGGGAGGGCCAGACAACGTAATACATAGATTTGGGGAAAAAAATCGAAGATCCTGTGAATTTTTTTGCATGTTGGCCCGGGCCAGGGCCCGTGCTGGCCGCCCCCTGTCTCCCCCATTGGCCGTGGACGAGGTCGAGCACGTGCTCTGACGCGCGCGGGAACGGCGTGCGATGCATCTTTCCGATCATGCAGCCCTCGCACAACAATGAGCAGAAAGTACTTGTTACCGCTCATGGTCGCCGGAGTGATGGGGCCGTAGAGGTGGCCGTGGATGAGGTCGAGCACGTGCTCTGCGCGGTACGCCAACGCGCGCGAGAACGGCGTGCGATGCATCTTCCCGATCATGCAGCCCTCGTAGAACTGCTCAACGTTGCTGGATCGCCGGCATGCCTCGCACCATCCCCTTCGCGCCGAGGTCATGCAGAACTCTGAAGTGGAGGTGGCCGTAGCGCGTGTGCCAGCGCCATGCTTCGTCGATGCCGCCCGCCTGGAGACACACGGGCGCGGCCAAGTTCAGAGCCATGGCATACAGCCGGTTGCTCGTCCGCCGCACCCGTGCGAGGAGTGCACGCTACCTGTCGTAGAGACAGAGCTCACCGTTCTCGATAACGGACTTGCATTCGTGCTCGTCGAGTTCTCCAAGACTGACAATGCTCGTCCGCAGCTGTGGGATGTAGTAGACATCCGAGAGCGCGTAGTGCTCGCCGGTCTTTCCCGAGAACATCACTACACCGCGACCGCATATCTGCACCACAAAGCCGTCGCCGAACCTCACCGAGCTGCGCACAGTTTCGTCCAACTGCGTGAGCATGTCGCGGCGACCCGTCATATGATTGCTGGTGCCTGTGTCCAGGGACCAGCGGTCATCGTCCGTAGCCACCGGCACGACCCGCACCTCGTTGAGGAAGATCTGTTGCGGTGCCTGTTGCGTCACCGGCTCATGCTCCACGGTGACTGTGTCTGCGCCCCCCGCCGCTCTGTAGGCAGCGAGCAACAGAGCAGGCTGCTCGACGTCAAAATGTGCAATGTGCGCCTGCTGCTCGTGGTCTCGAATCTTCTTGCGGCACTCCTTCGCCTAGTGCCCTGAGATGCCGCAGTAGCGGCAATCGCCCTTGAGTTTGGGCGTCGCCGCGCCCCTGTTGCCGCGGCCACTACCTTGGCCGCGACCGCCACCGCCTTGGAAGCCCTTTGGCTTTCCGTTGCCACGCCCACGCCGCTCTCCGCCACCAGACGAGCTGCCGCCGTGGTCACGCTGTCTCTGACGCGCCATCCACTCCTCTTCAATAAGGAGCAGGCGCCCTCCTGACGCAGGTGCTTCCTCGCGCTTGCGCTCTTCGACGAGAAGGAGGCGCCCGCAGAGCTCCTCCAAGGAGAGTTGTTTGGTGTTGACCAGTGACTCGATCGCCACCGCCATGTCGCGGTACGGTCGCGGCACTGTCCGCAGAATCTTGAGGACATCCTTGTGCTCGTCCACCGGATCGCCGAGGACCTCGAGCTCGTCGATGATGGCCCTGAGCCGCATGACGTATGACTCGATCGCTTCGCCGTCCTTGTACCGCAGTCCCTCATACTCGGAGCGGCGAGTCTGGGCCTTGGCCTCGCGCACGCGTTCCACCCTGACGCGCATGGTCTTCAGGGTGTCCCACGCCTGCTTCGCCGTGGCCTTTCCACTCAGCATCCGTGTCAACTCCGGTGGTACACCCCTAAGCAAGGCGACCATGGCGTGCCGGTCTTCGCGGTCCATCCCTTCGCCGGTCTCCACCACGCGCCACAGCTTATCGGCCTGCAGCTGCAATTTAGTCATGAGAGCCCAGTCGGTGTAGTTCGTTCGCGTCAGCATCATCGGGGGCATGCCGCCGCCGCCGTGCACGACGCGCTCGACGATGTGCACCCCCGACCCTCCTTCGGTGGAGAGCCGCGCCAGGGTTTTCTCCAGCGCTGCCGCTTCCGCCGCCACCTAATTCTGGTCCTCCAACTCCTTCGTCTTCTCGTCGTCACTGCCAGTCATCTCTCCGGCGGATCAGACACCGCCGGCGCCCAGGATGGATCGAACACCACGAAGGCTCTAATGCCACTTCTTGTTGCAGAAACTAGCTAGCCGAACGACCGAGAGAGAGGGGGGTAGAAGACAGTGTTTGCGCTGCGAACTGTGTATGCAGCTTTTCTGATTTCTGTTATTTAGCTAGCCCCAACGAGCTGCTGAAAACAAGGAAGAAATGGTCGCCCACGATGAGCTTACAGATCGTGCCATCCCACGATGCTCGCCGCGATTGAACCCTACATGCCCGCCACGAGACGCGTGATCCATGCCATCCCATGGTGCTTCCTCGGACGGGCGAAAATGGCGCTAACAAACTAACTGAATCTACTGAATTTGTGCGTGCACATGCACACGCTGACAGACTAAATTTTATTCAGTAAACTGAACTAACTGAACTTTGAAACTAACACCTAGTGCAGCTGATTATCTAACAGCACGTACAGCACAGTTGGCCCTACCTACCCACGTCGTCGCAGATACATGGACCGGCAGGACCTGCGGGGTGCGCTGGGCGCCTTCGAGCATGCCGCGGTCTACTGCGGGTTCAAGGCCGATGTCGTCCGGTTTCTGCTGCGCGACGAGGAGGCGCTCCGCTGCCAGGGGGTGCTACCCCTCAAGGACTCTCTATCTACATCCGTGCCGTACGTGCATGCTCCACTCATGCACATGCATCTTCAGTCCAATGTTTGCTAACTTCACTTGTCCCGTGCGGGTGCATATGTACACACACTACTACTGGAATCTGGTTTTGCGCCGAGTTCTGATACTTTGCCGAGTTCATTTTGTCGGGAACTCGGCAAAGTTTGTGTCTGCCGAGTTTGATTCAAAATTGGACTCGGCAGTGATAAAAAAGTCGGCAGACTTCACATTTCGCCTATTACCAGCGAAAAAGGACTCGGCGAACTAAATAAACTCAGCAGAATCTCAAGTTCGTCGAGTTCCTGACGAAAACAACTCGGCAAAGACTGGCAGGTGGGCCCCATGGACGAGCAGGCGACGGAGCCGTGACGGTGGTCTATCCTTGCCAGGTTTTCGTTAACTGAAAATCGGCAAATCTTTTCTCTTTTACTTTTTTTTATTTCGGAATTCCAGGGGTCACGTCTATGCTGAGTTCCCGTGAAAAAGAACTCGGCAAAGGGACGACCCTTCGTCTTAAATGGCGGAACGGGCGAGGGGTCGCGCCAAACAAAAAAACCCTCGCCCCCGCCGTCACCCTCGCTCACCCCTCCGACAATGCACCGCCGCCGCGCCGCCTCTTCTCCTTCTCCCAGCCGCGCCGCCGCCTCTCCATCTCGCCGCCGTCGCCACATGGATCCGGCGGCTGCAACAACCGCTGCACGGACGGATGCCGCGGCCATCGAAGCAGACGCTGCGCGGACGGTCGCCGCGGCCGTCGCAGCTGTGGCCATGGGCTCCTCCGCCGTCGCACCCCCCCCCCCCCCCCCCCCCCCCCCCCCCCCCCCCCCCCCCCCCCCCCCCCCCCCCCCCCCCCCCCCCCCCCCCCCCCCCCCCCCCCCCCCCCCCCCCCCCCCCCCCCCCCCCCCCCCCCCCCCCCCCCCCCCCCCCCCCCCCCCCCCCCCCCCCCCCCCCCCCCCCCCCCCCCCCCCCCCCCCCCCCCCCCCCCCCCCCCCCCCCCCCCCCCCCCCCCCCCCCCCCCCCCCCCCCCCCCCCCCCCCCCCCCCCCCCCCCCCCCCCCCCCCCCCCCCCCCCCCCCCCCCCCCCCCCCCCCCCCCCCCCCCCCCCCCCCCCCCCCCCCCCCCCCCCCCCCCCCCCCCCCCCCCCCCCCCCCCCCCCCCCCCCCCCCCCCCCCCCCCCCCCCCCCCCCCCCCCCCCCCCCCCCCCCCCCCCCCCCCCCCCCCCCCCCCCCCCCCCCCCCCCCCCCCCCCCCCCCCCCCCCCCCCCCCCCCCCCCCCCCCCCCCCCCCCCCCCCCCCCCCCCCCCCCCCCCCCCCCCCCCCCCCCCCCCCCCCCCCCCCCCCCCCCCCCCCCCCCCCCCCCCTTACATGAGATAAACATAAGACTCTAACAACCTAACTATCTCAACTATCTCCTATGAGATGCGCCGGTCACATAACGTGACATGTTGTTGCATGTTTAACACCCTCCCTTAATCACAACTGCATTAAGTTGAGATTATACTTGAAGTTTTCAAAGCTCTTGACAGGTAATGCCTTTGTGAACCCATCTGCAATTTGGTCATGGGAATGCACAAAACGAATGTCAAGTTGCTTCTGAACAACTCTTTCTCTGACAAAATGAAAGTCTATCTCAATGTGTTTAGTCCTGGCATGAAACACTGGATTAGCTGAAAGATAGGTAGCACCTAGGTTATCACACCACAGACAAGGAGCTTGTTTACTCTTTATACCAAGTTCCTTTAGCATGGACTGAACCCATATAATTTCAGCTGTGGCATTTGCCAGAGCCTTATATTCTGCCTCTGTACTGGATCTGGAGACTGTAGCTTGTTTGCGAGCACACCATGATATCAAGTTGGATCCAAAGAAAATAGCAAAGCCACCAGTGGATCGTCTATCATCAAGACAGCCTGCCCAATCAGAATCAGAGAAGGCACTGACAAGTGTAGAAGATGATTTGCTGAAATTAAGACCCATGCTTAATGTGTTTTTGACATATCGAACTATTCTTTTGGCAGCAGTTAAATGGACAGTTGTGGGTGCATGAAGGAACTGGCATACTTTGTTAACAGCAAAAGAAATATCAGGCCTGGTAAGAGTGAGGTATTGAAGAGCTCCTACCAAGCTCCTGTATTTTGTGCTGTCCTCTTGAGTCAAGAGAGTTCCTTGTGTGAGAGATAATTTATCTGAGCTTGATAGTGGAGTAGGTGTAGGTTTACAACCTTGCAGACCAACTTTCCTTACCAAGTCAACTGCATACTTTTCTTGAGAGAGATGAAGTCCATCCTTGTGCCTCTTTACTTCAATCCCAAGAAAGTAATGCAAGTCTCCAAGATCCTTCAAGGCAAAATCTGCACTCAAATCTTTCAAAAGTCCTGTGATGTCTTCATCAGATGAGCTTGTCACAATAATATCATCAACATATATTAGGACAAATATGCATGTATTGGACTTGTTGTAGATGAACAGAGAGGTGTCAGACTTTGAAGGAACAAAACCAAGTGTTTGCATTTTGTGACAGAGACGGGAGTACCATGCTCTTGGTGCCTGTTTCAAGCCATAGAGTGCTTTGTCCAACTTGCAGACATAAGAGGGTGCACTTTTACTTATAAACCTAGGAGGTTGTTTCATATATACCTCCTCTTCCAGAACACCATGAAGAAACGCGTTCTGTACATCAAGTTGTCTGAGACTCCATCCCCTGGAAACAGCAATAGACAAAACAAGACGAATAGTGGCAGCTTTAACAACCAGACTAAACGTGTCCTCATAGTCTATGCCATACCGTTGTTTAAACCCCTTTGCAACGAGCCTAGCTTTATAGCGATCAATAGTTCCATCAGATTTCCTTTTGATTCTGAATACCCACTTGCAATCAATTAAATTTTTACCTTGCTGTGGGGGAACTAAATGCCAAGTTTTAATTTTCTTAAGTGCCATGTATTCTTCGTTCATGGCATTCTTCCACTTTTCATCACCAAGTGCTTCCTCAAGTGTATGTGGTTCACTGGGTTCACCTGTAGAACAAACCATACCATATTTGGTTATGTGTTTATAATTAACAGGATGTATTACCCCATGTTGTAGTCGTGTACGTCGTGACGGTGCAGCAGCAGGATCACCAGCCATAGAGAATCCCGGGGCAGGAACTCCTGTAGCAGAATCTACTCCCACCAGATCTTCTGTGACGATTTGGTCGTGTGCAGCGTCTCCGGTCGGCGCAGAGGATCCCGGGGCCTCATCATTGGCTGATGATGGCGTATCCACCTCGAAGCGGACGTCGGTCGAGCGTGTGGACGCGCGCGTGGGCGCGCTGGAGTCCGCGCTGGATCCCACGTCAGGCCTGGGCCCCGCGCCAGGTTGGCGAACGGAGTCCCGCCGCTTGTACACGAGCGGCTGGTCGCAGAACTGCACGTCGTCCTGACGAGCAGCGTGCTGCTGCGTGCCGGGCGAGGATTGGCACGGAGGGGAACTCGGGCCGCCGCCACTGGAGAGGCGACGCATGTCGCGCGCTGGGCTGGAGCCAGCGACGCGGTCGGCGGGCGCTGCCGCTAGCGCGTCTGCCGCGCCTGTCGATGCGGATCCCGAGGAGGATTTGCCTCCCAGAAGCGGACACATGGGATATGGGCCTGCTGGCGCATTTTTTTCACTGATTTCTGCATCGTTTTCGCTGTTTTCTCCTGTAGCATCATCAGAAAGCTCATGCACACCATTAGTAGCAGAATTAGTCAACAATTGATCATCATAATTCGGACCCCCTTGATCAATACTGGTGAGATGAGTGGGTAGGAGGAGAATTTCTTCTCGAAGGCGAGCGCCGGCGTTTGGATGTAGAGTGGCGAATGGAAACTTTGTTTCGTCAAAAACAACGTCACGAGATATATAAACGCGACCAGTGGATATATCTAAGCACTTGACACCTTTGTGTTGAGGGCTATACCCTAGAAAAACACACTCCTTGGAGCGTAGCATGAGTTTGCATTTGTTGTATGGGCGAAGATTGGGCCAACAAGCACATCCAAAGACACGAAGAGATTTGTAGTCTGGTTTTGTGTGAAGAAGTCTTTCTACCGGAGTTTCATTGTTGATGACTCGACTAGGAAGCATATTGATGATATGAACAACGGTGAGAAAAGCCTCATCCCAAAACTTGAGAGGCATGGAGGCCCCTGCCAAGAGGGCTAGCCCAACCTCAACTATGTGCCTGTGCTTTCGTTCAGCAGAGCCATTCTGTTAATGAGAATGAGGGCATGAAACATGGTGTGATATGCCAAGTGTTTGGAAGAAGGAGTTTAGTTTTTCATACGCCCCCCCCCCCCCCCCCCCCCCCCCCCCCCCCCCCCCCCCCCCCCTTTGCTAGCAAATTTTCGTTCAACCAAGGCTTGAAAGTTTTGAAAAACTTGAAAGACATCGGATCTCTTTTTGAGGAGGTAAATCCATACAAATTTGCTATAGTCATCTATGAAGCTCACATAATACTCGTGTCTACCAACAGAGGTAGGGGCAGGACCCCACACATCAGAGAAAATTAATTGAAATGGTTTGGTAGAAACACTAGTAGATATTGGATATGGTAATTGATGACTTTTGGCACATTGACAGGAATCACAAATAGTTTCGACATTTTGCTCGCCAACAAATGGGAGTTTATTTTTCCTAAGTAATCTTTCAACTAAAGAAAAAGCAGCATGCCCTAATCGATCGTGCCACCGTGTTGACGAGACTTTGACAACACAATTGGCTTGTTTATTGAGTCTCCTAAGCTCCGGAATCAACGGGTAAAGCCCTCGAACACATCTACCTCGATAGAGAACCTTCTTCGTTGCCTGGTCCTTGATAAAAAAGAAGTATGGATGAAATTCGAGGAAAACATGATTATCAAGGGCAATTCTATGAACAGAGAGAAGACTTTTAGCAGCACTAGGGACATGCAAGATTTTCTTAAGATGAATTGGATGATGAGGGGTATGAAAAATAGAATGACCAATGTGACAGATCTGCATACCTTCTCCACTTGCCGTGTGGATGTGATCTTTGCCACGGTACTTTTCCTTCATCGTGACCTTCTCAAGCTCATTGGTTATATGATTAGTGGCACCACTATCAACATACCAATTTTTGTCGACGCCGTAGGATCCATCAGCCGCGGCGGCCACCATTTCTTCATCTTGGGAGTCATCGTCATCTTCATCGTAACGATACCAGCAGTCCTTCGCTGTGTGCCCTGGCTTACCACAAATTTGGCAGCGGGGCGTCTCTGATCGGACCCGATTTGGACCGCCACCACAGCGACCGCGGGATGCACCGGAGCGGCCATTGGAGCTACCGCCGCCACTGTTGCTGCCACCACCGTGTCCTCTAGACCTCCCCTTGTTGCGGGAAGAGCCATGGCCACGTGAGCCGCCACCACGGCCGCGGACCACGGCATTGGCAGAGGAGCGGAAGCCGCCGCCCGAGTGGTTGAACTGAGCCATGCGCTGGTCGAAGTTGCTGAGCATGGCGTAGAGCTCGTCGAGGGAGACCAGCGTGACGCGGGCGTCGAGGGCGGAGATGAGGGGCTGGTAGTCGACGTCGAGCCCGTGGATGATGTAGGAGATGAGCTCGTCGTCTTGGATGGCCTTCCCCGCAGCAGCAAGCTCATCGGCGAGGCCCCGGAGAGAGGCGAAGTAGGCGGCGACCGTCTGGTTGCCCTTCTTTGCGTTGACGAGCGTCGTCCTGATATTGTTCACACGGCTCATGGACTGCGACGAGAACATACCTGCCAACGTGGTCCAGAGCGCGTGCGCCGTGGTGACCGTGGTCACCGTGACGAGCACCTCCTTGGAGAGGGTGCTGAGCAAGTAGCCCAACACCTGCTGATCCTCCCTGACCCAGATTGGGTGGAGAGGGTTGGGCGCAGAGCTTTCTTTGCCATCCTTGTCCTTGGTGACATGAAGCCTGACCGGCTCCGGCGTGGTGCCGTCAACATAGCCGAAGACACCGGCGCCACGCAGATGGGGAGTGACCTGCATGCGCCACAACACGTAGTTCGTGCGTGTTAGCTTCTCGGTGACCTGTCCATTGAGGGTAGGTTGGGAGGCGCCGGAGGAGGAGGAGGAAGACATGGCTAGGCTCGGGTAGATGGGATCTCAGTAGATGGGAAGAGATGGGGCTCTGATTACCATGTGCGAACTAGCGGAACGTCTTGCCTCGCTCAGGCCGACGGGTTCGTGTTAAATAGATGGGGCGCATCTCCCATAACAGCGCATACATGCGGTTTGGATTACAAGCTTGGAGATCAAGAAAGGAGATAGAGATAAGAGGTTACATGAGATAAACATAAGACTCTAACAACCTAACTATCTCAACTATCTCCTATGAGATGCGCCGGTCACATAACGTGACATGTTGTTGCATGTTTAACAAGGAGGAGTCTTGATCTCCCATGGATGCTATTCCCTATTGAGGTAGTAGAAGCGACTCGAGAAATACATGTATAATTGCAATTTATATGTAACATTTTTCCTGCCATGACTAGTCACTGTCTTTGTTCTCTTATATCAGGGTATTATATGAAGATTACCGTCTATGTAAGTGCATCTGGCTCTGCTCCAGCTATAGACGTCAATTTTTAGGTGAGGACACATGTTTAACATGCTAATTAATATCCCAAGGTAATGTTTTGGGGAACCATTTGCTGTTGCAAACATTGCTGTTTATTTTGGGATCATGTAGAGCACATTTGATTTAGTTCAAAATATAGCTCATGGGATTCTGAAAGTTCTATTTATCAAACCATCGTGCGCTATATAGTTGTGTTACTGTTTGCAGATATGATTGTCTCTGTTGTAGACTTAACACATTTGATTTTTTTTCTACAGAACTGTTGTTTGCTATATAGATACCACATTACCTTGTAATTCACCTGGAGAATTGTAGTTTGCTGTATAAATACAAGTCTTGTATGCATTCAATGTAACATAATTCTGTGGTTATCAATAGCAATGGCGGCAACGATATTCAGTTTGATGTGACTGGCAAGCCACATGTACTCTTTTTGTCTAACAAAATTTGTTCTGGAAGATAGCAAAACCATCATAACCTGGAGGTTACGGCTATCCTATTTAGGCCACTAAGCTATACACTTCGAGGTCTGCTCCTATACTTTCCGGGAAGTTTTTTGCACGAAAATTGAGGCATATCAGTGGCTCTGATTAGGGGTGTTAACCCACCTGCCTACTGCTAGCAAAGGGTAGTTTAGTCACTCTGTAATTATTCTGTTCAGGATTCGCCCACGTCCTAACTGTCCCAGCGAAAGCCACGATGGAAAAAAAGCCAGGCACGATCTCTCCTCGCCCCAATCTATAGTTCTGTACCTCGCCGGCTGCCCGGGGTCCTCCCTCGAATTCCTCCCTCCGCTTGCGCCTCAAATACCGCCGGTGGGTAGCTCCTCGCCGCTACACGCCGGCAGCCCGGCACCCTCCTGCAACCCCTTCTGCATCTCCTCCTCGAACGCCCCAGGACGGTCTCTCCTAGCCGGCAGCCCGGGGTCGTCGTACAACCTCCTCCGCGGCTCCTCCTCGTACGCCGCCGGCCGTTCTCTTCCCCGTACCCTTGTAGCTTGACGCTGAAGATAACAGCACATTTATCTGTCTCGGCGGCACGGAGATGGGAGGCATTTCGTCGGCACAAGATCCCAACACACCTCCTCCCCTCTGTTCCCTGCATCAACCCGTCGAACGGATCCTTCGCCGGCCGTCACGCGCTCTCTGAGATGACGACGAACACTCCCTGCTCTATAGGCGCTAGTGTTGACAACCAACGTGGAGGTTGCATCCATACTCCACGACTGAGGAGATGGGTGAACAGCGGTTGAAAAGCAGATGGGGAAAGTGGTCAGCTCGTGGTCATAATGGGGTGGTTCTATATAAATGTAAAAGTTTGACTATTTTTTCTTAAGTAACCACTTACTATATACACCCCCTAAACACATCAAGAGCTGAGATTGCCCCATACCCTTCCATAAAGAAGAGCATGATGGTCTTATCTTAAAAAGACGCCGCGCGCCTACCCTTGGTCGATATGCCGCTATGCATGTACGAATACGCCCGCCCGCCCGGCCGTACGCACGTCGATCACGCCACGTACGCGTGAAAAAAACGTGCCGCATAGGGGGCCGCGCCGCGGCACGTGGTAACCGGTCGTGCGTTCGACCCGTGACGCGACGTGTGGACGAGCAGTCAATTTGACCCATCCCGTCAGCCCCTGACGTGCTGTGTGGGTGGCGGTTGGGCACTGCGAGACGCGTCACCGGCTCCCGAGGCCGTCATTGATGGCGGGTCTCACCAGCTCTCGAGGCCACCATTAGTCCATTACTTCAGCCACTGACCACCTCACCCACCCCGCCCTGGCCCTCGGCTATAAATAGCCCGCCCCGCCGTGGTGCCGTCGCACACCCCCCTCCCCCGTCTCTCTCCCATCTTCTACAACCCCTGCCCCTGAACGGTCCTGATTGAACATGGTGTATTTCTTGCCATGCATGAAATGACATCAAATTTTGTGTCGGGACCGGTTTTTCCAGGATATTAATTTCCCAGAAAATGGCCCTTGTGCTCACCAGCCCCAGGATTACTGTTAGCTGATGAGACACCAACTTGATACAGAAATTCCAAGCGAAATACAAAATATGCAGTACAAGACCATTCTGGCCAATGAGTACAACAAATGGTTTCTAGTGGTTGATGGCGGAAGCGGTTTGCGGTTCATCAGCGTCTATGGGACTCCATTTCCCACAGGAACAGCTGACCTGGATAATTCCTATCTTCGCGAGGCTGCTGTCATCATTGCCTAGGTTCCGGGTTTGTCATCGCAGCGCTCCTCTCCAAGCAATAAATCTGGCCAAGACAATAGCCAGGGACAAGCCAGTGAGTACTTTGAATGTACTCGCAAACATTATGAACACAGGTATAATATAATAGATGATAATCATGCTCTGAAATATTCCATGATCACTTCGTCAGTCACGAAATAAAATACATGACACACTCAAGCCGGTTATTCATCTAAAACATGAATAAGCAATCAGAGAATAAATTAAAACAAATATATAAAAAAATGCACCGATCGGGTGTCTGAAGCGACGCCTCGAAAGGATAATAATATAAAGCATGCCTCAGTCGGGCATCTGAGCGACGTCACATAAAGGGCTTATAAAGAAAAAAAAATAACAAACATGCCACAGTCGGTCGTCTGTGCGACACCACATAAAAGGCTTATAAAGATAAATAGCAACAAACATGCCACAGTCGGGCGTCTGAGCGACACCACATAAAGGGCTTATAAAGATAAATAGCAACAAACATGCCACAGTCGGGCGTCTGAGCGACACCACATAAAGGGCTTATAAAGATAAACCGCAACAAACATGCCACAGTCGGGCGTCTGAGCGACACCACATAAAGGGCTTATAAAGAATAGACACAGTGAATATCCAGGTGGTAGAACCGTCCCAGGGATACTCAATAATTCAAGTAATATAAATGGTTAGTCCACAATAATAATAATGATCATAATCATCATATGTCACAATTCATGATCAATGTTCTGGTTTAGTAATTTTCCTCCGAAGACCGACACTAAGACCGACACTTGACCCATCCCCCCCCCCCCCCCCCCCCCCCCCCCCCCCCCCCCCCCCCCCCCCCCCCCCCCCCCCCCCCCCCCCCCCCCCCCCCCCCCCCCCCCCCCCCCCCCCCCCCCCCCCCCCCCCCCCCCCCCCCCCCCCCCCCCCCCCCCCCCCCCCCCCCCCCCCCCCCCCCCCCCCCCCCCCCCCCCCCCCCCCCCCCCCCCCCCCCCCCCCCCCCCCCCCCCCCCCCCCCCCCCCCCCCCCCCCTACCCTACCTAAGGCAGGGACAAGTGGTAGCACGAAGCAAGTATGGGGGTTACTGGAACAAGACCCGATCTACGGTCGACTCAGGAGGTTAAAGCATCACCTGCATGATTAGCACAACAAATATATTCCACACCAACAGACAGAATCACCACTCACCATACCTTACCATGCCTTACTGACTATACTCGTTTTCAACGAAATATCAGTAACAAGCTCGTGTCTACCCAAGACAGAGACTTTCCCGGATTCCTTCCAGTAGGCATGAGGGGTAGACGAAGGTGATTACTATCATAAGCATATCAATTTCCAACAGCAAAGAGTCTTTATCATGCACTCATGAGCATGATCACAATGTCACATAAAATAACAAGTACTCTGTGTCATGGTGGTGTTGTAACCGTATCAAACAACTCACAACAATATTATGCCAGGGTTCAGAATGCTTGCCTTCTGAGAGTATGTAGGTGGGGTGCACTTTTTGAAAGTTGCTTCCCTCTCCAAAATCCTATTTTGAAAATAAAACAAATTAACACATATTCCAAAAACAGTACAAAAAAGTTGTTTGGAAAATTTTCAAATAAATATGAAAATAAACTAGACAAAATTTGAAAAACAACAGAAAAAGAATCAAGTCAAATGGACTTATATTTAAAAAGTTATAGCCAGTCAAAGTTTAGACAAAAATCTGTTTTAAAAAAAAACAGAAAACGAAAACGGTTCGGGGGGCTTACGCTTTCCCCTTAGCGAAGACGTATTCGGTGGAATACGCTTCCACTTAAACCAGAGCGGGCCGGCACTGGGTCACTGACAGGTGGGGCCGTCGGGTCCACTGGTTAGGTTTGACCAGTCGCCCGCGCCTCCTTCTCCTCTGGCCGAGCGGTAGCGGGGCTCCGGCGATCGCCGTCGACGAACGGCGGCTCCCCGCGAGGTTCTGAGGGCGGGGACGGATCCGCCGGTACAGGGCGGTCCTCCCAGTAGTCGACAGGCTGGTGGGGGTGGAGGGGGTCGCCGGCGGCGAGCTCCGCGGCGGACGGTGGTTTCGGGAGGATCGGGGCCTCGAGCTATGGTGGATCCCGATCGAGGCTGAGGTGTTGGGTGGCTCCGCACGGTGGAGGGGAGTCGGACGGTGGTGCTGGAAGGACAGGGGAGGCTCTGCTCGCGTCGCACGGCACCGGAGCGCGGCGGCGGTCGAACTGGCCGGAGACGAGGAGGACGGCCTCCCTCCATCGATTGCTGGCTATGGGAGCTCTAGGGAGATAGCCTGAGGTCGCCTGAGGGCCTGGACGAGCTCGGGGGCTCTTTTTATAGGCGGTCGGGGTCGGTTCCGCGGCGGCCGGGGATAAGATCGCCGGCTTCCTCCGTCCTGTTGCCCAGGGGCGCGTGGTGGCGACGGGCGCTAGCGGACGCGCTCGCGGATAAGCTCGGGCTGTTCCAGGGGTGAGCTGGCGCGCGGGGAAGGCTCGGGCGGCGCCGTCCATGGCAGAGGCTGGCGGGACGGCAGTGGCGGCTTGCGGTGGTGGCTCTGCGGGGCTCCGAGAGGGGGCCAGGGCGACTCTGTGACGAGAGAGGGGCCGGGCGCGTTGGCTGCGAGTGGAAACGGATCAGAACGGGCGCGGAGAGGCAGCAGCGGGACGCGGCGACTCGGGCGCACGCACGTGCAAAACGCGCGCTCTGGCCGCGCCCAGAGCATGCACGCGAGGTGCTCGGCAAAATGCCAAAGCATGCTAGGTGGCTCTAATCCACAAGAGGTTTAGCAGGGTGGGGTCATAGGCCAAGGTAGAGCTATGAGACATGCTGGTTAGGCAAAGCAAGCAGGTCCATAATGCAAACTAAAAACTATGCCAAAACTGTCCATGAACACAAGGTGCTCGACAGAATGCCATGGGCATCTGGGCGTCTCTCCTGGTAGCCAAAAACTCCAGGTTGGGGTCTCTTTAGATGAGAAAGAGGGTGGCAAGGTTGGTTTGGCAAAACCAGAGACTTGTTAGTGCAAGCTTTTGAGAAAACCAATCTGGACAGAAAGTAAAGGGCATTGTTGCATGTGTCAAAATTGTTCTGATGGGTCCAATCTCCTGGACTTAAGGGTTTGGTAGGGCTCTCTAATAGCAGGAAAAATCTCAAGGGCACTAGAGCAAAACAAAATAGGGTTGCAGTAGAAAATACCAAACTGGACCAGAGAGCAAAAGAGGATTGTTTGCTCAAATTTTCCAAAGAACACCCATGGGTTTTAGCATAGAAATGAATTTTATACTTCTACTAACATCTCCAAATTTTTGTGGGAGTTTTAAATAAATATTTAAATAGGTTGCAGTCCAAACTACAGACTGAACCAGATTTGAAAACCTTGTGGTAGGGCTCAAATCTCCAAATGACTGAGAGAAGTTTTTGCATAAAAGTGATTTAGGAACATCACATGTCACCCCCAAATTTTGGTGGAATTTTTAAATGAATTTATCAAAGGGTTGTAGTGCAAATGGGACTCTAAAACTTATAAAAACCCATTTTAAAAGCAATAAAGCTTAGGAAAATAATTACAGAAATAATTCCACTGATAAAATAAAAGTTTTTGAGAAGGTATACAAGTCCAACAATATTTTTTTGAAAAGTTACCATTTAGAGGGAAAAACTCCACAATCCAGAAGAAAAATAGGGGTTCTGAAATCAAAATAAAATCCAGAAAATAAAAATTTAATTTCCTGGCAAAATTTTTAATTTAATAAAACATGGTTAAATTTTTGGGGTGTTACATTTTGCCACCATGTGGGCATGCCCATAAGAGGGGTCGATGCAAAATTTGAACGAATTCGGACACCAAACGCATGTTGCATCATGTGTGGGTAGTATTTTAGGGTTTTTCATCGAAAAAACCCTAGAAAATGCAAAAAATGTCAGAAAGCACTGAAATTTGTCATGGAAGCTTGTCATGGTGATGGAAGAGTGTGGAAAAAATTGGGGCTCATTTGGTGGACCTGAAAAAACTACTTTCAGACTTGCTTTGCCAGCAGACCCGAACGGTCCTGATTGAACCTGGTGTATTTCTTGCCATGCATGAAATGACACCAAATTTTTCTAGCATGTGGGCATGACCATGGGAGGGTTCCATGCAAAACTTGAACGAATTCGGACACCAAACACACATTGCGTCATGTGCGGACATTATTTTAGGGGGTTTTCACCGGGAAAACCCTAAAAATGCATAGAATGTCAGAAAGTAATGAAATTTGTCATGGAATCTTGGCATGGTGATGGAAGAGTATGTAAAGAATTTGGGCTCATTTGGTGGACCTAAAAAAAAACCCTACTTCGAGACTTGGCCTACCAGCAGAACCGAACGGTCCTGGTTGAACATGGTATATTTCTTGCCATGCATGAAATGACACCAAAATTTGCCAGTATGTGGGCATGCCCATGTGAGGGATCCATGCAAATTTGGAACGAATTTGGACACCAAAAGCACGTTGCATCACGTGCTGGCAGTATTTTAGGTTTTTTTATCGGAAAAACCCTTGAAAATGCATAGAATGCCAGAAAGCTAGAAAATGCATAATTAAGTTGACTTCCATATTATTCATACAAATCCATATATCAAATTTCAATCTATATTAGATCCAATTTTGCATCACACACATACATGTACACATGCATGCATATACACTAGTAGAAAACAGGGAACTAGTCCCGGTTCGAGAGGGCCTTTAGACCCGGTTCTGGAACCGGGACAAAAGGGTCGGGACTAATGCCCAAAACCTTTAGTCCCGGTTTGCTTACGAACCGGGACCAAAGGAGGGCCACGTGGCTGCTCTGGGGCGCCCAGGGAGGAGGACCTTTCGTCCCGGTTGGTAACGCCAACCAGGACTAAAGAGCAGCCACGCGTCAGCAGCTCCCAGGCTCTGGGGTTTTTTTTTGAAGGGGGGGGGTTATTAGGGGTTTTGGATGGTTTAATTAGGGGTTTCATATTTTGTTAGCTATAGCTACTACATATAGAGAGAAGTGACCTCTCTTTCTCCGTGCTTGGTCGACGGTAGCTACTACATATAGAGAGAACTCGACGCTAGCTAGTAAGCAAATGAAGGAACCATTAATTACACAAGATCGAACATATATATATACAGAGAGAAGTGACCTCTCTTTCTCCGTGCTTGGCCGAACAACAAGTTTTCGTATATCTATCCGACGCTACTACATATATACAATATAACAGCATCTCTTATGATCCCTGACATCATCTACCGAAAATCAGCTTCAATTTTCATATGGTATTCTCCCTTTTCAGGTATGACGTGGTCAAGAAAGAATCCCGCTAATTCCTCTTGAATTGCTCGTATGCGATCATGTGGTAGGAGTTCATCCCGCATCTGCCACATCTAATTTAAAGAAGGGGGTCAATACATATATATGAATGAAACTCAACACAATTGATGGTAATAAAATAATATTGTGAATATTGTTTACGTACTTCATATTGTTTGTCAGAGTAGCCCTGCTTAGACGTCGAGCTGCGCATGAACTCGCAAGCGTAGTATCCACATAAATGATTCCCGCCTTCCTGCCAGTAGCACTTTACGAGAATAGAGTTCAATCAAACTGATAATCAAGCATGATAAATGGTATTGATGAAACTAGAATCAATGAGAGATGCGCGGAACTAGCTAGTACTACTTACTTTGGGGTGTGTAAATCGCAGCTCCTTTGGCAGACCCGAAACCATTCCGGTGAACTTTTTCCAAACCCTGCCAGGCAAAGAAAATGATTACTTGATATCAGGAAATGAACGAAAGTTGCTGATATGGTGCGATAATGATTGAACTTACTTCTGGAGCATTGCAGTCATGTCCGCATAATCCTGGGGATCTTTCCGTCTCGAGTCTAAGACAGTTACTACTCCCCCGTCAAGCTTAATGGATAGCAGAATAAAGTGGAAGCTGCGCACGCATAACTCATCAATTACATTACTTAACCTCGAGTAAGAGAAACCGAATATGCACAAGACAATAACACTCACTTGAAGTTGTAAGAAAAGAGTATTTTCCCTTTGTTTTGATGTCGAAGGAACGATTGTAGCAAGTTTTCCTTAGTTTCTTCGACTCTCTTTTTTACCGTCCATTCATTTACGGTATTTGGGCTAATGAACCCAATGTCATAGATTTGTCTTTCCTTGCATTCGACGATCTTCAATCTGCATAATATAGCGAGGATAATTATATATACATGCAATGAACGAGCTGAGCTAGAGACTTAATTACAGAAGTAATACTTACAGACAGTAGCAAGTCATGAGTTGTTTGTCGAGGGCCTCTTGATTGAATAACTGAAATAACTACACAAATTCAACAGGCATCACCTCAACTCCAATGAGGTCGTGCTCCTCTTTAATTCTCAGCAACATACTGTCGGCCCCACTCTTGCTGCAGGTATCCATGTACCATTTATGCAATCTTTGCATCATCGTTGTTAGAGGAGGATGATTAGGTTTGACGAGAGGCTTCCCGTGGTCGTATATGAAGATCTCTACTGTCTCTAACATTTCAAACTGTACATCATCACCCAGGTAATCACCAAGATTGGTACCGGGCAGTAGCCCCGGATGATTAGCGACGACATCGCTAGACACCTTGAGCGGGGGGGGGGGCCCCCCCCCCCCCCCCCCCCCCCCCCCCCCCCCCCCCCCCCCCCCCGCTACTCTTGCAGCACTGCAAGTACTTCCCGACCGCTGCGCTTCCTTATATGTCCTTTCAATAATGCGCTCATAGTTGGATTGCGGCGGAGACGGTGGTGGTCGTTTAAGGGCACGCAGAGTGCGCTTCACTTTCACCTGATCTATTGTTTCCTTCGGAGGTGGAGGTTTCCGTGCAAAATGGGCCTCCACTTCGGCAGCACTGATTTTCGCGCTTTCCTCGTCGGTCCTCTCATATGGTAACTTTTCCAGAGGCCTGAGGCTTGGACCGTATTTGAATTTCTTCCCGCCTCTTGTACTACTAGCCGCCGGAGCAGCGCCGTCTCTCTTCCGCCGTTGCGGAGTGCCCTGACGCGCCGGAGGAGGCGGAGTGCCCTGACGCGCCGGAGGATCCGGAGGAGGAGGCGGAGTGCCCTCACACGCCAGAGGAGGCGGGGGAGGAGGCGGAGTGCCATGATCACTCGCCGGAGGAGGAGGAGGAGGAGGCGGCGGAGTGCCCTGATCACTCGCCGGAGGAGGAGGAGGAGGCGTCCAGTTTGGAAGCTTGATGCACTCCTTTCTCCATAGACAGGTACCCCTTAAAGCATTTTCCAGATGAATCTCCCCTTCACCTGTAGGGTAGTCAAGCTCCAGCTCCTGAAATCCCTCCATTATTTCATCCACCGTCACAATAGCATAGCCATGTGAAATTGTACGGCAATGAAAAGTTCCCTCAGCTTGAGGAGGTACAACAGAGCCGAGCGCCGCCTTCAAGGTCAGGTTCTACCATTTCGTCATTAGCTCGCAATGTTGAGCCTCCGTGATAGTATCCACGGGGCAGCGATGAGCCGTGAAATCAGGCTGAACGAGCTCCGTGGAAGCCACGCTGCTTCTCCGCTGAGATGGTGGGGTAGCTTCTGGGGCAGCGTCGAAGCAAGGATCTTCGTGCCGCTGAGATGGTTGACCGGTAGCTCGCTGGCTCTCAAGTTCCTCTAGCTTTGCTATTCCTGCATTGAGCTTCTGCATTTCGCTTTCTTCAGCTTTCCTCTTTCTCTCTCGGCTTCTGTAACCACCGCTGTCGCGAAACCCATGCACCCACGGAACGGAGCCTGGTGTGCCTCGTGTTCGTCCAGGGTGCTCAGGATTCCCGAGGGCCTCTGTCAGCTCGTCCTTCTCTCTGTCGAGAATGAACGTCCCTTCCTGCGCTGCCCTGATATATTGCTGAGACTTCTTCATGGGTATTGCAAGTTGCTCATCCGTCCAACGACACTCCCCTGTTTCTGGGTCCAAAGTTCCGCCAACCCCGAAGAACCAAGTCCTTGAACGATCTGGCCAGTTCAATGTCACTGGTTGGACCCCTTTAGCAAGCAGGTCTTGCTCAGCTTTGTCCCACAACGGCCGGGCTTTGTAGTAGCCACCTGACCCCATGTGATGGTGATACTTCCTCTTTGCAGCATTTATCTTGTTTGTCTCTGACCTTTTCTTACTCTTATCCGATTTCTTGTAGGCCACAAATGCGGGCCAGTGATCTCATATCGGCCGGTGAATTCTGGAGTCTTCCCTTTGTCGACAAACTTTGTGTTCAACTCTTTCTTCCAATTCCTGAATAGATCTGCTATCTTCTTAAGAGCAAACGCCTTGACCTTTGGCTCTATAACTGGCTTATTCGGATCCTCCTCTGGTGGTAGGCTGAAATTTGCCATCAGCGAGGTCCAAAGATCATTTTTCTGTCTATCATGGACATAAGAAACTTCAGGGTGGTCCTTACTCTTATTCCATTGCTGGACGCTGATCGGGACGCTGTCCCTAACAATAGCT
The DNA here is from genome assembly GCA_036873465.1 of Thinopyrum obtusiflorum. Classification (NCBI taxonomy): domain Eukaryota; kingdom Viridiplantae; phylum Streptophyta; class Magnoliopsida; order Poales; family Poaceae; genus Thinopyrum; species Thinopyrum obtusiflorum. Next base: position 173,751 of record JAAAWM010012201.1, on the reverse strand, counting down.
CCGCACTGACTAACAAATGTGTCCTTCGTCAGCTTGGGTTCAATCGGTTGGCCATCGTCCGAGATTGCTCTGATCGTGAACCTTTCATCCTGGCGCAACCTTTTCTTCGGGCCTCGTCTCCTTATGGAAGTTTGGCTCGATCCGGAGGGCTATAAAAGAAGAAAGAAGCGTTAATATATGTATAGACCAAAACAATTAATGCATCAATTAGTCAGCACAGGCTTAATTAATATATATACCTCGCCAGACTTTGCAACAGGTCCCTCCTCCGTTCGGTCACCGGAGCCGTCATCATGGTCTTCTTCCTCCGCCATTCGGTCACCGGAGCCGTCATCATCTCCTTTCTCCTCCATTGTTGGATTACCGGAGCCGTCATCCTCTCCTTCCCGACCATCGGTGTCGTTGAGAAACGACAAGGGATCACCTCCGTTGCGGATTATATCCCCCAACAACTCTTCTTGTTCCAAGTCTCTGTCCATAGTTTCTGCAAATATTACAACATGGCAATATACAAACATGAGAGATGGATATATTAGTGGCAAACATAGACCTAGCTAATTAATCACAACAAGGAATCATATGCATATATGAGCAATGGATTAGTTGCGGACCGCCTCTCTCATGCATGTCCGACGTCCCCCCTCATGTCGAAGTTATCGGGGTTATACTTTCAGGAGATGACACTTTGCGAGAGGGGGTTGATCGAGAGTTTGGGTGGACTCGAGAGTTTGGTCGGGCGAGAGAGGGTTGATCGACATCCCCCCTCATGTTGAAGAGTTATTGGAGTTTTCTATGAACAAAAAAAAAATACTACCTATCACATCTCAGTCCCGGTTTCTGTGGACTCGAGAGTTTGGTCAGGCGAGAGGGGGTTGATCGACATCCCCCCTCATGTTGAAGAGTTACCGGAGTTTTCTATGAACAAAATAAAATACTACCTATCACATCTCAGTCCCGGTTTGGGTGGACTCGAGAGTTTGGTCTGATGAGCGGGGGTTGATCGACGTCCCCCCTCATGTTGAAGAGTTACCGGAGTTTTCTATGAACAAAAAAAAACTACCTATCATATCTCAGTCCCGGTTTGGGTGGACTCGAGAGTTTGGTCGGGCGAGAGGGCGTTGATCGACGTCCCCCCTCATGTCGAAGTGCTAGGAGTTTTCTATGAACAAAAAAAAATTCCACATGACATGTCCGACGCCCGGACCGCCTCTCTCATGAATGTCCGACGTCCCCGCCTCTCTCATGAACAAAAAAAATTCTATGAATAAAAAAACATCATATTCTATGAACAAAAAAACATCATATTCCATCCACATCCATGCATACATATGAACAAAAAACATCATATATATGATCATCTATGAACAAAAAAAACATCATATTCTATGAAAAAAAATCATTATATATATGAACAAAAAAATTATGAAAAATCAAGACATATCATCATATACACAAATACATATCATCATATACACTACATATCATCTATGAACAAAAAAAATCATCATATATATATGAAAAAAAGGACAGAGAGGAGGACAGGGAGGAAAGGGGCGCCGGCCAGACCGAACGGGGAGGAGAGGTGCGGCGTGGTCGGGGCAGGCCGGGGGCGTGGGGCGGCGTTGGGGCAGGGGCACGGGGCGGTCGACGTCGGGACAGGGACGGCGACGACGATGGCAACGAGGAGCGGGCGGCGATGGCGAAGGCGACCTCGGGGTGGCTCGAGGAGGCGACGGCGTCGAGGGCTGCAGCAGCAGCCTGGCGGCGTCGTCGAGAGAAGAATGGCGGTTGGGGGGAAATTTCCTAAGTCTTGGGTTATATAGCAACCACCTTTGGTCTCGGTTCGTGGAACCAACCGGGACCAATGCCCCCCTTTAGTCCCGGTTGGTGCCACAAACCGGGACCAAAGGTCTCTTTTCGTCAGCCCAAAGGGCGGGAAGCAGAGACCTTTGATCCCGGTTGGTGGCACGAACCGGGACGAAAGGTGGGTATTGGTCCCGGTTCGTTCCACCAACCGGGACCAAAGGTGGGTATTGGTCCCGGTTGGTGCCACCAACCGGGACGAAAGGGGGGTGCTGCCCGTGGCCAAAAGTTTAGTCCCACCTCGCTAGCTGAGAGGGCTCGAGAGTGGTTTATAAGCACTGCTGCGCCAACCCTCTCGAGCTCCTCTCAACTGCAGGCTTACGGGCCTAATCGCACACTCTTGTGCCTGTGGGCCTACTGCGGGCTTGAATCTTGACCCAACTAGCTGGTTGGGTTTCTGGTCGTATTCAGGGCGTGGTGGCCCAGTAGGTGGCATTTTTTTTAATTTTTTTTCCAGTTTTTTTGTTTTCTTTTTTGCTTTATTTATTTTATTTTGTTTCTATTTACAGCTAATTACTTACAGTTTTTCAGTGATTCTTTTTGCTTTTAGGTCACAAAAATTATAAACTTTCTGTTAGTGCCATTAGTTTTCAAATTTGAATAGTTTAAATTTGAATTCTTTTAAATTGGTGTGAATCACTAGTTTGTGAATAACTTTACTATAAAAATAGATGTTTGAGTGATTCTTTTTCCTGCTATTTAATATTACTTTGTTTTATCATTATATTCAATTTGGTAAATTTTAGATTAATTTAAATGTCTGTTTTAATCAAAAATAGATTTTGTTATTTTAGTTTGCTATTAAAGTTTCTAACAAAAAAAATCCTTTATGAAAATTCTTTTTGCTATTAATGTTTTGAACAAAAAATACTTTGATAATTTTAGTTGCATAAATTTTATATAATTTTAGTTTCAAAAATACTAGAAGTTTATAAAATCTTTTTAGTTGATTCCTTTTGCTATTAGAGTTTATAAAAACTTTTTAGTTGATTCTTTTTGCTAATATTATAGTTTTGTTTTAGTTGATCATAACAGAATATTTTAATTGATTATTTTTAGTTCATTCTTTTTGCTATTAGAGTTTCATAAAAGTTTTCTAGTTCATTCTTTTTGCTATTAGTTCATTCTTTGAGCTAAATGACCCTGAAATTGAAAAGCACTTCAAATGAACTCTGAAAAGGTTGAAAGTTGGCATGGTATCATCATTTCACCCACATAGCATGTTCAAAAAGTTGAGAGGGTTACGGCAAAAACTAGATGCACTTCGTGTACAAAATGGACAATATCTTTCGAAGTATCAGGGTTTCGGACGAAAACTCATCTGTTACAAAGGGATTTCATTTTTTTGAACTTATTTGAACTCCAGACTTTTTGTGTGTTCAAAATGCACCATTCAAATTCACATCATCAATTTTCAACCATTTCTGACTTCATTTGGTATTTTTCATGCATTTGCTGATTTTTTATAGCTAAATGACCCTGAAATTGAAAAGCACTATAAATGAAGTCTGAAAAGGTTGAAAGTTGGCATGGTATCATCATTTCACCCACATAGCATGTGCTAAAAAGTTGAGAGGGTTACGACAAAAACTGGATGCACTTCGTGTACAAAATGGACAATCTCTTTCGAAGTATCAGGTTTTCGGACGAAAACTTATATGTTACAAAAGGCATCATCATAATAGTTGTGGAGAGAAAGTCTTCACTTTTTCTTCGCTTGTGTCCTTTGCTTATTGCGCCGTAACCATGGATAATCTTCATCGTTTAACATGGTGCTTGGGCCAGCCTTGGTTTTGAAGGGAGGAATTTCATGAAACTTTTCATAATCTTTAGACATGTCTGTCTTGCCCTCCACTCCCACGATGTCTCTTTTTTCTGAAAGAACTATGTGGCGCTTTGGCTCATCATATGATGTATTCGCTTCCTTATCTTTTCTTTTTCTTGATTTGGTAGACATGTCCTTCACATAGAAAACCTGCACCACATCATTGGCTAGGACGAATGGTTCATCTGTGTACCCAAGATTGTTCAGATCCACTGTTGTCATTCCGTACTGTGGGTCTACCTGTACCCCGCCTCCTGACAGATTGACCCATTTGCACTGAAACAAAGGGACCTTAAAATCCTGTCCATATTCAAGTTCCCATATGTCCACTATGTAACCATAATATGTGTCCTTTCCCCTCTTGGTTGCTGCATCAAAGCGGACACCACTGTTTTGGTTGGTGCTCTTTTGATTTTGGGTGATCGTGTAAAATGTATTCTCATTTATCTCGTACCCTTTGTAAGTGAATACAGTCGAAGATGGTCCCCTGGCCAACGAGTACAGCTCATCAGAAACAGTGTTGTCACCCATGAGACGTGTTTGCAACCAACTGCCGAAAGTCCTGATGTGTTCACATGTAATCCAGTCGTCACACTGCTCCGGGTGTTTGGAGCGCAGAATATTCTTGTGTTCATTGACATACGGGGTCACCAAGGTAGAATTCTGTAGAACTGTGTAGTGTGCTTGAGACCAAGAATGCCCGTTCGTACATATTATTGAGTCCGCTCCTAGCGCGCCTTTTCCAGTCAGTCTCCCCTCATACCGCGATTGAGGGAGACGAATCTTCTTAAGGTCAGGAATGAAGTCAAGACAAAACCCAATGACCTCCTCTGTTTGATGGCCTATGGAGATGCTTCCTTCTGGCCTAGCACAGTTACGAACATATTTCTTTAAGACTCCCATAAACCTCTCAAAGGGGAACATATTGTGTAGAAATACAGGGCCCAGAATGGCAATCTCGTCGACTAGATGAACTAGGACGTGCGTCATGATATTGAAGAAGGATGGTGGGAACACCAGCTCGAAACTGACAAGACATTGTGCCAGATCACTCCTTAACCTTGGTAGGATTTCTGGATCGATCCTCTTCTGAGAGATTGCATTGAGGAATGCACATAGCTTCACAATGGCTAATCGAACGTTTTCCGGTAGAAGCCCCCTCAATGCAACCGGAAGCAGTTGCGTCATAATCACGTGACAGTCATGAGACTTTAGGTTCTGAAACTTTTTCTCTGCCATATTTATTAGGGCCATTTGCATTTCTATCCCTAACTTGAACCACCTACTCATATTTGCCGCTAATTTCGAAGTGTGCTCAAATTTGCCCCTCTGCCGTTATGTGCACATACAGAAATGCCCTTCCGTCCAGTCAAAGGCCTTTGACCGTCAGATGCCTCTGTGTACTGTAGCAGACGGAAAGTGCTACAGTACTGGACGGAAAGTGCTACAGTACTGTACGGAAGGGCATTTCTGTATGTGCACATAACGGCTGAGGGGCAAATTTGAGCACACTTCAAAATTAGGGGCAAATATGAGTAGTGGGTTCGAGTTAGGGGCACAAACGTATAAAACCCTATTTATTATTCCCTTTATATTCGACGAGAAGCCAGATGGGACCTTCATACTGAGCAGGCAATCAAAGAAGATTTCCTTCTCTTCTTTGGCAAGAGCGTAGCTGGCAGGACCTTCATACTGCTTTGGAGGCATGCCGTCTTTTTTGTGCACACGTTACTGGTCCTCCCGTGCCTCCGGTGTATCTTTTGTCTTCCCATACACGCCCAAGAAGCCTAGCAGGTTCATGCAAAGATTCTTTGTCACGTGCATCACGTCGATTGCAGAGCGGACCTCTAGGTCTTTCCAAAAGGGTAGGTCCCAAAATATAGATTTCTTCTTCCACATGGGTGCGCGTCCCTCAACGTCATTCGGAACAGATAGTCCGCCAGGACCCTTTCCAAACATTACTATTAAATTATTGACCATAGCAAGTATGTGATCACCAGTACGGATGGCGGGCTTCTTCCAGTGATCTGCCTCGCCTTTGAAATGCTTGCCTTTCTTTCGACATTGATGGTGTGTCGAAAGAAATCGATGATGCCCCAGGTACATATTCTTCCTGCATTTGTCCAAATATATACTTTCGGTGTCATCTAAACAGTGCGTGCATGTGTGGTATCCCTTATTTGTCTATCCTGAAAGGTTACTGAGAGCAGGCCAATCATTGATGGTTACAAACAGTAACGCATGTAGGTCAAATTCCTGCTCGTCGTGCTCATCCCACACACGTACACCTTTTCCATTCCACAGCTGTAAAAGTTCTTCAACTAATGGCCTTAGGTACAAATCAATATCGTTGCCGGGTTGCTTAGGGCCTTGGATGAGCACTGGCATCATAATGAACTTCCACTTCATGCACAGCCAAGGATGAAGGTTATAGATACATAGAGTCACGGGCCAGGTGCTATGATTGCTGCTCTGCTCCCCAAAAGGATTAATGCCATCCGTGCTTAAACCAAACCATACGTTCCTTGCGTCACCTGCAAAGTCCCCCCACGTTCTCTTGATTTTTCTCCACTGCGACCCGTCAGCGGGTGATCTCAACTTCCCGTCTTTCTTACGGTCCTCTTTGTGCCATCACATCAACTTGGCATGCTCTTTGTTTCTGAACAGATGTTTCAACCGTGGTATTATAGGAGCATACCACATCACCTTGGCAGGAACCCTCTTCCTAGGGCGCTCGCCATCAACATCACCAAGGTCATCTCGTCTGATCTTATACCGCAATGCACCGCATACCGGGCATGCGTTCAAATCCTCGTACGCACCGCGGTAGAGGAAGCAGTCATTAGGGCATGCATGTATCTTCTGCACCTTCAATCCTAGAGGGCATAGAACCTTCTTCGCTCCGTACGTACTGTCGGGCAATTCGTTATCCTTTGGAAAATTCTTCTTCAATATTTTCAGTAGTTTCTCAAATCCGTTGTCAGATACACCATTGTTTGCCTTCCATTGCAGCAATTCCAGTGTGGTACCGAGTTTTGTGTTGCCATCTTCGCAATTGGTGTACAACCCTTTTTTGTGATCCTCTAACATGCGATCGAATTTCAACTTCTCCTTTTCACTTTCGCATTGTCTCTTTGCATCAACAATGACCCGGCGAAGATCATCATCAGGCACATCGTCTGGTTCCTCTTGATCTTCAGCTTCCCCCGTTGCAGCATCACCGTATTCAGGGGGCACATAGCTGTCATCATCCTCTTCTTCTTCGTTGTCTTCCATCATAACCCCTCTTTCTCCGTGCTTGGTCCAAACATTATAGTGTGGCATGAAACCCTTCTCAAGCAGGTGGACGTGAAGGGTTTCGACGAAGAGTAAGACTTCGTATTCTCACAGCGAGTACACGGACAACACATAAAACCATTCTGCTTGGTTGCCTCAGCCACTTCGAGAAAATTATGCATGTCGTCAATGTAGTCGGAGGTGCATCGGTCACCGTACATCCATTGTCGGTTCATCTGCGTGCATTATATAATTAAGTATATCAAAAATCATTACTGAACATCATGAATAGAGAAGTGATGACCAAATTAATACAAGTTCATCATCACATTAAAACCAAAGTACTATAGTGATCAAATGTCTTTACTGAAAAAATAAATACATAAAGTTCATACATAGTTCTCATAGAACAACACATAGCTCTCTAGAGCATCTAATTAAACCATACGGCGATAGTGCCGGCGACGAGGCTCACCACGGTGGTGCCGGCGACGAGATCGGCGCGGGCGATCGACAGCGGTGAGGACGGAGACGGGATAGGATGGACCGCCAAACCTAGACAAATCTTGAGGAAAATGGAGCTTGGACAAGGAGCTTCGAGAGGAGAAAGCTTAAGTGTGGCTCGGGCATTTCATCGAACACCTCATGTGCATAGGAGGTGAGCTAGAGCACCACAAAGCTCTCCCATGGCCGGCCAAAAAAACAGAGCAGTGGCTCTGCTCGCGGGCAGGGGCAGGGGTATATATAGGCCTCTCTTTAGTCCCGGTTTGTGGCTAGAACCGGGACTAAAGGACAGTCCTTTAGTCCCGGTTCTAGCCACAAACCGGGACTAAAGGTGCTGGACCAGGAGCGAGGACCATTGCTCCCGGTTCGTGTCTGGAACCGGGACCAAAGGTGTTAGACGAACCGGGACCAATGGTCCCCGAGGCCCGGCCGGCGCCCTGGCCTCACGAACCGGGACTGATGCCCCCTTTGGTCCTGGTTCGTGAGTGAACCGGGACTAATGCCCTTATCCAGGCCTCAACCAAAGCCCCGTTTTCTACTAGTGATATGCAATTTATTCATACAAATCTAAATCATCGATCCATACGCATATATCAAATAGCTAGAAAAAAAAGGAAAAAAAAGTTCCTGAGATATATATGGGTGTGGGATATCGAGATCCAATGGCAGTTATGTGTTGCTCAACCCGATCGGTATGGCGGCGATGACCGGCGGTGGGATGGCGGCGACAGGATGGCAGCGGAAGAGGCGAAGAGGGCTCCGACGGTGGCGTGGCGAGCTCTCGGGGCATAGGATGGCGGCGGTGAGCTGGATTTGGGGCGGCCGGCACGGGGAGCTCTCGGGGTGGAGGGTGGTGGCGGCGAGCTCGATTTGGGGTGGCCGGCGCGTGCTGGATTTGAAGACCAAAGGGTTGGGGCGTCGTTCGCTTAAATAACTGAAAGTAAGCCGAGTGTCAAAACACGAGTATTCGGCTTACCGAGGCAAAGGTTTTTAGTGATTAAAAAAGGAATTGGTAAATGTAAGTGGAGTACCTTGGGAGCGAACTCGGCTTATTCCAACGGCCGTCTAGCTGGCCGTTATGTGCGCCGACGGCAGCCCATGTGGCGAACGGATTTTACCGGGATTCCCCTGTAAGCCGAGTGTTTTCTAATAGTATGCCGGGTATTTGCTGTAAGCTGAGAACCTTTTCAATAGCCTCTCGGCTACATCTTATTAAGCCGAGGATGCTATTTTTACCATGTGTTTTTCGGATGGTACTCGGCTTACGGTGATATAGGCGGAGTACATGTGTTTTTTGACACTCAGCTTACACGAAGATACTCGGCAACGTGTGATTTTTCTGTAGTGTGATACTTATTTCTAGAACAATGTTGATTCATGAAGAATGATAATCAAATTATTTGTATGAGTAAAGAATTACTCCCTCCGTCCCATAATATAAGAGCGTTTTGACAACACTTTTATATTATGGGACGGAGGGAGTAGGTATTATGTATTTGTGTGAAATTTCAAAATTTTCAAGAAATCTATCCTATATTTGGTTAGAATTTTTCATGTTTGATATAATGTTTGTTTATCCAGACATGCATCGAATGTGCACGATTACTAGTATGCTACAAAGAATTGAATTCAAAATATTGATCCCGGCGGAGCGCTCCGATGGCATTGGCATGGCGCACCGCCTTCGGGTCGCCGAGCTTCATGATCTCGACGCCATTGAAGATGGCGTTCGGCTTTGAGTATGACATTCGTGGTGGCCCAAGCTGCAGTAGGATCCTCTCGGAACCCGGCGTGACGATGGTGATGAAATTCACAAAGTAGAACAGGCCGAGCTTGCCGGACAGATGGAAGGAGCTGAGCACGCCGTCGTCATCGATCTAGACGACGAAGACCAGGTCCGTGGAGTCGCGTCCGACGATATCGCAGAAGTGCGGCCTGAAGGAGCGGAAGCCCGGATCGACGGGGAACGCCCATGACAGGTTGATGCGCTGGTTGCCGACGCAGGCTATCTCCTGCGCCTGGGTGTACACGGTGGCTGGGGCTACCTGCCGGCCGCATTCGAGGCGCGAGCGGAGGGAGGAGGTTGAGGGAGGAACGGGCGAGGAGAGATCGTGCGGTGCCTCGTTTTTTTTTTTTTTTTCCCCCCCCCCTTGTGCTGACCTTTAGATCTTTTGTGTTGCTTTAGGATGTGTGCAGACCCGTTGTCTCCTGTAAATCAGCCCACATAGGGGACGAACTGGGCGGGCCTGCTTTCTGTCTTTGTTTCTTTTTTTGTCGGGGCAGGCTTCTAGTAGTGGGCTGGACAGGAGGTCCTTTTCTTTGTGTGTCGGCTTTATTTTGCGAGTTGTTCTGCAAGATCTGGGTCGTCTTTTTTATATATACAAAATGAACCGACTTGTGTCTGGGTTTTTTTGTTCTCAGTTAGTAGCAGTACCAACCATTTTAGTCCATAGGCCTCACAAATTTTTATTTATTTTCTAGCATTATTTTATTTTATTTTTTATTTTCTCTTTTTAGGTTCATAAGGCATTGTTAAAACTCAGTCGACTCCCTGGTCATTAGATTGTTGTTGCTTCAAGATCTGTGTAGTTATGTTTGTCTTGTATTGAAATCGACTGTTTAGTGGCGCGATCGGCCTATTTCCTTTTCTTCTGTTATTTCTTTCTTCTCGTGTTGGCCTATTTCCTTTTCTTCTGTTTGTTTCTTTTCTTTCGTGTCGGCCAAATATGCGCTATGGGCTAGGCTTGAGAGGTTTTTTTGTCTGGTTTTGGGCTTAACTTTTGAACGGGGAAACAACGTGGGGAAGCGGTTGAGAACTACCGGGGGCTGCTATTTTGTATATCTTTAAAAGAATTATTTGCTTGTAAGTGTTTCAAATGATTCTTTCGTCTATGTTCCTTGTGATGTTGAATTTCTTTTTCACATTTTAGATTTTCACCTTTTTTTGCTTCTCTTTTTGATTTTCCTTTTTATCGTTCTTTTCAAACATTTTTGCACGATTTTAGTTACCTTATTCTGTTTCTATTTTTTTATTAAACAACAAGTTTAAAATTTTGAAAATTGACAATATTGTTATCTGGTTGCACAATCGCCCCGACTTCATCTGTATTTCTTCAACATGACCATAAATCAATGGTGCTTTGACAGGGGAGGGGGTAGTTGCATGTCTATCACTAGGCATGTAACTACAAGTGTCGCGCCCCAACGTAACCGCATGCTTTCAATGAGACTGCAAGTTTGTTGAGTTTTGTCGGAGGAGTGGAAAATTGCTTGTCTGCCACTAGGTACGCAACTACAAGTGTCGTGTCCCGACCGTAATTTTGTGGTGTTTTGTTAGGAGGGGCAATTGCATGCCTGCCACTAGCCATGCAACTAAAAATGTCGCCACTGACTGCAACTGCATGTCTTCAACGTGACTGTAACTATGTGGTGTTTTTGTGAGGGAAGGGGCAGTTTCATGGATGCCACTATGCATGCAACTACAAGTGTTCCCCAGCTTCAACTACAAGTGTTTCATGGATGCCACTGTCCATGTGCAACTTAACATTTTTTTTCTTTTTAAAAAGTAGTGCCAATGGAGTTATACACATGTCAGTAGCATGACCGTCAATTTTTAAGGAAATGGAGAAAAAAAAAAGGACTTGAACAGGAAAAAAAAGGAACACAACACCAAGACGCGCAAGCTGCACGAACAGCTAATCTTATCTCAGCCGATGCACGACAACCCGAAAAACATTAATGATGCACGAACAGTTAATTCACAGGGATAAAAAAATCAATACAAGCCAGCCCAAACCAGTCAAGCCCATCACAAAAAACAGCAGACAAAGGACAACCGAGCCCACAAACAAGCCCAACAAGCAAGCATCACAAACCAGCGATCAGAGACTGGGATCAAACAGGACGATACGTACAAGGATGACGTCATTCGACTTAGACATAGCGAAGTCTCAGTCGACTGAGACCTAGAGGACCCTACATTTAATATCTCACTATGCAAATCAGTTGCAATGCAGGGGATAATCTGTTTTCCTATGCATCTGCCAACCACCCCTGCCATCTAATTTGCTAATAAATTTCATTTGTTATTCTTTCTACAAGGTTGATCGGATCAGATGATAAGGCAAAAGAACTCTTTTATTTCATAGATGGATATATAAATCTAATCTTTGCTCGACACAACCATTAAATTATCATAAATATGGAAGATGTAAGATGCTAATTCGTTGAAGTTACACAATGATTCATTTTTCCCTGTATTGCAACGTGGTGTGTGAGAGAACACATACCTCTAGGTTTTATCCCATTAAATCCTATAGGCAAAAGGCATTGTAAGTTTGGTTAAGTTCATGTGCTGTGGAGAAGAAGCAAAATTGGTCGAGCCCAACACCAAAATATTAATCTTTGTACATTTTTCTATTGATTAGTGCAATGAACTTTATCAATGAAATTGACATATATTATTTCCTTGAGACGAGTTAATTCTGGCCCAGATCATATTGTATCCTTGTTGGGAATTGTTAGGCCTATTCACTATAAACCTGAGCCCATTCTTGATTTCTATGTGTTCAAACTCTTTACTTACCATTGAATTACCTTCTTTGTTTGTAGGAACATGTTCTTACGGGTGGTCATGGTCTGCTGGTTGATGGACACTAACTTGTAATTTAGGCTCATGTTCTTACGGGTGGTCATGGTCTGCTGGTTGATGGACACTAACTTGTAATTTAGGCTCTTGCTCAAGGTCGTAATCAGAGGGGTAGCATATCAAGCATAACCGGCAGATAGTTGGCCTGACCAACAACACCTGTACATACTGATTTAGTTATACTGGTAGCTGTAGCAAACTTTAGCTATAGTTTACTTCTGGAATTCTAGCTCTACATTGACCATGAGTCGGATGTATGTGTAATTGAACAAGAATCTGTCACCCGCCAAAAAAAAAAAATTGAACAAGAATCTGGTGTGTGCATTGAATTCTGGTTGCATTTATAAATTTGAATTTTGGCTCAGAACTTAATTGTTTGAAAATATGAATTATAAATTCGAATTGCATATTTAATATGACTGATATGAATATGATATATCTTGGACCCCACCATCTTTCCCTAGAGCTAAACGCTCTTGCAGGTAAAACAACTTTCCACGCTGGACAAACAGCTCATATGAATTCTTTCCCTAGAGCTTGATAGGTGCACTGTAACACCCCCTGTATTAAGCTACAGTAATCACCCTTTTGATGATGCCATGTCATCATGATTAGCAGTGCTTAATCATCATTAGCAACATATCTCTGTGCAAATTCCAATTCAAATTTAAATTAAAACTTAAAGTGAAAATAAAAGCTGTTGAAAACCAGAAACAGAATTGTTCATCATGTTGCAGATAAATCAAGGGCATTTATAAAAATAACAGCAACATTTATAAAAATGCTTAAGATACCCTAGCAGCAACAAACAGTACCCACAGCAGCATTTTTAATGCCTTTTCAATTATATAAAATAAAGAAAAGATCAATTATACTCCAAACCTTTTTATATCAGTGTCTAATATTGCTCTGATAATAATTGAGCGAGTCACATATTTTACAAAAGTTATTTGAAATAAAAACAAAAGAGAAAACACAAAACAAAATAGAAAACAGAAAAGAAATAAATAAAAAGAAAACGGCCCAGCACTGTGGGCCTCGAGTGCACAGGAGGCCCAGCCCGCGCAGCGCCTACTCCCACCTCCCGCCACTGCTCACGTGCGGCCGCTGTCGAACAGCTAGCGCGCGCACGCACCCGCACCCTGGCCCCCCCTCTCTCCCCACTCGACAACGCGTCGTGCCCGCTCCTGCGCCTATAAGGACTCCCCCTCGTCCCCGAGGACGAACCCTAGCTGCCACCCTCTCCCTCCTCGTTGCTCCCCCACCTCACCCGACGCAGCCATGGCGCCGCCGTCGTAGCACACGCGCCCACCGTGCCCCTCTCGTCGCCGCGGCGTGTCCACGAGCTCCGCCGTGCTCGACTACGCCGGCTACGCCAACTGGAACGAGCTCTACGCCACCGCATCGCCCCTACGCCGCCTTCCCCATCCTCGGATCGCCGCCGCTGCACCGCTTCGACCCACGCCGCCCCGAGCTCCCCTAGCTTCCCCGGGCCTTCTCTGCACCGCTATGAGCCGCCGCATCCTCTCCCTCTCTCTCTGGCCTCGCACGCATGTCGTACTAAGCCGTCCCCGACGCCGCGCTCTGTACGCCGCCGTCGCCGCCATTGTCGTGCTCCCAAGCCACCGCAGCCTCGCCGACGGGCCCGCACATGCTCCTGGTGAGCTGCTGCGCCTGCCGCGCTGCCCAGCTTGCTCGCTCGCGCACCGCAACGCTGTCCCCGTCCATCACCCAAAGCCGCCGTCCGCCTCCGCCGTCGCCGCTCCGGTGTGATTCCGGCGTCGCCACCACCCCCACGCGATGCGGCACGCCACCAGCGTTCGAACGGGCCAAGCCACGGCCCTGAGATGCCCTGTGGGCGAATCCCGAACCTCGCCGGCGCTCGGCCACCGCGCACGGGCTCGCCGGAGCAACTCCGGCGGCCGTCCGACGTGGCGCGTGGCCCCCACGCCCTATGCCACTGATCGCTGGGCCCCGCGGGCCCAGCTGACTGGGTCAACTGCCGACGTGGCAGCGTTGACCCACTGACATATGGGCCCCACCCTTTAAATCAGTTTTTAAAAATAAATAAAATGTTTAATTAAAACGTTAATTAATTAATTAGTTAATTAACTCGCTAATCAGTCACTGACTACTCGGGCCCACCCCTAATTAATCCTTTTTAATTTAAATTAACTCTGTTAATTAACTACAGAGGCTGACAGGTGGGTCCCACTGGACCCACACGTCAGTTTTGACCCAGTCAAACACACTGTTGACTGCTGACGTCAGCAACACGTCGCGATGACGTCATCCCCACACTGTTCTGGATAATTCGAATTAAATAATTCCAGAAATTCATTTAAACTTTAGAAATTCATATCTTCTTAACCGTAACTCCGATGGAAATAATTTATATATGAAAGATGATCAGAAAAATGTGACGAATCCAAATACGCTACCCACATACCTGTAGGATGCCCCTAGCTATCTGAACTTGCAACTTTTTGCCTGTTTCTGGCAGCTGAATAGTGCATGACCTTAATAAAATAAATCCAAATAAATTCCTAAAATAGCTAATGCACTTAGATAGGCAGTATATCACCCTGGCCCTGCGTTTAGACATGTCATGCATCCCTGTTGCATCATTGCCGTGTGTTTACTGTTTCTTCCCCCTCTTCTCTCCGGTAGACTACGAGACCGACGTAGCTGCTAGTGCCCCAACCGACTACGTTGTTGACGACCCCTACTTGCCAGAGCAACCAGGCAAGCCCCCCCTTAATCACCAGATATCGCCTATTCTTCTCTATACTGCTTGCATTAGAGTAGTGTAGCATGTTACTGCTTTCGGTTAATCCTATTCTCCTGCATAGCCCCCCCCCCCCCCCCCCCCCCCCCCCCCCCCCCCCCCCCCCCCCCCCCCCCCCCCCCCCCCCCCCCCCCCCCCCCCCCCCCCCCCCCCCCCCCCCCCCCCCCCCCCCCCCCCCCCCCCCCCCCCCCCCCCCCCCCCCCCCCCCCCCCCCCCCCCCCCCCCCCCCCCCCCCCCCCCCCCCCCCCCCCCCCCCCCCCCCCCCCCCCCCCCCCCCCCCCCCCCCCCCCCCCCCCCCCCCCCCCCCCCCCCCCCCCCCCCCCCCCCCCCCCCCCCCCCCCCCCCCCCCCCCCCCCCCCCCCCCCCCCCCCCCCCCCCCCCCCCCCCCCCCCCCCCCCCCCCCCCCCCCCCCCCCCCCCCCCCCCCCCCCCCCCCCCCCCCCCCCCCCCCCCCCCCCCCCCCCCCCCCCCCCCCCCCCCCCCCCCCCCCCCCCCCCCCCCCCCCCCCCCCCCCCCCCCCCCCCCCCCCCCCCCCCCCCCCCCCCCCCCCCCCCCCCCCCCCCCCCCCCCCCCCCCCCCCCCCCCCCCCCCCCCCCCCCCCCCCCCCCCCCCCCCCCCCCCCCCCCCCCCCCCCCCCCCCCCCCCCCCCCCCCCCCCCCCCCCCCCCCCCCCCCCCCCCCCCCCCCCCCCCCCCCCCCCCCCCCCCCCCCCCCCCCCCCCCCCCCCCCCCCCCCCCCCCCCCCCCCCCCCCCCCCCCCCCCCCCCCCCCAGGAGGCCTTGCCTTTTCGATCTGTTGTATCCCTGTTTGTGCTAGCCATCTTATGGCACCTTGTTTAACTTATGTCTGTACTCAGATATATTTGCTTCCACTAAAACTTGTGCTCTTGAGCTTTTATATTCGAGCCCTCGAGGCCCCTGGCTTGTAATATGATGCTTGAATTATTTCTATTTGTGTTTAGAGTTGTGTTGTGATATCTTCCCGTGAGTCCCTGATCTTGATCGTACACGTTTGCGTGTATGATTAGTGTACGATTGAATCAGGGGCGTCACATGCACCCTAGGGAAAGAACTCTTTACCGACTATACTTTACCTAAGGTTCTTTACCTAGGGCAAGCTCTAGGTAAAGTCTTTACCTATGGTTTTTTGCATTTTACCTAGGGTATATCAATCTAGGTAAAATCATAGTTTCTAGTAGTGCAAGAATCCTCTGCAGCCTACTGCTCTGGAAGGTCTTGCCTGCCTGCATTATGGTTAATTCTAGATGTTTAGCAATCTTCATTGAAATCCTCTGTCATTGTCATTCTAATTCTATTGATTCATCATGTGTGCGAATGCACGCAATCATCAGTTGATCCTTAGAAATTACCTTTCCGGCTCAGACATCATTCCGGACATGAGCTGGTTCTCAGCCTATCAAGCCTTGATTGATTGTCCATCTGACTCTTTTCAACTTATTCATTCTTTCATCAGAGCGTCTACTTTTGATCCCCGTTTTGGAATTTGCAATCCCTTCGTATTTTATACTTTGGGTTATTCTGATGTTTCCATGACCCGATATCTTTGCTTCATGTCTTCTCTCGATGGACTCTAATGTGGAGCCATTGTTTAACCGATATGATCTCTTTGGTGGGTTATTACCCGATAGTTCCTTCGTAAATCTGAACCCTTTACGAGTTCTTCCCCTGATACATAACGCCTTTGGTAAATTGTATCCTCTGCTTTTGTCAACCATGCTCTGCTTGTCCTTGGGAAAGGATATACTCCTAATTCTTGTGTATAAACACATTTTCCTTTCCATTGGTCTGTTTAATCTATTAATCACATTTTTCCTTTCCATTGGTCTGTTTAACCTTCTTGTAATTAATATGATCTAAGCAGTAATAATTCCCTGCTTATGTAAACACCTCGATGTGCAACCCTTTCAGTAAAACCCTGTTAATATTGTTGTTAACATTTCGGTAACCATCGATGGACGAGAACCTTGCCAATTGGTCCGCCTCGTCTTAACGAGTAGGATAATGGTTCTCCTTGTCCCTCGCCCTTGGTACCGACGCTGTTGCCAACATAGCTGACAAGCTGATCTCTGACAAGCCTTGTATTGTGATCGCACAAGATGCCACCACCCTTCTTATTCATAATCTAGCCTAACTCACAGGTCCACAGGACTAAAACCTGGCTCTCCTGCACATCCTTGTTTCTGAAGTATCCTTTGCACTTGGCTTCGTATGTATTTCTGTGAGAAACCTTCTCTGACATGGTCTATTCCGCTATCAGACATGACATTTGTTCTTCACTACTCTGAACCATTTTCACCTTTTGAATTAGGCATCGAACGATTGCCTATCCGCTTGAAACTTCTCATACCTTCTTATAAATGTATCTTGCTCTCAATGTGTTTCAACTCGAGAGATACCTTTATACCTCCTTCCCTGATATAATTACCGGATGACAACCCTTCCAGATATCCGTCCTTATAGTTTCCCCTCCTACCCTATTCGTAAGTATGATGGAGTTCCCAAAGAAAGGATGATGACTTATCATGCTGACCTGAAGCAGAGAAATGTAGACATCAACAAAAAGGATCAACGACCCTAAAAAAAGGATCAACTTCTTCGAGAAGGGCAACAAGAACAAGAAGACTCGTTAGAATTTTGTAACCAGACCTTATCCCCCCTTACTCTACCTTTTAAATCTCGGGATGAGATTTTCTTTGAGTGGAGGAGAGTTGTGACATCCCTAGATCTTGACCATGTCATTAAGCTAATTAAAATGCTAAGTCATCATCATTAACTTGCTAATAGTCATTGAGGTCCAAAACCATTCCAATTCAAAATTCAAATAGCAAGGAAAAACAAAACTTCTTCAATTAATTAAAAAAAGTGTTCATAATATTGCAAATAATCCATAAGTAATTATGTTAAGAAAAAACAACATCACCTAAATTACCAAGATGCCTTTAACCTAATTAAAACAGAACCAGCAGCAATTTAATTGACCTTTTCAATTTCTAAAAAAAATTAAACTTTACCAAATGCTCTGAAACTTTTTGTGCAACACCACACCATTGTGCACGATTTGTGTGCCAAGTTTCGTATTTAACAAAAATCATTTGGTGTCTCAGCTAAATGCAAAATAGGAACTGGAAATAAAACAGAAGAGAATAGAAAAGAAAAAAGGGAAACCGCCACTGTGCACTTAGGCCTATTAGAACAGTGCGCAGCCCAGCCCAACCGCCCGTCGATCCGTGGCCTATGGCCGTTTTCTGACGCGCTCCGGCGTGTCGCCGCCGTACGTTTGGTCGCCGGAGGCGCACCGGCATTCAAACCGGCAATGGGACACCGACAGGTGGACCACACTCATCGGATAATTAGTTTAGGTGCTAACTAACATTGCTTATAAACGCTGACACGTGGGCCTGCTCTGTTAATTAAGTGTTCGTTAAAAACATTGAGACACTGACAACGGGCCCCACCGTGCTAATTAAACAGATTAACTAAATGACTGATTAACTAACCTAAATAGCCACTGACAGGTGGGGCCACCCCCTCCTAATTAATCCCGGATTAGTTTAACCCTGTTAATTAGGCCACTGTCTATAACCGGTGGGTCCCACTGCACTGTTTAAACGGATATGGTTGATTGGTCAGCTGCTGACTCAACAGGCTGGCCCCACATGTCAGCCTCACGTACACATCTCTGGGTATACTTCTGTGTACCCATAGCAATTAGATATTAAATGATTTTCAAATTAAAATAAATCCAAAAAATCCAGAAAATCATTTAAACTTTGAAAAATCATATAAAATAAACCGTAACTTGAATGAAAATAATTTATATATGAAAGTTGATCAGAAAAATGTAATGAATCTGAATATGTCATCCACAGACCTGTCACACCCCTCTAACATAATGAACCTTGAACATTTGCACCGGATCAATATACCAAAAAATACCTGGAGCTCGGAAAATATTCCTGAATATTTTCCCACTTCATTTAAAGTACCTAGTAATGCATTAGATGTCGGGGCCGGATTTCGGGGACACAAAATGTCCCAGAAATTAACCCCTCATGTCATCACCAGCCCAGGATTACTGTTACTGGTGGACACGTCCTTGTTACAGAATTGCCAAGCTTTTACAAGAATTGGATACAAGACCATAAAGGTCTAATGTTACAATAGTGACTCCGGTGGTGGATGACGGAAATGACTTGTGGTTCTCCAACGTCGAGGGGGCTCCATTCCCACAGGAACAGCTCACCCGGATAATTCCTATCCATGTGGCTGCTATCCTAGGCTCCGCACGGACGTCGCTGCGGTAGTCCTTGCTGAACTCCTGACCTGGCCAAGTAAATAGCTAGGGACAAGCCTGTGAGTATGTTTGAATGTACTCGCAGACATCATGAACACAAGATATACCGAATGCAGCAGTCAAAATAAGTGATCATGATGAACTAAACTATATGTGGATGCTCATGATGGACTTATATTAAATGCATGTTGACAGGGATTAAATCATGGCATGATAAAATATTAGCATGTGCAAACATATAAAATTTGTTAGTGATAAACAAGGAAAATAAAATAAAATAAATGCCGGTTGGATGTCAAGTGACACCACGGTAGGTCTTGAAGAGAAATGCCAATTGGGTGTCCACAAGAGTAGTGGCGGGACCGCCTGTAAACTCGAGAGACGCCACAAGAGGTCTTGAAAAGAAATGCCAGTCGGGCGCCAAGTGACACCTTGGTCGGACTTGAAAAGAAATGCCAGTTGGGTGTCCACAAGAGTAGTGGCGTGATAAACCGCCGGTGAACTCGAGAGACGCCACGAAAGGTCTTGAAAATAAAACCGAATGCCCGGGGTAGTCTAGCCAGCCCCTGAGACACTCAGGAAAATAAAATAAGAGAAACGGGTTAGTCCACAATAATATGAATAACCACCACAATATTAATATGCATAGCAAAATATTCATGGTAGCATCAGGGTGACAATAATTATCCTGCAAAAATATTCAGGCTCAATTTAATTATTTTCCTCCAGAGACCGACTCTAAGACCGACACTTGACCAACCCAGACTGTAATCCTTAACCGCGGACACGGCTATTCGAATAGGTTTAAACTCTGCAGAGGGTGTACTCTTTACCCACAAGTAAAGGATTTCTTTAGTCAGCACCGTGACACTGACTAATTCCCATTACGGTCTTTGGGTTGAAAACACACCTAACCAGCACACACCAGCTTAACCGTTCAGATGCCAGGAATCACCCAAAGCATCGCTCCAGAAAAACTCTAAGTCGGGGAGACAACAATCTCGAATAGCATGGGATCACTATTAATACACGCGGATTCCAAGGGGTGCCCCCCTCTCGGCTACACTAGCCGGATACACCCATGCCCTCTGACCCGATGACAGGATTTAGTCCATCCCCGTGGAAACCCTCATCGTAGCCCTCTATGTGGTGTGCGCACGGAAAGGGGTTAACAACCTACTAAACCATACCCCACCTATGGCAGGGACATGTGGCAGCACGAATCAAGTATGGGGGGTTACCGGAGCAAGACTCGATCTACGGTCAACTCAGGAGGTACAAGTTTTTCCTGCAGTGGTTAGCACAACAAATTATTCTTTCAACAGCAATACCAAACAGGGCCACAACCCTTGCATGCTCCACATATATCACGTGACACCCCCGTGTCAAATATGGCCCGTGCCCACCGGCACGTCCAAGGCAGGAGCACACTCCTGGATTCTCACGACTTGTGCATGTCAAATACTTGAGTGGAGTGCATGCAAGAGAAAATATACATGACCATGCATGCTCAACTAGCAATATGCAATTTAATTTGATTTCAACAAAGTCATGTTCAAATTATTCTTGCAAATAATATAACCATGTGATTCACCATATCAAGTGTTCGAGATGCTTGCCTTTAGCATGCAGAAATGTGGGGTGCACTCCAAAAGTTTTGAAAATTTTGTCTTCCCTCCAAGTCCTATTTGCAAAATATATAAATTACCACATAATTCAAAAATAGTGCCAAAAAAGTTATTTGGAAATTTTTGAAATAAATACTAAAATAAACTAGATGAAAAATAAGAAATAACAGAAAAAGATTCAATTCATTTGGAGTTGATATGAATTACTTATGAATTTTCTAAGTTTAAATAAATGATTAAAAGGACTATTTAATAGACCCAACAAGAACTAAGCCAAGGAAAAATGTTCACCCTAGCTAATATGGAAGATCATGAATTTAGAAGCATGTAGGAATTTGAATCACTGGATTTGGATTTGAAATGAATACTGTAGAAATTATTTGAACTATTCTGAAAAAGAAAAGGAAAGGAATAGAGCTGCGCCCTGAGCGCGATTTAGCTAGACAACGCTACTGGGCCGAGCCCAGCTGCTCGGCCGCGCGAGAGGCTGCCGACGTCGAAGGCGTATTTGCTGGGGTACGTCTTCCCCTCGCGAAGACGGACTCGAGGAAAACCCGTCTCCACTTACAGACGCGTTGGCGTCGTTTCGGTCGCTGACAGTGGGACCCGTCGGCCCACCTGTCATATTTGACTAGTCGCCCTCGCGTGCGTCCTCCTCTCTGTCCGAGCAGAGGCGGCGTCTCCGGCGACCCTCGCCGGCGAACGGCGGCGCCATTCGATAAACCGAGACCACCCGTGAGCTCAGGAAGCCGAGGCGATCCTGTGGAGGTGCGCCATGGCTGCCGAAGTGAGTGGAGTCTCCGGCGGCGAGCTCTCCCGAAGAGCTCCGACGGGGATGAATTGGGGAAAGTTGGTTATGGTTGACCCCGTGTTGAATTGAAGTGTGGGATCGAAGCAGGGGGACTGTATGAGGCTGTTGGTGAAGAAAACTAAGAGGGGGAGGTGGTGGTTGCGTCAGAATCAACCAAAGAGGTGGCGGCGGCTGTCTTCATCGGAGATGAAGAAGAAGGCCGTTTTCGGTCGGATGGCTACTCCGGGAGGCTAAGGTGAAATGAGGGAGTGTGGTCAGGAGCTGAACGAGCTCGGGGGTCCGTTTTATAGTGCTCGAGAGGTGGTTCCGTGGCTTCCCGGAGATGTCATGGCGGCGGTTGGCCGTTACTGCGCCACGGAGGTAGTTGAGGATGGGGCGTGGTCGGCATGCTTAGGTGAGAGCGTTTAGTGTCCTAATCGCTCGGGGAAGGAGCTGGCTAGCTCTGGTTGCTCAGGCGGCGCCGGCCACGGCAAACTTTCGGCGGCGGAAATTGATGGCGCCGAAAAGGTAGGTGTGGGCGGTGGCGAGGTAGATATGGCCGGTGGGGGGTTGACCTTGTCGGTGGAGAGCCTGGTGTGCTGCGGATGAGCTCGGGCCGTTGGTGTTTAAGTGGGCAGAGACGTGGCGAGTAGGGACTCGTCGGGCGGCGCTTCGGGTCGTCGTGGACGGTGATGGCTGGCGTAAGCGGCCAAGCCAGGGTGTCGGCAAGGTTCCAGAGGGTCATGGTGATCAAGGGGTGGATCAGGACGAGCGAGGGAAGCAGCTGAGAGGCAGCAGCAGCTTGATGCCAACGGCGGCAGTTCGGGCGCTCTGGCCACGCCCTGGACATGCCCCTGGTGTGCTCGCCGAAATGCCAAGGTGGCCCACAGTGATCCAATCAAGCTGTAATTTAGCAGTAGGGTGCCACTATGGATGGTGGTGATGATGGACATGTTGTTTTGGTCATATGCACAAGTGTTCAGTGTAGTGAAGAAGGAGGCAAGATTTCTGTTCATGCACACAGTGTGCTTGATGAAATGCTAGGGCCATCTAGGGATTCCCTTTGGAATTGAAATTTGGCAGGGTGATGTCTCTTTGGATGTTAGAGAGGATGGTGGAGTTGGTTTGGCAAGAGGAGAAACTTGCTAGTGCAAGTTTTACTGATATTCATTTCTGGACAAAAAGTTCAGTGGAATATTTGGTGAACTAAAATGATTCCTATGGAGCTAAAATTTTGGACTTAAGGGTTATGTTGGAAGGGCTATAAGTGGGAAAATTTTCAGGATTTTTGGGGCAAGGAAAATTGGGGTTGTAGTAGAAACTCAAATACTGGACAGAATTGAAAAGAGATTGTTTCACTCAAAATTTTCAAAACACCAAGTTGGGTTTTTGCACCAAGGTGACATATAGGTATCATATGACCTCCTATAATTTTTGTGGGATTTAAAAAGAATTATTTAAGGTGGTTGTAGTGCAACAGAGGCATTTAAAGTGTTGAAAATGCTATAAAAATAATTATATTGGGTAATTTTTTTTTTATGAAAATAGTTCCTACTATTATTAAAGTAGCAATGAAATGGTTTAAGAAAACTTCTAAAGCCACAATATTATTTTCCAAAAATTTCTTTAAAGGGGAAAGAATTTTGAAAGTCAGAATAGAAAATCCTCTGAAAATAATAAAGGACTTAATATAATTCAAAATTTTATTTTCTAGCCAAATTTTATTTAATAAAATCATGGTTAAATTTTTGGGGTGTTACATTAGAGCATGTCACCGACACACGTTGCCCTGACATACATCTGTCTTGCAATCATTTGCTCTGTTATTTATTGTTTCCCCTTCGCTGCTTCTTTTCTGGTAGACCCCGATACTGCGATAGAGCCCGAGACCGCTGGTGATCCGGTGATCCCCCCCCCCCCCCCCCCCCCCCCCCCCCCCCCCCCCCCCCCCCCCCCCCCCCCCCCCCCCCCCCCCCCCCCCCCCCCCCCCCCCCCCCCCCCCCCCCCCCCCCCCCCCCCCCCCCCCCCCCCCCCCCCCCCCCCCCCCCCCCCCCCCCCCCCCCCCCCCCCCCCCCCCCCCCCCCCCCCCCCCCCCCCCCCCCCCCCCCCCCCCCCCCCCCCCCCCCCCCCCCCCCCCCCCCCCCCCCCCCCCCCCCCCCCCCCCCCTGATCCCTCTGGGCGATGATCACGGGTATACATTATACTGTTATATATATGATACTACGGAGGACATCGGACTTCGGTGGCCTACGACATGGAGCGAGATGTACTACAAATGGATGCCGACGAAGACGAAGACTATTACTGCATTATGTTATGTTAGATTATGTTTATGTTCCGAGGCGGAATGTGAACCCAGCAGATATCCACAGGATGATGGTGAGGCTGGTACCTTTCGCACGTGTTTCACCAAGTCAGTGCGACAGGTGAGGTGAGCCTGGACCCTAGTCGTTGTCCGTGAGCTACTAAAATAACATGACTAAATGAGTTCTGGGTATCTGATCTGAGATTGCCACTGGCATATACGCACTAACCGCTACGCGGGATAAGGGTTTATGGGCCCCTCGGCATTGTACATTCTCCCGAAAGCTCTGTTAGACGTCCAGTTCAGCATTGCGGCCGGGAGACCAGCAAATATCCTCTTGACGAGGTGAGGCTGACCCTGCACGCAATGACCCGGAGTGCTTAGGGCGATCGGCCCATGACCCCTTCACGCTTAGGATGTAGACCGGCGGGGACCTCTCTGAAGAGCCTAGGTAGGACTACGGCGTGTTGATTATCCGAGGCCGGGCATGACCCAAAAAAGTGTGTCCGGCCAGAGGTAATCGAGCGTATCGGGCTATGTGGTGCACCCCTTGCAGGGAAGTCAAACTATTTGAATAGCCGCGTCCATGATAACGGACCACTTGGTGTTGTATCCTGAGCTCCCATGACTTAAACTGGATACTTAATATAATTCACCAAAATTTGTAGCATGCCCGAGGACCGCCTTCTCGTGGGAATTGAATCCATGTGTAGTGCCTTGCTGTAATGGGTACTTGTATTCGTTTGCGCTCTTTCTTTTTCCGCGCTGTAGGATGCTCTCATACTCTTCCAATGCTGCAAGATGCTCTAATGCTCTTCACCTGCTGCAAGATGATGGTGTGATGTGATACATAGAGATTCTCCCCCTATTCTGGCATTTCTGCAGTTTAGTCCACAAATATATCCCCCCATTCCTTTGACACCGAAGCATACTTAGCATAGTTCTGATGTAAGTCTTGCAAGTACTTTGGATGAGTACTCACGGTTGCTTTGCTACCTTTTTTATCCTACTCGGTTGCTGCTTTCAGATGGTGGCGCCATGGAGTCAGAAGAACCCCAGGGCGAGTCCTACATGGAGACCAACATTGACTAGTAGTTCAGAGGTCCCAGGTAGGAGGCCTTGCCTCTTTCGATCAGAGTCGTTGTTGTTTTCGCCTTCTTAAGGCACCTTTGTAATCGTCTATAGTCAGACCTAACTCTTGATGTAAATTTGGGTCTTGCGACCCTGGCTTGTAATATATTGTTTTGTGTTTAATTTGTGTTGTAGAGTAGTGTTGTGGTACTACCTTGAGTCACCGTTCGAGATCGTGCATGCTGCGTGGATGATTAGTGCATGGTGGAGTTTTGGGGCATCACATGGAGTTACGATCCAGGCGGGATCATCTCCGGCAATCAGCGGCGAGCTTCGACACGCTGCATTTCATTGCCAACGATGCAGCATGGCATCCTACCTACACCATACATCCGGAGGGCAGAGCACTTATGTCCGGGAGCATATAGTTCATTACCAATCTCTGTAGCATAATGTGCCTCCTGCTTCCAGCTCCTTTCCATTGGATGGAGTCGAGGCCCAGGCAACCCCTAGATATCCACCAGTATCGCACATCGGTAAGTCTGCATCCCATCTTGTTGGTGTGGAGAATTCCGATTCACTCCTGCCTATCCTGGATCCCGAATCTGGTGGGTATGAGAGCTCGTACATCTCTGCTTCCCCCCCCCCCCCCCCCCCCCCCCCCCCCCCCCCCCCCCCCCCCCCCCCCCCCCCCCCCCCCCCCCCCCCCCCCCCCCCCCCCCCCCCCCCCCCCCCCCCCCCCCCCCCCCCCCCCCC
The DNA here is from genome assembly GCA_036873465.1 of Thinopyrum obtusiflorum. Classification (NCBI taxonomy): domain Eukaryota; kingdom Viridiplantae; phylum Streptophyta; class Magnoliopsida; order Poales; family Poaceae; genus Thinopyrum; species Thinopyrum obtusiflorum. The sequence continues at coordinate 147,986 of JAAAWM010012201.1, read as the reverse complement.
CCCCCCCCCCCCCCCCCCCCCCCCCCCCCCCCCCCCCCCCCCCCCCCCCCCCCCCCCCCCCCCCCCCCCCCCCCCCCCCCCCCCCCCCCCCCCCCCCCCCCCCCCCCCCCCCCCCCCCCCCCCCCCCCCCCCCCCCCCCCCCCCCCCCCCCCCCCCCCCCCCCCCCCCCCCCCCCCCCCCCCCCCCCCCCCCCCCCCCCCCCCCCCCCCCCCCCCCCCCCCCCCCCCCCCCCCCCCCCCCCCCCCCCCCCCCCCCCCCCCCCCCCCCCCCCCCCCCCCCCCCCCCCCCCCCCCCCCCCCCCCCCCCCCCCCCCCCCCCCCCCCCCCCCCCCCCCCCCCCCCCCCCCCCCCCCCCCCCCCCCCCCCCCCCCCCCCCCCCCCCCCCCCCCCCCCCCCCCCCCCCCCCCCCCCCCCCCCCCCCCCCCCCCCCCCCCCCCCCCCCCCCCCCCCCCCCCCCCCCCCCCCCCCCCCCCCCCCCCCCCCCCCCCCCCCCCCCCCCCCCCCCCCCCCCCCCCCCCCCCCCCCCCCCCCCCCCCCCCCCCCCCCCCCCCCCCCCCCCCCCCCCCCCCCCCCCCCCCCCCCCCCCCCCCCCCCCCCCCCCCCCCCCCCCCCCCCCCCCCCCCCCCCCCCCCCCCCCCCCCCCCCCCCCCCCCCCCCCCCCCCCCCCCCCCCCCCCCCCCCCCCCCCCCCCCCCCCCCCCCCCCCCCCCCCCCCCCCCCCCCCCCCCCCCCCCCCCCCCCCCCCCCCCCCCCCCCCCCCCCCCCCCCCCCCCCCCCCCCCCCCCCCCCCCCCCCCCCCCCCCCCCCCCCCCCCCCCCCCCCCCCCCCCCCCCCCCCCCCCCCCCCCCCCCCCCCCCCCCCCCCCCCCCCCCCCCCCCCCCCCCCCCCCCCCCCCCCCCCCCCCCCCCCCCCCCCCCCCCCCCCCCCCCCCCCCCCCCCCCCCCCCCCCCCCCCCCCCCCCCCCCCCCCCCCCCCCCACAACTTCAGATTCATAATATTCAATCCACACAAAGAACTTCAAAGAGTGCCCCAAGATTTCTACCGGAGAAAGTAGGACGAAAACATGCATCAACCCCTATGCATAGATTACCCCAATGTCACCTCGAGAATCCGCGAGTTGAGTGCCAAAACATACATCAAGTGAATCAATATAATACCCCATTATCACCACGGGTATTCATATGCAAGATATACATCAAGTGTTCTCAAATCCATAAAAGTATTCAATCCAATAATTGTGAAACCTCAAAGGTAAAAACTCAATTCATCACAACAAGATAGAGAGGGAGAAACACCATATGATCCAACTATATTAACAAAGCTCACGGTACATCAAGATTGTGCCAAATCAAGAACACGAGAGAGAGAGAGATCAAACACATAGCTACTAGTACATACCCTCATCCCCGAGGGTGAACTACTCCCTTCTCGTCATGGAGACCGCCGGGATGATGAAGATGGCCTCCGGTGATGATTTCCCCCTCTAATAGGGTGCCGGAAAAGGGCTGTAGATGAGATCATGCAGGTATAGAGGCTTATGGCGGCGGAGTCCAAGTTCTAGGGTTATTTCTGGGGTTTTTGGTATTTATAAGAATTTTTAGCGTTGGAATCACGCGAAGATGTGCCACAGGGGGGCCACGAGGCAGTAGGGCGTGCCTGGAGGGGGTGGTATGCCCTGGTGGCTAGTGGGGTCCCTGTGGGTCTTCTGCTGCTTTCCCGAAGCTTCCTGGGTCTGTTTCCTTCCAGAAAAAATCGTCAAAAAGTTTCGCTGCATTTGGACTTCATTTGATATGGATTTTTTGGAAAACAAAAAACAAGCAGAAAACAACAACTGGCACTGGGCACTAGGTCAATATGTTAGTCCATAAAAATCATAGAAAATCATATAAAAGTGCACCAAAATCATACAAAACTATAATAAACATGGCATGAATACTTCATAAATTATAGATACGTTGGAGACGTATCAGCATCCCCAAGCTTAATTCATGCTCGTCCACTAGTAAGTAAATGATAAAAGAAATAATTTATGAAGTGTGAATGCTAACATAGTGCATAAGTTTGATCAATGATAATTCCAATCACTTTTTTCTAGCATCATTATATATCATAAATAGTAGCTCATCTCATAAAACTCATCATGATAAAGTAGCAATCAATTCACATGTTATGGTTCAAACAATGCATTCTCTTGAAACTTAACAACCTATGTTCTTAGTCACCAAGAAATTGCAATTCAACTTAATTTCAACAAAGTCTAAGTAAGAGCTCCACATACTCCCCCCCCCCCCCCCCCCCCCCCCCCCCCCCCCCCCCCCCCCCCCCCCCCCCCCCCCCCCCCCCCCCCCCCCCCCCCCCCCCCCCCCCCCCCCCCCCCCCCCCCCCCCCCCCCCCCCCCCCCCCCCCCCCCCCCCCCCCCCCCCCCCCCCCCCCCCCCCCCCCCCCCCCCCCCCCCCCCCCCCCCCCCCATCTTTCCCCACCACATGATGCTTACCAACTAGAGAATAATTGAGGTTGAAATGAGAAGGAATACTATTGACTCTTGCATAAAAGTAAATACAGAAAAGTAAATGCAGAAAAGTAAAAGATAGGCCCTTCGCAGAGGAAAGCAGAGGTTGTCATGCGCCTTTTATTTTTGGATGCACAAGCCCTTAATGCAAAGGAACATCATGTTATATTGCCCCTTGTGATAGAAACCTTTATTATGCAGTCTGTCGCTTTTATTTCTTTACCATCACAAGTTCGTACAACGCTTATTTTCCCTTGCAATAAAAGATCAGACATGTTTTAGGAGCAATTTTTATTGCTTTTTGCACCGATGACAACTTACTTGAAGGATCTTATTCTATCCATAGGTAGATTTGGTGGACACTCATGGCAAGAAACTGGATTTAATGGTTTTTGGATGCACAAGTAGTATCTCTACTTAGTACGAATTTTTGGCTAGCAAAAGATCATAAGCAAGCACCACATGTTGAAGGATCCATAACAATACAACTTCTATGCAAATATACCCAAACATAACTCATTACGTTGTCTTCCTTGTCCAACTTCAACTAATTTGCTCAAGTTTGAAAATAATTAATGTGTATTCACAATCATAAAAGATGTCCAAGATAATATATTTATATGTGAAAGTTCCCCCCCCCCCCCCCCCCCCCCCCCCCCCCCCCCCCCCCCCCCCCCCCCCCCCCCCCCCCCCCCCCCCCCCCCCCCCCCCCCCCCCCCCCCCCCCCCCCCCCCCCCCCCCCCCCCCCCCCCCCCCCCCCCCCCCCCCCCCCCCCCCTTGTATGACCAATATTGTGATTGTCAAGCTTCAATAGATTTCACTTTCTAACTCAAATGTGAAACTACTACTAGAGATGATACAAGCATATGAAGCACAAGAGTAAATGACAAGCTACTCCAAAAAGATATAAGTGAAGATCAATGAGTAGTCAAACAATTAAGTAGCTATGTGAAGACTCTCTCTCAATAAAGATTTCAGATCTTGGTAATTTTATTCAAATAGCAAACAAAATGAAAATAAAAGGACACTCCAAGAATAGCACATATTATGTGAATAAGTAAAAACTTAGGCTAACCGATAGTTGTTGATGAAGAAAGGTGGGATGCCTACCAGGGCATCCCCAAGCTTAGTTGCTTGAGACTTCTTGGAATGTTATCTTGGGGCACCTTGGGCATCCCCAAGCTTGAGCTCTTATGTCTCCTTAAATCCTCTCATATCATGGCTTCTCCTAAATCTTAAAAACTTCATCCACACAAAACTCAACAAGAACTCGTGAGATAAGTTAGTATAAATCAACTCAAAACCTTAAAATTCTCTACTGCAGAAAATCACAAAAATTATAATTAAACATTGCATACTAAATGCCTCTTCATATTTAATACTCCTATCCACAAATAGAAACATTACACACGCAAACATATGCAAACAATGCAACTATAACAGCAATCTGCCAAAATAGAACAGTCTGTAAAAAGGGGAATAAGAATTCATACTTCCCTAAATTAAAAAATTCTGAAAAAATTACCACGTGACAGAGAACTCATGCATGCTTACTATGTAAAAATTTAAGATTTTTATCATGTTCTGACTATTCAGAAATATTCTGGACATAACAGAAAACTTTCTGTTTTCAAACAGCAACACATGAACTTGCAAACTGAGCATGGTAAAGGCTATAATTGGCATTTTATTGAACTAAAAGATATAAAACATGATTATTGAAAACAACAAGCAAATCTCAACAAAATAAAATGACGCTCCAAGAAAAGCACATATTATGTGACGAATAAAAATATAGCTCCTAGTGAGGTTACCGATAGTGTTGAAGACGAAAGAGGGGATGCCCCAGAAGGCATCCCCAAGCTTAGAAGCTTCGGTCTTCCTTGAATATTAGCTTGGGGTGCCTTGGGCATCCCCAAGCTTAGAGTCTTGCCACTCCTTATTCTCCTCATATCGATATCTCACCCAAAACTTGAAAACTTCAATCACACAAAACTTAACGGAACTTGGTGAGATAGGTTAGTATGATAAAAATAAATCATCCACTTAGGTACTGTCAAGACAAGATTCATAATTGTTATCACATAATTCCTACTGTATTATATCATTTCCACAATTTATATCTCATAATATAAGTTATGGAAACACTAAAATAAACAAACAATGCAATAAAAACAGAATCTCTCAAAAACAGAACAACATGTACTGAGCGATTTAAAAACCATACTTCTGTACCTCCAACAATTCTGAAAAAATAGGAAAATGTAAAAAATTTGTAACCCAATACTGTTTAAAAATTTCAGAATTTTCTCATGCTCCAATACATAATAGAAATTCCAGCACTGGACGCAAAAGTTTCTATTTTTGCACAGAATCAAATCAACTATCATCCACACTATCCCAAAGGTCTTACTTGGCACTTCATTGAAAGAAAACATATAATAAATGATTACCACAGTAGCTTAATCATGTGAACACACAAAAACAATAGGTAAAAATATTGGGTTGTCTCCCAACAAGCACTTTTCTTTAATGCCTTTGTAGCTAGTCATGATGATTTTAATGATGCTCACATAAAAGTAAAGAATTGAAACATGATGGGAGCATCATGAAGCATATGACTAGCACATTTAAGGCTAACCCACTTCCTGTGCATAGGGATTTTGTGGGCAAACAATTTATGGGCTCAAGAATCAACTAGCATAGGAAGGCAAAACAAGTATAACTTTAAAATTTTCAACACATAGAGAGGAAACTTGATATTATTGCAATACCTACAAGCATATGTTCCTCTCTCATAATAATTTTCAGTAGCATCATGAATGAATTCAACAATATAGCTATCACATAAAGCATTCTTTTCATGATCCACAAGCATAGAATTTTTATTACTCTCCACATAAGCAAATTTCTTCTCATTCATAAAAGTGGGAGTATCATATGAAACTCGAATACTATAAATTCTTTCCACATTAAAAGAGTAATGTTCAGTAAAAGGGTAATCATAATTATGACAAGTTTTATAAATATAATCATCACTACTTTTTATAACATAAGTATCATCACAATAATCATCATAAGTAGGAGGCATGCAATCATCATAACAAATTTGATCATTCATAGTAGGGGGGCTAAAAAGATCATCTTCATTAAGCATAGCATCCCCAAGCTTGGTACATACATTAATTGCAGCAAATAAATTCTCAAACATGTCATTCTCATCAAACATAGCATCCCCAAGCTTGTGGCTTGGCATATCATAAGCATAATCACTCTCATCATTAATAGTATGAACAACACCAATAGTATAACAATTATTGTCATCATAATTTTCTAAGTTGGTGACAAAAAGATTTTGAAGATTATAAGAAGTATCATTATTTTCCCAATCATAATCATCACAATGAGTAATATGCATAACAAAATCATCCTCAATAGTTCCTTCGGACATTGTGCCATAAGACAAAGAAGCAATATCATCATCAAGTGTATCATCTTCCATAATTATTTTTGATTCATTATCATGAGGCACAACAATAATAGGAGCAACATTATTTGGGAGAGATACCTTTTTACCTCTACTTTTTCTTTTTTTCTTCTTCTTCACCACATCATGTGTGCGTTTATTCAATTTTTCTGAGCTTCTTATTGATGAGATTGGTTGAATAGTAAGCTCCTCCTCGTCACCTATTTCATCATGAGAAACAATAGGAGGGAAAGTGGAAATCTTTACCCTTTCATTAGTGTTTCTTTTATATTCTATTGGTTTTCCTGTCTTTCTATAGTTGGCAATATAAGCATTCTCATTGCAATTTACCACACAAAATGTATAGATTTCCTTTAGATTAGTTTCATTGTCATCTGTGAGAATGAATACTTCAAACCAACTATTTTTATGTGTCGATTCTTCACACCCCAAAAATAGAATAAGCTCATTATAAAGTTCAAGGGTGGTCAAGTTATTGCAATATTTGGCCATGATTTGATCATGAAAAAGTATGCATTGAAAAGTAAGGTGACCAACTTTATTGCAAAGTTCACAAGTAATATGATAAAGAGAACATAGTTTTGTAGCAAATTCATCTATCACTTTGAGCAAAAAATTGGGTCTATCATGTTTATGCTTCTTACAAAATCTATCATCCCTATAAGGCATGTCTTCACAAACTTTATGCACTCCACAAAAATTGACATGCTTATAAGAAACATTTTTGGCATGACTAGTGCAATCATCTTTAGTATTTTGGATATTCATAGAATTCATACTAACAACATTGCAATCATGCTCATCATTCATGGATTTTATGCCAAACATTTTATTGAATTCTTCTTCTATCAATTGAGGACAATTTTCGGAATCCTTATTTTCAAGAAAGACATTATAAAGACGAATAATATGAGGCAACCTCAATTCCATTTTTTGTAGTTTTCTTTTATGAACCAAACTAGTGATAAACAAGAAAATAAAAGATTCAATTGTAAGATCTAAAGATATGTCTTCAAGCACTCACCTCCACGGCAACGGCGCTAGAAAAGAGCTTGATGTCTACTACACAACTTATTCTTGTAGACTCGTGTTGGGCCTCCAAGCGCAGAGTTTTGTAGGACAGTAGCAATTTTCTCTCAAGTGGATGACCTAAGGTTTATTAATCCGTGGGAGGCGTAGGATGAAGATGGTCTCTCTCAAACAACCTTGCAATCAAATACAAGAAATCTCTTGTGTCCCCAACACACGCAATACAATGGCAATTTGTATAGGTGCACTAGTTCGGCGAAGAGATGGTGATACAAGTGTAGTATGGATAGTAGAAATATATTTTTATAATCTGAATAAATAAAAATAGCAAGGTAGCAAACGATAAAAGTGAGCACAAACAGCATTGCAATGCTTAAAAACAAGGCCTAGGGTTCATACTTTCACTAGTGCAATCTCTCAATAGTGCTAACATAATTGGATCATATAACAATCCCTCAACGTGCGACAAAGAATCACTCCAAAGTTCTTATCTAGCGGAGAACATAAGATGAAATTGTTGTAGGGTACGAAACCACCTCAAAGTTATTCTTTCCGATCAATCTATTGAGCTATTCCTATAAGTGTCACAAACAGCCCTAGAGTTCATATGAAAATAACACCATATGACACACATCCACCAACTCTAATGTCACCTAGATACCCCAATGTCACCACAAGTATCCGTGAGTTTATTATTCGATATGCATCAAACAACTTCAGATTTATAATATTTAATCCACACAAAGAACTTCAAAGAGTGCCCCAAGATTTCTACCGGAGAAAGTAGGACGAAAACATGCATCAACCCCTATGCATAGATTACCCCAATGTCACATCGGGAATCCACGAGTTGTGTGCCAAAACATACATCAAGTGAATCAATATAATACCCCATTGTCACCACGGGTATTCATATGCAAGACATACATCAAGTGTTCTCCAATCCATAAAAGTATTCAATCCGATAATAGTGAAACCTCAAAGGTAAAAACTCAATTCATCACAACAAGATAGAGAGGGAGAAACACCATATGATCCAACTATATTAACAAAGCTCATGGTACATCAAGATCATGCCAAATCAAGAACACGAGAGAGAGAGAGATCAAACACATAGCTACTAGTACATACCCTCAGCCCCAAGGGTGAACTACTCCCTCCTCGTCATGGAGACCGCCGAGATGATGAAGATGGCCTCTGGTGATGATTTCCCCCTCTGGCAGGGTGCCAGAAAAGGGCTGTAGATGAGATCATGGAGGTACAGAGGCTTGCGGCAGCGGAGTCCAAGTTCTAGGGTTATTTCTGGGGGTTTTGGTATTTATAAGAATTTTTGATGTTGGAATCACACGAAGATGTGCCACAGGGGGCCCACGAGGCACCAGGGCGCGCCGCAGGGTGGGGGTGGGGGTGGCGCGCCCTGGTGGCTTGTGGGGCCCCTGTGGGTCTTCTGCTGCTCCCCCGAAGCTTCCTGGGTCTGTTTCCTTCCAAAAAAAATTGTCAAAAAGTTTCGCTACATTTGGACTTCATTTGATATGGATTTTCTGGAAAACACCAAAAACAAGCAGAAAATAGCAACTGGCACTGGGCACTAGGTTAATATGTTAGTCCATAAAAATCATATAAAAGTGCACCAAAATCATACAAAACTATAATAAACATGGCATGAATACTTTATAAATTATAGATATGTTGGAGACGTATCATTAGCACAATGTTTACCCTCGAGAGCTAGGAGCCGACCATCACCATGGACTCATCGCACCTGACATGGTCCACCAATCGGCACCCAGATGCTCATGCCGACATTGACCGGATCTGTGAGGAGTGGCGCAGAGTCATTTCCTCTCGCGGTCGAGCGGAGCGACCCTGTGATGCATGGGATGACATCGAAGCCATCTGAGCAGCCAGGGCATGAGCCGAGCCCCGTGGTGATGAGGTCAATCAGCTGAGTGGATCGGGCTCCACCAGCCTATTGTGCTTCAGTCGGCGGATCCGTACTGAGCCATTTTTGGCTAAATTCCAGATCACGAGCGGCATCGTCAAATATGATGGCACGGCCAAACCAAAGACATGGCTTGCCGGTTACCTCATGGTGTGCAACACAGGTGGGGGCAACAAGCCTGTGGCTCTTCACAATCTCCCTCTGATGTTGGAGGGTTCAGCGCGGGTGTGGCTTAACAGCCTGCCTAAAGACAACATCTACGACTCAAAGGATCTTGAGGACACCTTCGTCAAGAACTTTCAGGGCACATACAAATGGGTGGGGATCACGCAAGATCTCTGGCTCTGTGTGCAGAAAGAAGGGGAGTCAGTCAGAAACTACATCTAGCCATGGACTCGGCTCTGAAACTCCCCCCCCCCCCCCCCCCCCCCCCCCCCCCCCCCCCCCCCCCCCCCCCCCCCCCCCCCCCCCCCCCCCCCCCCCCCCCCCCCCCCCCCCCCCCCCCCCCCCCCCCCCCCCCCCCCCCCCCCCCCCCCCCCCCCCCCCCCCCCCCCCCCCCCCCCCCCCCCCCCCCCCCCCCCCCCCCCCCCCCCCCCCCCCCCCCCCCCCCCCCCCCCCCCCCCCCCCCCCCCCCCCCCCCCCCCCCCCCCCCCCCCCCCCCCCCCCCCCCCCCCCCCCCCCCCCCCCCCCCCCCCCCCCCCCCCCCCCCCCCCCCCCCCCCCCCCCCCCCCCCCCCCCCCCCCCCCCCCCCCCCCCCCCCCCCCCCCCCCCCCCCCCCCCCCCCCCCCCCCCCCCCCCCCCCCCCCCCCCCCCCCCCCCCTGGACCAGCCTTGCAAGTTCCATGGCACCAGGGAGAAACCGGCTAAGCACTACACTAGGGAATGCAGCATCATGAAATACATCCAGTCAGAGAAGCCGGCAGACGATGACAATGATGACCAAAATGGCCCACCTGCAGGCGGTGGGGCCCAGTGACACCCTTTGGAGAAAAGGTTTCTGGTCAAGTAAATGCCACTGTCCTCATAGAACCACGGTGGCTAAAATGGTCCGAGGAACCAGTTGGCTTTAATCGCTCTGATCATGCGGCTCGCATCCCAAATCTGAGCAGGATTGCCCTGGTGGTTGATCCGCTTATCTATGGGTTCCATCTACACAAGGTCCTCATGGATGAAGGTAGCAGCATCAACATCCTCAACACCATAAAACTGAAGCCAATGAGCAACCCGGAGTCTAAGCTTCTCGTTAGCACACCATGTTCCACGGGATCATACCCATGAAGTGTGCCAGGCCTTGGGCCGGATCGCACTGGAGGTTGTGTTCGGCAACCCAAAGAATTCCTAGGTCAAGACCCTCGCCTTCAAGGTGGTCAACTCCCAGAGCACCTAGCGCGCCATCCTAGGTCACTCGACATATGCCAAGTTCATAGCCTGACCATACTATGTCTACCTAAAGCTCAAGATGTCGGGCCCCAATGGAGTCATCTCCATTTCTGGTGACTTCGAGCATTACCATGAATGTGAGATTGCCAGTGCAAACATCGCCGAATCCTTGATCGCACCTAAGTAGCTGGCCAAGTTCTAGAAGTTGGTCGACATGGACAGCTGCCACCCAGCAAGAAGCCGGCTACTGAATCTTCCTTCGAGTCGGCCTGGGACACGAAGAAGGTCCTGGTCCACACCGAGGACCCCCATCCTTTCAAGAGGGCATAGATCATGATCGACCTTCCTGCCCAATAGGAAGGCATGCTCATTGAGTTCCTCTATGAGAATTGGGATATCTTGCCTGGAAGCCTGCTAACATGCTGGGTGTCCCAAGGAATTTTGTCGAGCACTCCCTCAACATTATCAAGGGCGAGAAGTCGGTCAAGCAGACCCTTCATCACTTTGCAAAGGATAGACGCAAGGCCATTGGGGAGGAAATCGCTTGGCAACTCAAATCTGGCTTCATCCGAGAAGTTTTCCACCCAGATTGGCTGGTGAACGTAGTCATGGTTCCCAAGAATAACCACACTTGGCGCATGTGTATTGAGTACCAACCCCTGAACAAGGCGTGCCCCAAGGATCCATTCGTGTTACTCCATATCGACCAAGTGCTCAATTCTATGGCAGGCTGCGAGCGCTTATACCTTCTGGATGCCTATTCAAGCTACCACCATATCAAAATGAAAGAGTCAGATGAAATAAAGACTTCCTTCATTACCCTCTATGGGGCATATTGCTATATCTCCATGCCATTCAGCTTAAAAAATGCTGGTGCAACTTACCAGCGATGTATTCAGAAATGTTTACATGACCAGAATGGCAGGAACACCCATGCCTACATTGACGACACCTTGGTGAATTCCAAGCTGGGAGACAATTTGGCGGAGACATTCACCAATCTGAGGAGGATTAACAGGAAGTGCAACCCGAAGAAATGTGTCTCGTGCATCGTCGTGCTCAGTCGGTTCATCTCCCGGCTTGGTGAAAAGCCACTGCCTCTCTACCGACTCCTCAAGAAGTCTGACTCCTTTGAGTGGACTGATGAGGCCCAAGCAGCCTTTGATGACCTCAAGTGTGCCACTCCGGTTGAGAGGGAGCCACTGCTGCTCTACATCGCCGCCACCAACCAAGTGGTTAGTGTTGTACTAGTGGTGGACCGTGTAGAAAAATGACATGTCCAAAAGGTGCAATGACCCATTTACTATGTAAGCAAGGCTGTCATAGACCAAAAAGCAATTATAAGATTTTTTGGCTCTGTTCTCCCTTTTGTCTTTTTCTGGGTTCATTTGAAACTTGTTTGAATCTTTGGTGGGAGTCAAAACTTGAGCATGTCATCATTGATCCAACATCCAGGGATATTCTTTCCCATATCCCAAGACCTGGTTTCACCAATTCTTTAATTGTCTCCTATGATAAACCCTAATTTTCAATTATCAAAATTAACCTTTTATTCAAAGTATTGCAAAGGAGCTACCATTTCTACCCCTGAGATAAATCCAGCAAAATTCAAAGACACTCCTTGGAACCTAAAAAGTTCATATATGCAAAAATATTGACATGCCCAGTGCAATATTTTCTAATTAAAAATATATTTCTTTCTTGCCCTTTTTGGAAAGAAATTCCCTAATGATATTTAGAGACCTGCTAAAATCTTGAGAAATTGACAGTAGCATTCTTATGCCTATCCTGATATCTGGTAAAAGTTTTAGGCCAATCATCATGCCAAAAATGCATTCGCTTTGTAACCTATACAAATGGCCATTTTTTACATTTGTACTGCAACCTTTATTTCTCCTACTCCATTTGATCTCAAATTTTGTGGGGCTCCTCACCATCTGTAGAGATTCTGGTAGCCAGAAGGAGAGGTAAAAAGGACCAAGTTAGCATGCTCATTTTATCTATAAACACCTGGCTGCAGGATTGTTCTTTTGCTTGAGGACCATAGTCAAGTTTCAAACCCTGGCCATGTAACCACACCATCTTTTCTACCTGTAAAAAAAACACACCATCTTTTCTCGAATCAAAGTAGGCGACCAATGGCGAAGTTATAGCCCTTGGAACAAAGGGATGAGATCACATTGACCCTTTGGTCACCGGATGAACTCTAGAACTAACATGGCCACCTCCTCTGTAGGTTACCAATGACTTGGAGCTGGCCATAGCCTCCCCCTCCCCCAGCCCAGCTATCGGTCCTATCATCTGGTGACACATCAGCCTAGCCCCTCGAGCAACCTCCCCTTCCCAGTGACCACTAAGTCGAGCTGCAGCTCCATGGCAACCATGACCACCTCGCTCTCTTCTTTGACCATGTCCTCACTAGAAGCCACCTTGAGACCCCCCAGAGATGCGCATTCTCTTCCTCTGATCCTCTAGTGTAGCTACCCCTTGTGAATCACCATTGAACCTTCAGCATTTTCGCCTCCGGCGGCGGCAATGTCTAGCAATCCTCGGTCGATTCCAAGTCAGGTTGCGCACCATTCTCTAATTAGTTTTGCCCATAGAACCAGTTAGCTAAGAGGAAGCCAAGATGCATGACCGTTTGAAGGTTGGTGAGCTGAGGTGATGGCATCGACCCTGCATGCTCTCGGCCGTCCACGGGAGGAGGCAATGGCAATGTTGCAGGTGCTCCTGGCATCCTTGCACTTGGACATGTGATGCGGGAGGGCCCTGGAGTGGCCACGCTTGGTCACTGTTGACGGGGATGCCGCCGTTTGCCGGCACTCATCATCGTCGGAGCCTCGTTCCCTTGCCCCTGTCCCAATCTGGTCCTGCGGGGAAGAAGATGTGGTTGAACCGCTACATGGGCCCCGCCCGTCAGGGTTTTAATCTTTGTTTCGGCTGCAGCCCGACCCCAGCCCAACCCGATGCTGCTTTCGGCCTAGCAGCACAGTGAACACATATCTTCTATCTTTTGCACGGTGAGTGACTCTTAGCTATCTTTCGCCCAACTATTTCTCTTAAACCGTAGCCCCCCCCCCCCCCCCCCCCCCCCCCCCCCCCCCCCCCCCCCCCCCCCCCCCCCCCCCCCCCCCCCCCCCCCCCCCCCCCCCCCCCCCCCCCCCCCCCCCCCCCCCCCCCCCCCCCCCCCCCCCCCCCCCCCCCCCCCCCCCCCCCCCCCCCCCCCCCCCCCCCCCCCCCCCCCCCCCCCCCCCCCCCCCCCCCCCCCCCCCCCCCCCCCCCCCCCCCCCCCCCCCCCCCCCCCCCCCCCCCCCCCCCCCCCCCCCCCCCCCCCCCCCCCCCCCCCCCCCCCCCCCCCCCCCCCCCCCCCCCCCCCCCCCCCCCCCCCCCCCCCCCCCCCCCCCCCCCCCCCCCCCCCCCCCCCCCCCCCCCCCCCCCCCCCCCCCCCCCCCCCCCCCCCCCCCCCCCCCCCCCCCCCCCCCCCCCCCCCCCCCCCCCCCCCCCCCCCCCCCCCCCCCCCCCCCCCCCCCCCCCCCCCCCCCCCCCCCCCCCCCCCCCCCCCCCCCCCCCCCCCCCCCCCCCCCCCCCCCCCCCCCCCCCCCCCCCCCCCCCCCCCCCCCCCCCCCCCCCCCCCCCCCCCCCCCCCCCCCCCCCCCCCCCCCCCCCCCCCCCCCCCCCCCCCCCCCCCCCCCCCCCCCCCCCCCCCCCCCCCCCCCCCCCCCCCCCCCCCCCCCCCCCCCCCCCCCCCCCCCCCCCCCCCCCCCCCCCCCCCCCCCCCCCCCCCCCCCCCCCCCCCCCCCCCCCCCCCCCCCCCCCCCCCCCCCCCCCCCCCCCCCCCCCCCCCCCCCCCCCCCCCCCCCCCCCCCCCCCCCCCCCCCCCCCCCCCCCCCCCCCCCCCCCCCCCCCCCCCCCCCCCCCCCCCCCCCCCCCCCCCCCCCCCCCCCCCCCCCCCCCCCCCCCCCCCCCCCCCCCCCCCCCCCCCCCCCCCCCCCCCCCCCCCCCCCCCCCCCCCCCCCCCCCCCCCCCCCCCCCCCCCCCCCCCCCCCCCCCCCCCCCCCCCCCCCCCCCCCCCCCCCCCCCCCCCCCCCCCCCCCCCCCCCCCCCCCCCCCCCCCCCCCCCCCCCCCCCCCCCCCCCCCCCCCCCCCCCCCCCCCCCCCCCCCCCCCCCCCCCCCCCCCCCCCCCCCCCCCCCCCCCCCCCCCCCCCCCCCCCCCCCCCCCCCCCCCCCCCCCCCCCCCCCCCCCCCCCCCCCCCCCCCCCCCCCCCCCCCCCCCCCCCCCCCCCCCCCCCCCCCCCCCCCCCCCCCCCCCCCCCCCCCCCCCCCCCCCCCCCCCCCCCCCCCCCCCCCCCCCCCCCCCCCCCCCCCCCCCCCCCCCCCCCCCCCCCCCCCCCCCCCCCCCCCCCCCCCCCCCCCCCCCCCCCCCCCCCCCCCCCCCCCCCCCCCCCCCCCCCCCCCCCCCCCCCCCCCCCCCCCCCCCCCCCCCCCCCCCCCCCCCCCCCCCCCCCCCCCCCCCCCCCCCCCCCCCCCCCCCCCCCCCCCCCCCCCCCCCCCCCCCCCCCCCCCCCCCCCCCCCCCCCCCCCCCCCCCCCCCCCCCCCCCCCCCCCCCCCCCCCCCCCCCCCCCCCCCCCCCCCCCCCCCCCCCCCCCCCCCCCCCCCCCCCCCCCCCCCCCCCCCCCCCCCCCCCCCCCCCCCCCCCCCCCCCCCCCCCCCCCCCCCCCCCCCCCCCCCCCCCCCCCCCCCCCCCCCCCCCCCCCCCCCCCCCCCCCCCCCCCCCCCCCCCCCCCCCCCCCCCCCCCCCCCCCCCCCCCCCCCCCCCCCCCCCCCCCCCCCCCCCCCCCCCCCCCCCCCCCCCCCCCCCCCCCCCCCCCCCCCCCCCCCCCCCCCCCCCCCCCCCCCCCCCCCCCCCCCCCCCCCCCCCCCCCCCCCCCCCCCCCCCCCCCCCCCCCCCCCCCCCCCCCCCCCCCCCCCCCCCCCCCCCCCCCCCCCCCCCCCCCCCCCCCCCCCCCCCCCCCCCCCCCCCCCCCCCCCCCCCCCCCCCCCCCCCCCCCCCCCCCCCCCCCCCCCCCCCCCCCCCCCCCCCCCCCCCCCCCCCCCCCCCCCCCCCCCCCCCCCCCCCCCCCCCCCCCCCCCCCCCCCCCCCCCCCCCCCCCCCCCCCCCCCCCCCCCCCCCCCCCCCCCCCCCCCCCCCCCCCCCCCCCCCCCCCCCCCCCCCCCCCCCCCCCCCCCCCCCCCCCCCCCCCCCCCCCCCCCCCCCCCCCCCCCCCCCCCCCCCCCCCCCCCCCCCCCCCCCCCCCCCCCCCCCCCCCCCCCCCCCCCCCCCCCCCCCCCCCCCCCCCCCCCCCCCCCCCCCCCCCCCCCCCCCCCCCCCCCCCCCCCCCCCCCCCCCCCCCCCCCCCCCCCCCCCCCCCCCCCCCCCCCCCCCCCCCCCCCCCCCCCCCCCCCCCCCCCCCCCCCCCCCCCCCCCCCCCCCCCCCCCCCCCCCCCCCCCCCCCCCCCCCCCCCCCCCCCCCCCCCCCCCCCCCCCCCCCCCCCCCCCCCCCCCCCCCCCCCCCCCCCCCCCCCCCCCCCCCCCCCCCCCCCCCCCCCCCCCCCCCCCCCCCCCCCCCCCCCCCCCCCCCCCCCCCCCCCCCCCCCCCCCCCCCCCCCCCCCCCCCCCCCCCCCCCCCCCCCCCCCCCCCCCCCCCCCCCCCCCCCCCCCCCCCCCCCCCCCCCCCCCCCCCCCCCCCCCCCCCCCCCCCCCCCCCCCCCCCCCCCCCCCCCCCCCCCCCCCCCCCCCCCCCCCCCCCCCCCCCCCCCCCCCCCCCCCCCCCCCCCCCCCCCCCCCCCCCCCCCCCCCCCCCCCCCCCCCCCCCCCCCCCCCCCCCCCCCCCCCCCCCCCCCCCCCCCCCCCCCCCCCCCCCCCCCCCCCCCCCCCCCCCCCCCCCCCCCCCCCCCCCCCCCCCCCCCCCCCCCCCCCCCCCCCCCCCCCCCCCCCCCCCCCCCCCCCCCCCCCCCCCCCCCCCCCCCCCCCCCCCCCCCCCCCCCCCCCCCCCCCCCCCCCCCCCCCCCCCCCCCCCCCCCCCCCCCCCCCCCCCCCCCCCCCCCCCCCCCCCCCCCCCCCCCCCCCCCCCCCCCCCCCCCCCCCCCCCCCCCCCCCCCCCCCCCCCCCCCCCCCCCCCCCCCCCCCCCCCCCCCCCCCCCCCCCCCCCCCCCCCCCCCCCCCCCCCCCCCCCCCCCCCCCCCCCCCCCCCCCCCCCCCCCCCCCCCCCCCCCCCCCCCCCCCCCCCCCCCCCCCCCCCCCCCCCCCCCCCCCCCCCCCCCCCCCCCCCCCCCCCCCCCCCCCCCCCCCCCCCCCCCCCCCCCCCCCCCCCCCCCCCCCCCCCCCCCCCCCCCCCCCCCCCCCCCCCCCCCCCCCCCCCCCCCCCCCCCCCCCCCCCCCCCCCCCCCCCCCCCCCCCCCCCCCCCCCCCCCCCCCCCCCCCCCCCCCCCCCCCCCCCCCCCCCCCCCCCCCCCCCCCCCCCCCCCCCCCCCCCCCCCCCCCCCCCCCCCCCCCCCCCCCCCCCCCCCCCCCCCCCCCCCCCCCCCCCCCCCCCCCCCCCCCCCCCCCCCCCCCCCCCCCCCCCCCCCCCCCCCCCCCCCCCCCCCCCCCCCCCCCCCCCCCCCCCCCCCCCCCCCCCCCCCCCCCCCCCCCCCCCTGGAGCTACTTCCATTTTGGGAACATATTCATTTGGTGCAACAGAGAAGAAGACGGCGTCTTGTATGAGCATGAGCACTCGTACCAGCCGCCACCGCTTCCCCCTTATCAATGTAAACAACTTTCATAAAAGGAGGAAGGCGATCAGAGGCAGGGGGCAACCAGACACCACCAGAGAAAAAACTCCACATCCGAAGAAGAGAGAAGAGATCTGGGAGAGGAAAGCTTCACTTAGATTCATTCCGGCCTTCTCTGATCTTCACCCCCTTTCTTTAATCGGTGACATCACCATAAGAGGGTTATTCCAATTTGTAAGACCAGGCTTGCAACTATATTCATACTACTTCAGAGATTGAGATTGGATCGATCATTTATACTATTGTGGATCATTTGCGATATTATCGATATGATTCCTCTCCGTTTAATCTCTATGTTTATTTGTTATTCCCCTCTCATGCACGAGTAATTCCCCATAGGCATGGGAGATGTATGGGATTGGTGAGATTCATTTTGTGCACATTCTATATGTCGTTATTTGTGAAACTACTCCTATGATTAATTATTAAGTTGTTTATCTATGGCGAGCGCAATGCGTGTTGTCTAATTTCAGGGCCCAGGCAACATGATCTATAGACCTACACAAGTAACACATATCGTTTAGTGAATCCATGACCTCTAGGTGACAGGTGTTGGTATCTACGAGGAGCAAAGATGATATGAGGATAACAGGAATCCATGACACTTACACCATTGGTCTGGTCTTGCGACCTTAATTGTTGAAATGACCATTCATATGGCAACATTCATGCATGAAAATAGAGGAGAGTGATCCATGCATGGGTGGGTTCAACTATTCAAGGGTGAACCGCCTACCGAACATATAATCGATGAAATAGAATCACATGAAAAGGTAACTGGTATTAATGCCGCACTGGCACATTTGATGTACACCATGATCCAATGTTTTTCTGCACCTAACCTCTCTACTGTAGTGAAATGAATCATTCATTTCTAGCCATTTACTTTTTATGTTATTTGCTTTCCAGCTTTTTTACTTTCGTTTGTTTAGAACCAACTTTGATACCCACCTGGTGTATTCGTGCTTCCGACACAATACTAATCCTGCAGGTTTTCAGACAGTTAATTCACACAAGACCTATGACAACTTGTGTAGAAATGACAAGATTAATACTCTCCTCCGCTCCTCATTGGGAATGATAACTAATTGGATACTTACACAAATTTTGCTAAACGATCCTCTATGTCTTGCAGGCCATTAAGAAATTTTCTGGTGTCATTGCCGGGGTGCTATGCGTAGAGTATTAGTTTCTTAACAGACTTGCAGGTGTTATTATTGTAGATGCTTTCTGTCACAGATAGAGGCGCTACTCATTCTGGGAGAACTTATCTACCAAAATATATAGAAAGGTTCCCTATGGAACAAAGAGATGAAGTTATAGAAAAAATTAACAAAACTCAAACTACTGAGATCAGCTCACTATTTTCATAGATGACGATCACTCCGAAAAAGGAAAAGACTTTGAGGGAGTTGGCTGCACCTTATATGGGCGCTAGGTCTCCTATTGTCTATCCTACCAATTATGTTCCAGAATATTCAGTAGAAACTGAACTAATATCCATAGTTGGAAATCATTTTTTTAGGAAGAGAAGACGAAGATCCTCAAACACATCTAACAACTTTTGATGTCCTATGCGGTATGTTTAAAATAAAAGATGTGTCTAGAGAATTTGTTTTGCTCAAACTTTTAAGATGGTCTTTAAAGAACAAGGCTGAGGAATGGTTCAAGAGACTCCCTTATAATTGCATAACTAGTTGGAGAACTTGTGCAGGGAAAGTTTATGCAGAAATTCTTCCCTTTATACAAAATAGCAAGACTCCGAGAAGAACTATCCACTTTAAAAGTAGAAGCTTGGAGAAAGCTTAACTGAAGCTTGGGGAAGATTTTCTAAACTTTTATATCTTTGTCCGAACCACGGCTTTGCCGAATATGTTATACTCCATATATTTTATCATGGTATAAATGATGAAGCTAAATCTATCCTTGACACTAGCGCAGGAGGAATATTCATGTCTTTGACCCTGAAAGCTAGAGAAGAACTTATACAGAGGATTATGACTACCAGAGAACAGTGGTATACCGAGGAGCCAACTGAGTTCTCAGGAAAGGTCTATCGAGTAGAGAATATGGATGAGTTCAGAGAAGTGATGAAGGAAAAAGGTAAACCTGTAGAACAAGTTAAGCAAGAGAAAGTAGATCTTTCTAGTATTTATCAATAGGAAGATACGCTCTATGAGACGCTGAACAAGTTCAAACACTATCAAGAAGGCTTCAACAGAGATCTCATAAGCTGTCTCTATCAAAATGAAAAGGTTATATCTTACCTCTTCGAAGAACTAGATGGTCTAGGTCATGTGGTGAAAAATCTTGATAAACATTCTCGCATGATCGAAACTCAATGTGCTCAAATTGCTAAAACCTAGTCTCTAATTCTTGCTCAGTTTGATGAAGATAATCTTGTCTCTTTTAACCCAATCACTACTAGAAGTGGTAAAAGAACGCATGATTCAAAAGGACCAGATAGGTATGAAGAAGTGCAACTCAGAAGAGAAGGGATAGACAACAACAAAGTCCAGAAAAAGAAGATCTCTTAAATGATAAAGAAGATTCCTCCCGTCAAGATGCTCAAAATCCCGATGAAGAAGAGAAGGAGACTAACAAGGTCAATTCAGATGCTATGACCGTTGATGCCAAAGATAAAGAAGAGACTGTTCCAGAACCAAAAATAACTCAAGAGACAATGAACGAAGAAAGGAACAAGTCCCCTCCTAAGAAGAAAATACCAGACAAAGTGATCATGCCGAAACGTAGCAAAGAGAAAGGCAAGGAGAAAGAAAAAGGTAAAACAAAGATAACTCTACCTTATCCTAAAGCAGTTAGATCTCCTTCGAACAATGAACTTTATGCTTCATTTGTTAAAGCTATAAGGAACTTTCAAGTACAATTATCTATGACAGACATTTTGAAGATTCCTACTTTTGCTAAATTTATGCGAGATATCATTAACAACAAAAGAAGCCTAAACTTAGAAGAACAAGTGGCGAGAGTATCAAGTTATCCCTTCGATGAAAAGATACCAGCAAAGCTGGGAGATCCAAGTATACCGACAATATCTTGTTCTATAGGTAATATCGATGTACACAATGCTTTATGCGACATCGGAGCTAGGGTAAGTGTGGTGCCACTGTCACTTTATACAAAGTTGAACTTAGGAGAATGTGTTCCGATGACGATAACCTTGCAGATGGCAGACAAGTCTACTAAGCAGCCGGTAGGTATGGTTGAAGACGTCCTCTTGAGATTGGAAGGATATGTTATCCCTACCGATTTTATTATATTAGATATGCCTGAAGATGAGAAATTATCTATTATTCTTGGGAGACATTTTTTAAATACTGTAGGAGCTGCATTGGATTGCACTGAAGGGAAGCTCACTTTTCAGATATACGAAGAAGAAATTGTCAGGTACTTCCCGAGAAAGCCCAGAGGAAAAGAGAACTATATTCCGCCTCTGAAGAAAGTCAGTGTGGTAAGTATGCATGAGTGCAGACCACCTGAGGTCTGCAAATAAAGCAAAGGTATGGAGTTGAGCTTAGCAACCTTAAAATCAGTGCTTAATGGGATTCAACCCATCATTGGATAAAATTTAAATTCTTTTTAGAGTTTTACTTGTGTTGCCAATCTCACGCATTCATAATTTGACAAAAAGGATTGGAGAGATCATGTTTTGCAGGAGAAAAGTATCTGAGAAGATAATACAAAAGGAGAACATGAAAAGAGAAGAAGAAAGAGTAGTATAAAGGCAACAGGGGAAAAGATGGTGTACGGTACGAGCACCCCCGCTCGTACCGCTGGTCATACCAATCCAACAAACGAAACAAAAAAACTTCCAGAGGAAAAGATGGACTCTAGTACGAGTGCTCATGGTCGAACTAGAGCTCATACCATGTGGCCTCAGGAGAGCTCAGAAGATCTAGAGGAGAAGTTGGTGGTGAGTATGAGAGCAAATGCTCGTATCGAAGGTTGTACCGATTGGGCTCCAGAAGCTCCAACTTACCCAGGGGAGTTAACTGTGTGCGGTACCAGTGCACGCGCTCGTACCCATGCTCGTACCCCACAGGCCTCACGAAATTTCAAATTGTCCAAGAGAGAAGATGGGGTCCGATACGAGCACTCTCGCCCGTACCGACCCTCATACTAGGTACGCCGCAACCCTAGATCTTAGTTTTAGATGCAACATGACGTATGGTACAAGCGTGCCCGCTTGTACCAATGCTCGTACCACGTCAAATCTGGCCGATAAAGAGCTGGCGGCGTAAGGAAGGGTTATTTCATCCCTAACCCCGCGCCCATCTCTCTCTTTCTCTCTCAAACTTCACCTCCAAACCCTCCTAAGCGCGCGATTCTTTGCTATTTTCATCTATTTGATTTGCCAAAGCTTCTCTTCAGTAAGTTTCTCTCCCGATCCATGGTTTATTTTCTCCGATCCATGCATGTTTAGTTCATATTGTGAACCTAGATGAGATCGATATTAGTTTGATTTTCTGTTCGATTTGAACATTAGAGTTTGTAGTTCTTGTGTACATTCATTCGTAGGTGATGTATAGACTTGATCCCCATGTAAAACTTATAGGTTGTTGGTGTTTTAATTTTTGTAGGTGAAGATGAAGAATGTTTTTAGGAAGAAGAACGTGGAGGGATCCCATGGCCCTAAGTGTGTGAGGAACGAGGGGGCAGATCTCGTTGCGGAGCACGATGAGAGCTACCACAAGCTAAGCTCTCGGGAATATTGACCCCACGAAGTGGAGGTGCGAGATGTTCCTGAACCGACTGGGACTTACCGCCGACTTTGAGTGGTTGGCGAACAATGCCGGCATGGGGGTATTCAGTTTACTCCATACCCCCATGTACAAGGAGATCACCCATGAGTTCCTTGCCACCTTCGAGGACCCAGATGTCCCGATGATGTGCACCTTCAACATCGCCCGGAGGACGTACACGCTCATACTGCAGTGGTTGTGTGAGATATTTGGCTTCTCCAATGAGGGGTACACCGACACTGATGACAAACACATCGCCGATGCTTGCATGACATGTCAGATCGTCTCCACCAAGCAGGACCTCAACTTCACCAAAGCGAAGGTATCGACCATACAAAATCCTTCCATTCGCTACTTCATGTTTTTTCTCGCCAACACCATTTTTGGGCGAATGAACTTAGGGGGCATGGCTGCCCTGGAGATGTGTGTGGTCCATGCAGCACTCCACCCCAACCTGGCTGAAAAGCCAAATTTGGAGGCATTTATGATCTTGCACTTCCGTAAGCAGCGGAAGCAAGATTCTGGAGGCATTCGTTGTGGTGGTTTAGTCACCCATCTCGCTTATCAGTTGAACGTCAATTTATCTGGGTTTAGGGTGGTAGGCACTGATCCTACCAAGCTTAATAAGGATGTCATGCTTAGCTCTTCTTTTATGAGGCCTGATCCTTGATTTAATAGGGAGCATTCTTATTTTCATCCATTGGTCATGGGAGAGATGGACCATGTCTGTCTCCCTCGTCCGCAAGATTTTAGCATGCAGTAGCGTGATGATTGGGTTCTCACACTCGATCAAATTAATGAAGCTAGGACCGCGGCAGGGTACGGGAACTTCATGGGTGAAGAACCCAAAGGTGATCCCGATTGGGATGCGGCTGCAGCAGTCGCCGGTTACGGAGGTGGCCTGGGATGGGACGCGCCGCAGCTGCCTTTTGGTGGTGACAACTTTATGCCTAGGCCAGAGTTTGAGCAGTTGGTGCACCATCTTGAACGTGTCGAGCAGACACTCCAACAGGTCAAAACCAACCTTGACCTGCTTTTGCGCAACCTCCAGGCGTTCACCACCTCTTGGCCCCCTAGTGGCCCTCATCCTCCAGCGCACCACACATGTACCAGTGGCCCCATGGCCCACAGCCACACCAGGGTGGCAACGACGAGGAGTAGATTCAGCTAGGCAAAATCCCAAGCTTGGGGGAGATTCATTTCCCTTAGGTATCCTTGCATTCATAATTTACTTTTCTTCTTTGATTTATTTTCTCTTTGTTTGCATGTTTATTTTCAGCTTTGCATAATAAAAGTCATATTAGCCTTTAGTTTGCTATTTGGAAACTCTCTTCATGGTGGTATCTTTTGTAAGTTTTCAGGATTGCTTGTCGCTAGTGATTCGGAGATGGGAAGAATGGATGGAAACGTGACTTGAGAGAAAAAGCCAAACAAGCACGAGAAGGTATAACATATCAATTTTCGGTTTTCTCGCAAGTTAAAATAAGATAATATTTTTATTTGGCTGGTTGCACTTAAGTCCACTCCCCACACTAGTTGAATAACATATAGTTCTATTCCCCATTGTGAGCCTTGCTAGCATAACTTAGTTGTAAAGCTCTATTTTGATTTCAAAAAGTTTAACATGAAAAGAAGAGAGAAAGAAAAATCTTTGAAAGAAAACTTGGGTGTAAAAACTTCTAAAGAGAACTAGCACATGAAACACTCAACTTCATAGCACTAATCTTGATTGACTCGATAATACTTTCGGATGGAATTGTCTAGAGGAATAGAAGTTGATAGTGATTGAGATTCTCGCATGCCGAAAGTCATCGCGACAAGTGCAAAATGTTACTTTATGCGTGTTACTGCATGGGTACACTAAATATTGCTTTATGCGTGTTACTGCATCACCTCATCTCGGCTCTCGAGGAATCTTCAAAAGACGAATGAGCAATCATAAAAACTTCTTTACATAAAAATCGTGTTTTAGATTATCCGCGTGACTTTTGGCATGATTCTAAGATCAAAACCCCTTGTTTATATTTTGAAAAGAGCAAAATTTGCAAAAATCCATTCTCAGGAGAGAATTACTTTTTCTCTTGCTTCGCGCCTAGTTAACTATCAAGACTTACTTTGAGAACTGGAACTAATATTACAAAACTATTCATGGCTAGGCAGCGAGTTTAAGTGCCACTATTCAAATACAAGTATTCACTTAATTAAATTTGCAGGACTTGTGAGAATGAATATATTCGATCCTTGTAAGCTGGTAAACCCTTTCTACCCCTCCATTCTTTTTATTTCTTAGTTGCTCAAGGATGAGCAACACTTTAAGCTTGGGGGAGTTGATGGCTCAATATTTTAACATGCTCTCGCTATTTTTACTAACGATAACCCTTTGAGATCAAAGAAACTTTGTTTCCCTACTTGATGTGCAGGAATATTCATTTTTGAAAGGAAATCAATCAATACCCAAGTCATTGGAGCAAATTGGAGCAACTTCCATTTTTGGCACATATTCATTTGGTGCACCAAAGAAGAAGACGGTGTCTGGTACGAGCGTGACTGCTCATACAAGTGGTTGTACCTGCTGCCACCGCCTCCCCCTTATCAATCTAAACAACTTTCGTAAAAGGAGGAAGGCGATAAGAGGCAAGGGGGGCAACCAGACGCCACCAGAGAGAAAAACTCTGCATCCGAAGAAGAGAGAAGAGATCTGGGAGACAAGAGTTTCACTTAGATTCATTCTGGCCTTCTTTGATCTTCAACCCCTTTCATTCATTGACAACATCACCATAAGAGAGTTATTCCAATTTGTAAGACTAGGGTTGCAACTCTATTCATACTATTTAAGTGATTGGCATCGGATTGATCATTTATACTATTGTGGATCTTTTGTGATATTATCGACATGATTCCTCTCCATTTAATCTCTGTGTTTACTGGTTATTCCCCTCTCATGCGTGATTAATTCCCCATAGGCGTGGGAGATGTAGGGGATTGGTGAGATTCATTTTGTGCCCATTCTCTATGTCGTTATTTGTGAAACTACTCCTATGATTAATTATTAAGTTGTGTATGTGTGGCGAGCGCAATGCGTGTTGTCTAATTTAAGGGCCCGGGCAACATGATCTATAGACCGACACAGGTAACACATATTGTTCAGTGAATCTATGACCTCTAGGTGACAGGTGTTAGTATCTACGAGGAGCGAAGACGATATGAGGATAACAGGAATGCACGACACTTAAAGCATTGGTCCGGTCTGACGACCTTAATTGTTGAAATCACCATTCATATGGTAACGTTGATGTACGACAATAGAGGAGAACAATCCCTGCATGGGGTAGTTCAACTATTCAAGGGTGAACCACCTACCGAACATATAATCGAGGAAGTAGAATCACATGAAAAGGTAACTGGTATTACTGCTGCACTGGCACATTTGATGTACACCATGATCCAAAATTTCTCCACGCCTAACCTCTCTACTACAACAAAACCAATCATTTATTTCCATCCCTTTACTTTTTATGTTATTTACTTTTGAGCTTTTTACTTTCGTTCGTCTGCAACCAACTTTGATATCCACCTGGTGTATTCGTGCTTCCGGAACAATACTAATCCCTGCAGGTTTTTAGACACTTAATTCATACAAGTCCTGTGATAACTTGTGTGCGCCAGAAATGACAAGATTAATACTCTGCTCTGCTCCTTGTTGGGAACGATAACTAATTGGATACTTACATGAATTTTGCTAATCGATCATGTGTGTCTTGCAGGCCATCAATCCCCTCCTCTACCAGAAGAGCACTGGACCGTGCATGATGCATTTGGTCGTGGTGATGCAGTGACTCAAGCCATCCAATGCCTTTGTGGCAATGGCCCGATCCGCCCAAGTTGCCCATCATCACCAACCTGAATTCCCCAGACCCCAGGAGCAAATGGCGTGGAAGAGGCATCCACATAGTAGACTCCGAAGATCAATGAGATTGATTAGACCCCTGACTGGCTCTAATCCAGTGTCGAGCCCTTCGATCTTCTATCCCCTAGATCCGTGTTGTTCGTGTTCCTTCCTTCCTCTAGGAATGAAGCTAGTGGTCCGGATAGAGTGAGGTGTGCCGTGTGTTTGTTTGCGTGTGTGTGTGTGTGTGTATGTGTGTGTGTGTGTGTGTGTGTGTGCTTCTCTAGATCTGTGTACTCAGTAAGGAGGCACAACGACTATCCTATTTTGTTTGTGCCATGTCTGTTCTTCTTACAGTGTTCATCTTAGCCTTGTCTAAGTTGGTTGTCCTCTGTAAGCATTCTATTCACATAAGTAATTTGTTTTCCTAAAAATGTTCTTGCTAAAACAAATCAGCAAGAAAATACTAATGCGTCAAGTAAACACACACATATACAAATAATCCCCTTAAACTAATTTTTTGCTAAGAATATAAATGCCTTTGTTTGAGATAGATTGTATCTACCTCCATGTCCATCAGACTAGATGAATTTTTACCCGATGTCTATTTCTTGGTAAACCAGTAGGCATTTGTGCATGTCCTGCAAATGTTTGTCACCCTAATGCAGCTTCACTACATGGGGCATTCATGCCATGAAGGTGACAAAGCTCGGTACTGGCATGGCTAAAAACAAACCCAATGGCACAAATGTTGTTTTGCTAAGACAACCTCAACAATAAAAACATCAAGGATAAAAGCCACAAGTTTTTATTCCAACAAATATCACGGCAACTGCTCAAATCAAGATACAGGTGCTACCCGTTTGGATCTAGTCCTCGTGTTCTTTCACCTGGATAACAACATTGGTAGTAGCCCGGTTCCCCAGTAGGTTTGTAGCCCGAGCACCGATGCCTTGTCGACACAGAATGACACAAGCTGCCCGAGCAGCCCGTACCGATGCAGCAACCACATCCGAGAGTGACACTAGATCCGCGATGGCAGAGACCCATCGCAGATTGCCCTTGCTCCCTGTCAGTCACAGATTGGGAGCTGCAAGCTTAGTGGAGACAAAGGAGCCATCACCATGTCGTCACTCCATGGCTGGAGGAACAACAGTTGCAGCCTCCGTAGTGGCATGATGACGAGGCACAATGTGATCAATCACCATGTGCACCATGTCGAGGAGCAACACTTGCACCGGTGCAGCAATGAGCCATGCCAGTCGCATGAAGAACACTTGGTCACTGAAGGAATCATTCGGCAGCTCATTGAAGTCAAAGAAGAAAGGTAAAGGCATGGTGACTAGGAGAAAGCCCAGCCCTGTGCCCATCTTATAGCCCGAGCCTCAGCGCATGATGGACAACATCTAAGAAGTAGCACCCTAGCTCAATGCCAATCGACAAAGTGGAAGAATCCATGAGTAGTGCCTGCTAGTCGAGGACTAGGGAAGCTTCATCGTATGGGTACAGTTTATGACCTATGCAGAGTCTAAATCTATTCGAGTAGCCATGTCCACGGTTAAGGACAAAGTTGGTATACATCGCACTTGTGGTCTCTGTCGAGTCTGGAGCATTCAACTTAATAATGTGATTCAACTTAATACCATGGTTCAACTTAATAATGAAAATTTAAGTGGAAACTTGTGATTAAAGGCCAAGTGGTGGGAAAGAAATATGTTGATGGAAACAGGAGCAAGTTGGACTTGTTAAAACATGAGAGAAGTTAGACTTGTTAGTTATTCCGTTATACTTTATTTACTTTTCTATAATGGACCAACGCCCCCATCATGGTGGCCTTGTTCCTTACTTTACTTACTTGTTTTATTCACATGGACCCCGGCTTGCCGGTTACATACTGTTATAACTGTTATATTCACTCCTGCATCATACTTTCTTTTGCTTAACTCTTATGCATCATGTTATTAGTATGTACTATTAGAACATTATGGTTTATGCTTTGGTTGTGGTTGCTTACTTTATTACTGCTTTCAGCCATTTTATTACTAGCATGCACCTGTTGGTTTGGTTATGTGTTATTATGCTTGTGATGCATTGCTCTCTGTTTGATGCTCTTTGGTTTGTCTTGTGAGTGCTTTCAAAGTACTCACTGGCTAGTTGTTTTGGCCAGATTTAAGAAAAGGCACTAGTTTCCAAGCATGGAGTTGAGAGAAGAGTTGCTAGACCATAATCCAGCCAGTTACCTGTGGAGTGGTGTCCAACCAATAGCCATTGGAGTCCCTGTTTAGTCTTTCGATGTAAACTCTATTTTGTCAAGCCTATATCGTGACACTGTATTCAGTCACGTTAATAAATCCTTGCAAAACCCCTTGTATATTTAGTTCTGTGTGCATGATATCAATCTTGTTAAGTGCATCCTAGTGTGATTCCTGGGCCGACGCATCAATTAGTGAATTCGCGTGTGATAGATGTCCTCACTAAATCCAAGTAGCACTACCCGCATTACCAGCTGCTCCACTACTTCCAAGCCCACTCGATCATCGTGGTCAGCAGCGCCCCCTGTCAAAAATTATTGGCAACAAGGATGCTACGGGCCGAGTGGTGAAATGGGACATCGAGCTGGTGGCTCGTGACATCATATATGAGTCGCACAAGGCCATCAAGTCCCAAGCTCTAGCCGACTTCATCATCAAATGGACTAAGATTCAATCTCCGCCCCCCCCCCCCCCCCCCCCCCCCCCCCCCCCCCCCCCCCCCCCCCCCCCCCCCCCCCCCCCCCCCCCCCCCCCCCCCCCCCCCCCCCCCCCCCCCCCCCCCCCCCCCCCCCCCCCCCCCCCCCCCCCCCCCCCCCCCCCCCCCCCCCCCCCCCCCCCCCCCCCCCCCCCCCCCCCCCCCCCCCCCCCCCCCCCCCCCCCCCCCCCCCCCCCCCCCCCCCCCCCCCCCCCCCCCCCCCCCCCCCCCCCCCCCCCCCCCCCCCCCCCCCCCCCCCCCCCCCCCCCCCCCCCCCCCCCCCCCCCCCCCCCCCCCCCCCCCCCCCCCCCCCCCCCCCCCCCCCCCCCCCCCCCCCCCCCCCCCCCCCCCCCCCCCCCCCCCCCCCCCCCCCCCCCCCCCCCCCCCCCCCCCCCCCCCCCCCCCCCCCCCCCCCCCCCCCCCCCCCCCCCCCCCCCCCCCCCCCCCCCCCCCCCCCCCCCCCCCCCCCCCCCCCCCCCCCCCCCCCCCCCCCCCCCCCCCCCCCCCCCCCCCCCCCCCCCCCCCCCCCCCCCCCCCCCCCCCCCCCCCCCCCCCCCCCCCCCCCCCCCCCCCCCCCCCCCCCCCCCCCCCCCCCCCCCCCCCCCCCCCCCCCCCCCCCCCCCCCCCCCCCCCCCCCCCCCCCCCCCCCCCCCCCCCCCCCCCCCCCCCCCCCCCCCCCCCCCCCCCCCCCCCCCCCCCCCCCCCCCCCCCCCCCCCCCCCCCCCCCCCCCCCCCCCCCCCCCCCCCCCCCCCCCCCCCCCCCCCCCCCCCCCCCCCCCCCCCCCCCCCCCCCCCCCCCCCCCCCCCCCCCCCCCCCCCCCCCCCCCCCCCCCCCCCCCCCCCCCCCCCCCCCCCCCCCCCCCCCCCCCCCCCCCCCCCCCCCCCCCCCCCCCCCCCCCCCCCCCCCCCCCCCCCCCCCCCCCCCCCCCCCCCCCCCCCCCCCCCCCCCCCCCCCCCCCCCCCCCCCCCCCCCCCCCCCCCCCCCCCCCCCCCCCCCCCCCCCCCCCCCCCCCCCCCCCCCCCCCCCCCCCCCCCCCCCCCCCCCCCCCCCCCCCCCCCCCCCCCCCCCCCCCCCCCCCCCCCCCCCCCCCCCCCCCCCCCCCCCCCCCCCCCCCCCCCCCCCCCCCCCCCCCCCCCCCCCCCCCCCCCCCCCCCCCCCCCCCCCCCCCCCCCCCCCCCCCCCCCCCCCCCCCCCCCCCCCCCCCCCCCCCCCCCCCCCCCCCCCCCCCCCCCCCCCCCCCCCCCCCCCCCCCCCCCCCCCCCCCCCCCCCCCCCCCCCCCCCCCCCCCCCCCCCCCCCCCCCCCCCCCCCCCCCCCCCCCCCCCCCCCCCCCCCCCCCCCCCCCCCCCCCCCCCCCCCCCCCCCCCCCCCCCCCCCCCCCCCCCCCCCCCCCCCCCCCCCCCCCCCCCCCCCCCCCCCCCCCCCCCCCCCCCCCCCCCCCCCCCCCCCCCCCCCCCCCCCCCCCCCCCCCCCCCCCCCCCCCCCTGGCCACGTGCCATCGGGGGACAGGGAGGGAGTCTTCGCTTTCTCGGTCGCCCCCTTGAGGAGGTTGCACTCCTGGATAACCAAGAACCTCGACTGGGGGAACAAGGAGGAGGTCGAGGCCCTCCAAGAATGGGTAAAGTTCCTCATCGGCGAGGGCATCACTCGAGTGGATGTAATCCATGTCATGCTCCATCGCAGGGTCCAACCCCTCCAGGCCCGAGCATCTCCTCTATGGCGGTATGTTCCGAATAGTGATGTCTCGGTGATCCGAAGCCTCTATAGGGGGAAAGACCTCAGCGGGATGTTGACAATCCTCTTCAAGCCCTCGTCCAAGGAGAACACCTTCCGGACCACGGGAGACGACATCGGCCATAGCTGAGCACGCCCAGTTGCCGAGGTTGTCTTTTATTCTGCCTTTATTTTGCGGTCAGATTTTTACCTTTCTCATCCTCAGTCGAGTAACTGAATTCAATTTACCATATCGCAGAACTGGCGTACCTTCACCAAAACAGCCGGATCACCAGCACCTCAAAGGGGGAACCCATGAGCGCCGAGCTGGAGCATCTGCTGGCCGAGGACCCGTATGTGGTCACGGTCAAGCCGAACAAGACCAAGAGGCCCAAGAAGACCAAGGTTGCGAAGGGCCCGGTCATTCAGGACAACATTCCCGAGTTATCTATTGGGAGCCAACTGAGCTCGGACTCAGACTCCAGCTCCGAACAGTAGCAGGAATCCAGCGAGGCCCTGTTGTCCTGAGGTGGGAAGAGAGTGCGGATGGCATTGGGGGATGACGAGTCGTTGCCCTCTCCCCAGGCTCCTAAGCGCCCGAGGAGATCCAAGGTTCCTGGGGTGGGCCACTCGTCGGTGCCTGTTGATCAAGACACCAACTCAGATTCCTCCGAGGAGCCCAGGGCACCTGACTGCCCTCGCCGTACACACCCTGCTACCTACAAGTAAGTTTTTAGTAAACCTTTGATTTAGCGAGGTGATGTAAATCACAGGTTCTAACTTTCCTTCTTTTTCCTTTATAGGGAGCAGTGTGACTCGGTGGACAAGGAGTCCACTGGTCTCCTGGGATCTTCGCTGGCCGCGAGCTCGGGGGACTCCTCGGAGACGGAGCTCAATCCCTCCCTCGGGCAAGCCGAGCTAGCGAAGGCCTCATCACACCCTCCTTCCCTGGCGTCTGATGCCGGGGAGGGAGTCCATTTATCCATACCCGAGGACCAAACCATGGCTATGGAGACTCAAGCTATGGACCAGGGGGAAAAACTTCCCTATGTTCATGAAGAACCGGCGATCACTCGCCCGGTGTCCCAGGCTCGCGTGGTTTTAGAATCACGCGGTCAACAGGAGACACTTCCTTCTCCCGCAGCCAATGGCGGGGCACCGAGCACTTTGCTTCCGCCTCTTGGCAACAAAGAGGCCGAGCTAGCGAAGCACCAACGAGCGGCAGAGGCAGCCTTGACAAGCTCCTCCATTCTTCCCGAGCAACGTGCCCTCCTTGGGGCTGCTTTAAGCCAGTATTGGTCTGCCCAGGCTGGTATCATGGAGGTTTTCCTCGGCCTAGCTAAATGCTTTGAGGTATGTGACTATGTAATTGATTTAGTCTTAAATGCCAAGTATCTTAAATATACTCAGTAGCCCTTATAGAGGATGTCAGAACATCGTCCGAGGATACCAAGAAAATGCTTGGTTTTTAATAAAACCACTTTGCTTTAAACAGATTAGAATCGCAATTACAGTAGCCCCCGAGCCTGAAGTTAGTTTACCAAACTAGCTTGAGGGTCGAATTATAGCTTGACGCCTATGTTTTTAAAGAACGTTAATATCCAGTAGCCCCTGAGACTCCTGTTGTTTCTACGAGGAACAAACAGGAGGATCAAATCAAGTTTTAATGGGTGCCCTTTTATTCACTTTTGTATATCTTGTGCAGGTTTCTACCTCATATGCCTCGGCCAGCTCTTCAGAGTTGGAAGAAGTGAAATGCCGGCTTTCTCAAGCAAAGGAGGAGTCCCATCAGCTGAGGGAAGAGGCCGAGAAGGCACAGGGTAAGGATGTTTAACACATTCCATATAATCTGTTACTTGTTTACCAAGTGGTTGAATATATAACTCTGCTTGTCCATGGCACAACGGCTAAGAAGCGCCTGGCTGAAGTATAGGCCGAGCTTAAAAAGGCTCGAACCAAGGCCAAGCAGCTGAAGGCATCGGCGCAGAAGAACGCCTAGTTGCTCGCCGAGGAGAAGACTCGCGAAGCTGCTCAGGCGCACGTCGCTGGTGTGGAAGGGGGTCTTTCAGTTTGTGTCACTGACATGATGCACTGAAGGTTTCCCAGGGGAAGGATGCCGCTGAGCTCATGCGGCTCGATCGAGAGTGCCAAGAGGCAGCTTCCCGAGCTGCTGCGGTGAAGGAGGAACTGCGGCAGGCGATGGAGATAGCCTCCAGTAAGCCCTACATTTTGCAGTGTGTCTTCGGCCGTCAAGCATTCCCCAAGCTAATGCAAATGTGGCGCATGCCAGGTGCATTCTTGGACCTCCCCCATAGCATGGAGAAGGCATGCCAGCAGTTCAGCGCGCGTGCTACCTCGGCCGACGAGCAGCATAAGGCGTTCTGGCTTTAGTTCCAAGACCCGGCGCGTCCACAAGTCCTCGGCGACAAGCTGAAACAGGTGGCGGAGCTTCAACATGCTGCCAAGCCTGCCATGGAGGATCTTTGTGAGGCCTTGTGGCCGAAAGTTCCTCTTTCGACCAGCTTCTTTGGGCTGGTGCGCCGCCTCCAAGCGGCTAGTGCCCAAGCCGACATGTGGAAGAGGTCGGCATGCATCGAGGGTGCGCGGCAGGCCTTTGCGGTCGTGCAGGCATACTACCCAAAGATGGACATGGAGCCAATTGCCAGCCAGTGCCTGGAGTGGCACGACAAGGAGGTGAAGCCGGAGAAATACTTTGAGAAGGTGCTGCCAGCTGCTCAGATAGCTGAGAAGAAATGGAAGCATGAGTCTATTCTAGAAAATCTCGATTAGACTTGCACTATATTTCCTCGGTATGCCGAGATGTAGATGTAAAAGACAATTCCTTAATTTGATATTTCCTAGTTTGAGCGGATAAATCTAGTTTGCTGCTTTTCTTTGTTTTATGCTTTTGATTTTGACTCAACTTTGACCTTTAAGATGCGTAGTTGGACGGTCATCGGCTTCCATCCCTAAGTAGAAACTACTTAGGGTGTTTTCTATCTAATTACAACCCTTAGCCGACGTCTCGGTGCCCAGAGGTGGTTATTTTAGAGAAAACAAGGCAATAAGACCAA
This sequence comes from Thinopyrum obtusiflorum, assembly GCA_036873465.1. NCBI lineage: Eukaryota > Viridiplantae > Streptophyta > Magnoliopsida > Poales > Poaceae > Thinopyrum > Thinopyrum obtusiflorum. The sequence continues at coordinate 114,667 of JAAAWM010012201.1, read as the reverse complement.
TAAGGCTAAAACATACACTCAGTCGCAGGAGTATTTATGGTGGGTGGCAAGTAAATAGCCCCCAGTATAACTCGAGTCCTCGGTGTCCCAAGCTCAGATTAGAAAAAATTTGGCCTTTTTCTAAGAAAAGTCCCCTCGTATTACACAGGTAACCATACTGGTTATTAGTTTGACACTTCATCCGGCCTGCCGACCGATTTAGCGCATGTTGTGACAGTCAGCTTTCGGCTTCACCCACCTGAGGTACTTGACCGGTTAATCCAGAAGTAACAATCGTAGAGGTGCTCCCGGTACACCCTTAGCTGAACTAAGCGGGAATGTAAGGGATAAACATGGGAGCTAGGCAACCCAGCTATTGACCAAAGACACAAATCGAAATCAATGCATATATTGGCGAAAGGTCCGAGGATGTTTACCGAGGACTCCATGAAGTACCTCGGTGTTTGGTGGGTTCCTCCCTTAACGTAGCCCCTTGTTTGTGGTGCCAATGCTTAAAGGCATCCAGCATGGTACCATAAAAGTTATAGCAACCGTACATTGAAAAGAGAACAAGGATGCACCATGAGTGTATACGTGGCCCAAAATTTTTGGGCGTCTCTTTTATCAATAGTTTATAAGGTCGAGCCTAATATCTGAGCTATAACTAAAGATACATTATTTGAAAGAGTGCTATAATACCTGTCCGAAGAGTTAGCGCGCCGAGGTCCAAGCTTCCGACTTCATGTCCAGCATCGTTTCATCGTTGCATGTTTTTCCGTGTACCCTTGTTGAACCAAGGACTGCAGCCTTTGTTTTTCTCTGTTTCACTGTCAGAGCAATGCCTCCTCATCCAAGCCGAGGTGTGTCGCCTCTGCTGGGTTCACCTTTTGTTCGATGACAATCAGTGGTGATTAGGTACTTCAAAGTATGCCTCCACGAGGCTGGCTATATCAATCTAAGATGAATTTTAGCCCCCGATTGAGCTATCGATGTTCCAAACATGTGTAGCTTTGATCGCTGAGGTATGATGTAGTTGAGCTTCAAACAACCTTTGACTGTGCATGTGTCGGTGCTGTTACGGCACGACTTAACTCTAGGTGGGTGATTTAATATCCTGCCCAAGTTGTGAGTTCCGAGCAAGATGCTCATTTTCTGAGGATCCTGACACATTTATCGGTTTATCCAAAGTGTTGCCTCTGACGGGTTTGGGCTCCACTATCCCCCATGGAATTTTTAGCATGAATTTGTGAATCCAAGGAACATAATCCTCGGTCATATAGTGGGGGAGGTGGAGCGCATATCCCTATTTAGGGTCGTCGTCCACTGCTCCTGAGGTAGTGTCCATATCATCCTCGTCGGATGTCTGACGTGTGCCGGAATCATCATTGGATGTGCCATGGAATGGCTTTGGACGCTTCATAAGGTCTCGGCTGCTTGATCCAGCTTGGGCATTAAATTCTTCCTCGGCAGTCTGAACCTCGGCCGCGAAGGCCGTGGTCTGCTCTTTTGTTCAGAGAGAGTGTTCCGTGTTGCCATTTACTGTTATGACGCCATGTGGTCCTGGCATCTTTAGCTTTAAATAAGCATAGTGCGGGATGGCATGGAAATGAGCAAATGCAATTCTCCCGAGGAGTGCGTGATAGCCGCTCCTGAAAGGGACGATGTCGAAGGTTAACTCTTCATTTAAAAAATTCTCGGGTGTGATCAAGACTACATCCAGGGTCACCCTTCCCGAGCACTGTGCTTAAATTCCTAGTATGATACTCTTGAAGGTGGTATTACTGGGCTTGATCCTTCCTGGGTCAATATGCATCTTCTTGACGGTGTCTACATATATCAAGTTGAGACTGCTGCCTCCGTCCGTAAGGACTCGGGTCAAATGAAATTCGTCAACTATTGAAATGAGTACCAATGCCGCCGTGCCACCATGGTGGATACTAGTCAGGTGGTCTCTTCAGTCAAAGATGATCGGGATTTCTGACCATGGATTGTACTTTGGCGCGGCAAGCCCTATGGTGTAAACCTCGTGGAGCGCGTGCTTCCTCTCCCTTCTGGTGACGTGTGTGACATATATCATATTCACGTCCTTGACCTCAGGAGGGAACTATTTCTGGTCGGCATTGCTTCAGTCTCGGTTGGTATCTATCCTCATTACAAGTTTGTCCTTTCCCATGGTTGTCGGCCGCAATCTTTTCGGCCTGCTTAATGACCCTACAATTCCGATTGGTATGCATGGATGGCTTGTCGGGACTGCCGTGGATGGCGCATGGTGTATCCAAGATCTTGTCCAATTGAGTTAGACTATCCTTGCCTCCTTGAAAAGGCTTCCTTTTGTTGCCGCCACACTGATTGTTAAAACCGGCATTAACTGCGGTCTCCTCAGTGTCACTACTGCTTCCTCTATTGCGGCGCTTGTTGTGCTTGTTACGCCGAGGTTTACCGTTTCCATCGCGTACTTCGGAGGTGCAATGGTCACCACTGTGGTTGCTCTTATGAGCCAACCAGTTGTCCTCACCAGCACAAAATCGAGTCATGAGCTATGTGATGGCTGCTATTGTCCGTGGCTTATCTTGTCCATGCTCTCTGGACAGCCATTCATCACTAATGTTGTTTTTTAATGCGGCTATCACCTCGGCGTTCGGGCAGTCCACTATCTGGTTTTTCTTGGTCAAAAACCGATTCCAGAATTTTTGGGCCGACTACCCCGGCTTTTGCACGACATGAGCAAGGTCATCGGCATCTGGGGGTCGGACATAAATGCCTTGGAAATTTGCTCGGAATGCGTCCTTGAGATCTTCCCAGACTCCAATTGAGTCTTGGGGGAGGCTGTTAAGCCAGTGCCGAGCTGAGCCTTTGAGTTTTAAGGGTAGATACTTGATGGCGTGGAGATCATCACCACCGGCCATGTGTACCTGCATGAGGAAATCCTCAATCCATACGGCAGGGTCCATCGTACCGTCATATTGCTCTATATTTATGGGTTTAAACCCCTTCGGGAACTTATGCTGCATGACCTCATCTGTGAAGCACATGGGGTGGGCGGCTCCTCAGACCCTGGCGGTAGCATGATGGACGTCGGACATGGGCACATTTCGGTCATGCATGTAATCGCGCAAATCACCATTTTTGGCTAACGAAGCTAGGTACCCCGCCTGTCCAGCGGGTTGGCGCTCCCTAGATTTATAGATCGGTCAAGGTGGAGCTTCTGGCCTTAAAGGTCCTTTCTCCCATGGATCGTATTTCTTGAGGGGCCCAGGTGGATCTACTCTGCCTCTGTGCCCAGGGGCCTCGGGAATATTTTTGTTTCTGCTGGCTGGCCAATCTCGGCCCCGAGGAGGGCGGTCGGGCTTCTCAGACCACTCGCGCTTAGATAGCACGCTATCCTCGGCCTCCTCATCAAGCTCTGGCAGTAAGTTCCATCAAGGGTAAGACCGATTAGCCCCGGTTTGCTCAGGTTTGTCCTCAAGTGCCTGCTAGGCCCTGAGGAGCTTAACCCATCTGTCGTTTAGTTCATCCTGTTCGGTTCAAAGCCGCCGGGACTTTTGCTTGAGGCTTTTGGCCATGCTGGTCAATCTCTTGCGAAGTGTTTCGAGTCGAGGTTCCTCGAAGGGTTCCTCGAAAGCGTCATACTCATCGGGGCCAAGGCTTCTATCTTCCTTGGCCTCTGGGTTGTAATCGCCGTCGTCGGGGTCATCTTCATCCCCGTTGATCTCGTCGCTGTTGTTGTTACCAACGCCAGTGTTGTTGCCGACGTTCTGGTTATCATTGCTATTTTGAGCGGCCTCGCCATTGGCGGTATCACCGTTACACATGCCACCATTACTTGCATCACCATTGTTGGTGCCTCCATCACGGTGGCCCCTACATCGGCGCTTTGGGGGTATTCTGCTTCCTCCTCCGTCCTTGGGAGTGTCCACCATGTAGACATCGTAGGTGGAGGTAGCTGCCCATGTGCCAGTATGAGTGATGGTAGGCGGCGAGGTAGTATCTGACGTCTCGCCAACATCTTCATCCATGTCGGTTGCCTCCTCGGAGGCGCTTGCTAGAATGTCAGTTAAATCCTCGATGGTAGCGACAAGGTGGGTGGAGGGTGGGTTTAACCCCCCCCCCCCCCCCCCCCCCCCCCCCCCCCCCCCCCCCCCCCCCCCCCCCCCCCCCCCCCCCCCCCCCCCCCCCCCCCCCCCCCCCCCCCCCCCCCCCCCCCCCCCCCCCCCCCCCCCCCCGGGTGGCACAGGAGTTTGCGCCCCAGAACCACCGGGCGTGGTGCGTGGCTACTTGAGGTCCACCTTTTCCTGAGCCGGTTCGGGCACCAACTGAGATGTCCCGAATCGAGATGCCTCGCCACCCTATTTTCACTTCTAGAACAAGATAGCCGGACGCAAAATCATCATGACATCATCATCTTCGTCATCCGAGTCCACGACCGCCTCCTCGTCCCCAGCCTCGGAGTCTTCATCATAGACATCCGCCTCCTCTTGGAACATCTTGGCAACCAGACCCTTCTCCGGGAGAGGCGGCATGGACTCTAGAGACAGGAAAGTCTGCAAATAAAAGACTTGAGTTCAAGACAGCCAGAGAGGAACAAGGCGCATGCGAGGAAACTTCACTCGGAAGTTCAGGCACTTACATCCAGTGGAGGACGGTTGACGTTGTAAGGTGTCACGTGTGGCACTCTGCTGAGCTCCTCGCGGTCCTAGGTCAGGTTCGTTTGCTTGATTGGAAGTTCTTGTCCTTGATCTCCCTCGAAGTTGTCCTGGTGCAGTCGATGAGATCCATGTACTGCCACATCAGGTGCTCCCTTGCCCTAAGTGGCTGGACGCGGCGATCCAACTAGGTCACGATAAGGTCCAGCCCGGTGAGACCATTGGCTTTGAGCTCCTGGATTCACTTCATCAGCTGGTGGACGTAGTGCTTTTCTTTCTTCGAATGCTTGGATTTCTAGCAAGTCATTCCTGGCGGTGGCCCTTCAACGTATGGGGGAAGACCTTCATGACCACTCGACGCGTGTTCATCCTAGATGAAAAACCACGCTTCCTCCCACTGCTCGATCGTATCGGGGGGTTTCAACTAGAAGTAGCTAGAGGGTGACGTGACTTGAATGCTAGCTCCTCTGCAAATCATCAGGCATCGACCTTTATTCACCAGTTGTGGCTTCACCGTGAAGAGGCGCCTCCAAAGCCCCCAATGAGGATGGGTGCCTAGGAAGCACTCACCCAGTGTGATGAAGCACGCATTGTGTAGGACGATGTTGGTGCTAAGCTGGTGCAGTTGTAAGCTATAGAAGAAGAGAATACTCACACGAAGTCATGCAAAGGCAGGGACAAACGTGGGGCGGGCACCATCTCGTTCTTCGGCGTCCTCCAGTGGTTCAGGTCTCGCGTCGGGATCATGCCCGCTCGGGTGTACTTCTCCAACAGGCCTTCTTCCACTGGCGACGGCAGCCAGTCCCCTTTCTTCCATCCACTCAGAAGGGGAGCGGTGGCGATGGTGGCGTCGGTGGTGGCTTTCTTCGCATGGCGAGACATCATCTCATGGGAGGAGGGCTGAGAGACGGAGCACTCGGCGGCCGCAAGTGCGACGGCTGTCAGAGATTCACTCGCTAGCCACATATGCCAGCCACAACACACAAGACTATTCCCATAACATGGCCCTTCACCGTGTGGGTACTCAACATGGTGGGCCCGCTCAAAACTGCTCAAGGCAGATTCACTCAGCTTCTCATGGCGGTGGATAAGTTCACCAAGTGAATCAAAGCAAAGCTGATTAAGAAGTTGAGCGCTCCAATGGCCTCATACTTCAGGGCATCAAGCCACAACTGCTGGCTCCCCTTGAAAGGACTCCTGGCTATTGGCTTGATGAGCTACCTTCCATCCTCTAGAGCTTGAGGACAACTCCAAATAGATCGACTGGCTATATGCCCTTCTTCATGGTCTATGGAGCTGAAGCTGTCATGCCGAGTGACATCATTCATGACTAGTATAGAGTTGCAGCTTATGTGGACATGGACTCCAAGTCCGCATGCCAGGATGACCTTGATCTCCTGATGGAAGCCTGGGAGCTCGCTCTCTCTCGCTCGGCCGTATACCAGCAGAACTTGTGCCACTACCACAGCCAACAAGTATGTGGCCGGGTGTTCAACGAGGGCAATCTCGTTCTCTGACTAGTTCAAGACAGATCAGGCATGCACAAGCTCTCTCCACCTTGGCAGGGATCATTCGTCATTAGCCAAGTGCTACATAATTGTGCATACCGACCGATCTACATGGACAAAGGAGAAGAAACCAAGAGGACCTGGGATATCACCCAGCTGCGTCCCTTCTTCACTTAACTTTGTATTTTCAATACTTCTTAGTTCTAATCATGAAATAAACTTGACCGTACCAAGCAGCACTCATGGGTTGTATCACTCTCGTTATATTCTAAGTAATTCACATTCCTTTTATGATCTAACTAAAATTTGGTTCGATTCCCTTGGGTAACCCCCGGGGGCTACATCACAACAACCAAGTGGTTTGTTTCCTCCAGGCAACACCCGAGGGCTACCACATCCACCGACTAGGTGCATCGCCAGTTGGCAAATTTCCCAAGTCCTCTAATATTTTTTTTGCAAAAATGTCTAAATAGTTACATGTGGTACCTAAAGCCCACTCTGTGTCCCCAACTACAGTCGCAACCCGGCTTTTCGGTTGGCAAGAGCAAAAGCTAAAGGTCAGCCCTTGCACGAAAATGACTCAATGCAAAAGAAAATTTAGATGACTGAAAAAATGCAAGCAAATTCAACTACATAGGAACTTAACCAACTGCAGTACGATGCAGCTTAGGTTTTTACAACTTCACCCAGCACATGGGGGGCAAATTTAATAGTTTGTTCATTCTTCCTCACTACTTTGTTCTCCTGGAATCGCCTCCATGTGGTCCCACAGGTTGGCATACCTCAAGAGCCAACTAACAGCAGAGCGAACTTGAGGAAGTAGCTCCATCGGATCAACCATGTTGCCCGCTGCGTTGAGTGGGCCTCCGGAAGTGATTTTGTCAAGGTTGACATCTAGGTGGTGCACCACGAGGATTGCCAATGCCATTCCAGCTCTGGTGCTTGATGTCGACTGCATCCATGTATATATCAACTACCGGCAGTCAACGAGGTTGTCAGTGAGGTGAAGATGCTTGAGGGTACCTCCCTTCTGGGCCACAGCAGGGAGAAGATGTTTTGGGCTGCCTTCTTGATGTCGCGCACCAAGGTCGGCGTCTCCTCCAGTCGGCCCACCACCATCACGATGCAATTTGCCATGGATTCGGGGGACCAAAAGGCCTCGAGCACTATCATGATAGACTCAGACATCGTCCGATGATGGAGTGCAGTCTGCATGGCCTGCTCCTCAAGTTCTGGGCAAAACGACTGAACATATATCACAAAGAGGTAGTCGGCAAGCAGGACAAAATCCTGAAGAAATGAGCGAGGGACTCAGAAACTTATTGAGCATCATATCGTGCATGGCCTGCAGCAGCTCCATCCAAAACTTCTCGCTCTCCTGCATCATCCGGATGCTGTCTTGGAACCCGGCGATGAGCGACTAGCGCTGCTCCTTGGACTCGGTCTACTCAGCGCAGACATGGTTGAACTGCTTTTACAGCTCGTCCTATTAGTTGACCACCTTCTAGTTTCCTTGTAGCGCCAGCCTGAGTCTCTTCGAGTCTTCCTTCACCTTCCATATATCATCCTGGAACTCGAGCGGCAGGTCATAAAGCAACTTAGCTGACTACTGTACAGGGATGACATTCTTCCCCTTCTTCAGTTCAGCGATGGTGGATGTGGCTAAAGAAAAATCAGAACAATGAATACAGAGCTCAAGACAATATGAGTTAGTTGGATACTTACTATTGGTAGCCCAAAGCTCCCCCTCTAGCCACTGGGCTCAAGCCCTCTCCTTGGTCAGCTCCTATTTGAGGGCAGCATTATTCGTGCCAAGTACTTTGGCATCCCCACCGGCTTGATGGAGCAGTTGAGCACAAACCAAGACCTGGGATGATGAAATAAGTCTCCAGCCAGCTGCAACAGTCGGCTAGAGACTCGGGCTACACCCGTTGGGTGCATAGATCGTTCCACCAACGCAAAAAGAATGAAAATAAAATGACACCCGACTAGAAGGATGTGTACCTTAGCAGGATCTTGGAGGGGGTCAGCGGAGCTCGTCATCACCTTGGTCGAGTCCAGCAGCACGCCGGCTGCTCCCAAGAACTCCTTCATGCTAGAGGTGAAGTTGGTGACGCGAAGGACGGCTTCCCAAATCACCGCCGGCCTCTCCACACTACTACTAAGTAGCAGGAAGAGTGGATCACGTACAGGGCCAGTCGGTGCTGGGGCTCTTGGCACTGACGGCGAAGGGTCCAAAGCAACTGGTGCAGTCACAACCATCGCCGCTGGCTCATCCGGCTGTGTGAAGGCAACCATGACAGCAGCGGCATCCGTGACAGGCCCGCCGACCTCTGGCAAGTTGGTGGCAGCGATATCAGCAGAACTGGCAGCGACACCCTTGGCACCCTCACCTGCATCGACTACAACTACTTAAGAAATAGGACTGAGTGCAGGAGGATGATTACCTCTAGACTTCATCGTCTGGCCAAATGCTACAGCTACTACTTGACCGCCAGTGATAGTCCAACCACTCTCTCCCTCTCGGGTTATGAAAACCACGCAAGAGGAAGAGAAATGGGTGGACCATCTACAACGACTGCTAGTTTCTTCTCCATCCACTTGACACTCCATCAACCTTTCGACTGCCGGTGACGGCCACACCACCCTCCCTCTCCTGGGTTAGCAAAACCATGCAGAAGGAGGAAAATTGGGTCGACCACCTACGACAACAGTCGGTCCTCACCTCTGATTAATGGACAGGTTCGTACCTATCGGTTCCTTTGTCGCGCCGGCTATTGGGGGGTGGATCTGTAGCCGACTGTTGTACCACCAGGACCCCTTCTGGTGCGGGCGGGGCCATGGGAGTGCTTGGAACCGGCTTCCTCGACTGCCCCAAGGTCAGCACCATGGCCTTCTCTTGCTGGTTGCCTCCCTTGGCGCTCAGGGGTGATTGGACACTGCAAAAAATAAGTTGGCTATGACCTAAGAAAACAACTACTTCAACACAAGTACAAAAAGTCTAAACATCGACGTACCAGGAAACATCAGGAACCTCCTTGGGCCGACTTCTGGGTCACTTCATGAACCCCCCCCCCCCCCCCCCCCCCCCCCCCCCCCCCCCCCCCCCCCCCCCCCCCCCCCCCCCCCCCCCCCCCCCCCCCCCCCCCCCCCCCCCCCCCCCCCCCCCCCCCCCCCCCCCCCCCCCCCCCCCCCCCCCCCCCCCCCCCCCCCCCCCCCCCCCCCCCCCCCCCCCCCCCCCCCCCCCCCCCCCCCCCCCCCCCCCCCCCCCCCCCCCCCCCCCCCCCCCCCCCCCCCCCCCCCCCCCCCCCCCCCCCCCCCCCCCCCCCCCCCCCCCCCCCCCCCCCCCCCCCCCCCCCCCCCCCCCCCCCCCCCCCCCCCCCCCCCCCCCCCCCCCCCCCCCCCCCCCCCCCCCCCCCCCCCCCCCCCCCCCCCCCCCCCCCCCCCCCCCCCCCCCCCCCCCCCCCCCCCCCCCCCCCCCCCCCCCCCCCCCCCCCCCCCCCCCCCCCCCCCCCCCCCCCCCCCCCCCCCCCCCCCCCCCCCCCCCCCCCCCCCCCCCCCCCCCCCCCCCCCCCCCCCCCCCCCCCCCCCCCCCCCCCCCCCCCCCCCCCCCCCCCCCCCCCCCCCCCCCCCCCCCCCCCCCCCCCCCCCCCCCCCCCCCCCCCCCCCCCCCCCCCCCCCCCCCCCCCCCCCCCCCCCCCCCCCCCCCCCCCCCCCCCCCCCCCCCCCCCCCCCCCCCCCCCCCCCCCCCCCCCCCCCCCCCCCCCCCCCCCCCCCCCCCCCCCCCCCCCCCCCCCCCCCCCCCCCCCCCCCCCCCCCCCCCCCCCCCCCCCCCCCCCCCCCCCCCCCCCCCCCCCCCCCCCCCCCCCCCCCCCCCCCCCCCCCCCCCCCCCCCCCCCCCCCCCCCCCCCCCCCCCCCCCCCCCCCCCCCCCCCCCCCCCCCCCCCCCCCCCCCCCCCCCCCCCCCCCCCCCCCCCCCCCCCCCCCCCCCCCCCCCCCCCCCCCCCCCCCCCCCCCCCCCCCCCCCCCCCCCCCCCCCCCCCCCCCCCCCCCCCCCCCCCCCCCCCCCCCCCCCCCCCCCCCCCCCCCCCCCCCCCCCCCCCCCCCCCCCCCCCCCCCCCCCCCCCCCCCCCCCCCCCCCCCCCCCCCCCCCCCCCCCCCCCCCCCCCCCCCCCCCCCCCCCCCCCCCCCCCCCCCCCCCCCCCCCCCCCCCCCCCCCCCCCCCCCCCCCCCCCCCCCCCCCCCCCCCCCCCCCCCCCCCCCCCCCCCCCCCCCCCCCCCCCCCCCCCCCCCCCCCCCCCCCCCCCCCCCCCCCCCCCCCCCCCCCCCCCCCCCCCCCCCCCCCCCCCCCCCCCCCCCCCCCCCCCCCCCCCCCCCCCCCCCCCCCCCCCCCCCCCCCCCCCCCCCCCCCCCCCCCCCCCCCCCCCCCCCCCCCCCCCCCCCCCCCCCCCCCCCCCATGGCGAGACATCATCTCATGGGAGGAGGGCTGAGAGACGGAGCACTCGGCGGACCTTTTTGTGATGGTTGTAATGGCAAGAGCTCGAGGGGAAGAAGCAGTGAAGACGGTGTGAACCGCTCTTCCAACAATGCGCCCTTATGTAGGCCATGGAGGTGAACTACTTGCTCTAAGCGCGCACTATCGTGGGAATCAAATCCCACTACAGCCGACATCAAATCGCCTTCCACGTGGCAGCACATCACAGCATCAACGACTACCCCGCAGGCTTCACGCATGGAGATCGAGGCGCCATCATCATGGTTCGGCGCCCCGCGTCGCCCCGTCCAGTCGACTGTCGTGGCAGCAATCGCCCTGCGCATGCCTTGCATGGAGATCGAGGCGTCAGCGTCTCAAGGCAGCGCACCGAGTGCCCCGACCACTTGAGGGCTTGCATTAAGTGCGCGCAGACGACATGAAACTACGGTCAAGATTCCCTGCGGCCGAAGTGACACCTCGTGCAGACCAAGGGTCACTTTGACAAAGATTGACCAGGCCAAACAACACTCCTCGCAGTCGGTGGACCTATCGGGATGTCAGATTTGGGCACATAGCGCAATTCAAAGATGACACCCAGTTCCCCAGCTGCACTCACTCGGACACATACTGTCTGGAGTAGGCATCGATGATTAGCTCCCTCGAGCTTCAGACCACTCGGCAATGCTTGAGCTAAGGAAGGACTCGGCATCCCCATCGGCACAAGTTGGCCTCTGAATCAGAGCCAAATGCCCAAGTCCGAAGACTCGGTTCTAAAGCAGAGGATCGAAGACGTTAGAGGACAGAAGCTAGCAAAGATCCACTCGGTTAAGCCCAGACGTTAATCTTTGGGGAAACCGCTAAAAAAGATTGAACATGTGGTTCCGAGTTTTGATAACTTCTTCTACTTTCATTTCCTCCGTCTTCCAAATTGCAGAGTTAATTCAAAAGCCTTCTTCAGACTCACTTGGAACTCATGATACGCCTCCCAGCGGGCCACAAGCCAATCTCCTTTGCTAGAATTTTGGGTATCACCGAGTCTTTATTGCGATTAGCTTACAACTAACCTTTTCAGGTACTTTTCGAGTCCATCAAGGCCTCTCCCTAGGCGATTCAGTGGCATACACAGTCAGTTCTGCATCAAGCAGAGTCGACACCATCAGCGAGACCTTGACGGACTCGGGGGCTACTGACGGCGGAATCCCCCAGGGATAGGCCCATACCAAGGATTCGGCCCAGCAGGCCTGCGATGGCCCAAGTCCGTTCCAGAAAACCGCCCGACTGGGCCGGCATCATAAAGCCCATCAGGCTGATCCCCATCTGGGAGCTCGTCCGACTGCTCCTCCACGTGCACCCGGCTGGACCTTATGTTATTATTAAAGTTGGCGTTACCAATGGCGCCACCAAGACAACTTCATTGTGACACAGTAAAGACAGTGGTAATGGCCGTCATCATTGCATCGTTACTGCCGAATGGCCACTCAACCGTTGTACTCCCAGCCTCGTCACCCCTATATAAGGCGAGGTTAGGTGAGAATCTAGATTAAGTGCTGATAGGTTCACAAGCTCTAGCATAGATACGCAAGATCCAGACATCATTGTAAACACACCGTTCATACAAGACCTGATAAGCATCTGAGAGTAGGGTATTACCTCTAAGACAGGCAGCCCGAACATGGGTAAAAACTATCGCGTGTGAAATCTCGTACCTACATCATCCACGTGCGCCTTGCTCTACAAAAATTCCCAAATCATGAGTATTGCCACGAAATTCTCACGACACACCCAAAATTGCTACACCTACGGGCTACGCGTACGGACCAGCCCGTAGGTGTAGCATCACCTACCACTCTCTAGCTATATATATCCGCCATCGCTCACAAACCGCACCGCGTGCGTTTCCATCCACCCTCAATTGCCTCCCCTCTTCCTCCAAACACGCGCCACGCACTCGTTTCCATCCATCCTTAATTCCCACCGCCCCAGCGATCGACCAGCTTTGCTAGCTCCGGCTAAGCGGCGGCAGTACGTACGCCATGGAGAGCCACGCGCTCCACCAGCTGCTGCACGGCGTCAGCCTGGACCTCCGCCTCGACACCACGCCGCCGCCGCACCACCAGCCCCACCATCAACGTGGCGGCCGGCACCCAGTGTCCCCTTCCGCCGCCGCCGCTGTGGACCAGCAGCACGGCGGACGGGAGGCCTTCTCCTGCAGCTACTGCCACCGCAAGTTCTTCAGCCCGCAGGCACTCGGCGGCCACCAGAACGAGCACAGGCTCGAGCGCACCCTCGCCAAGCGCAGCCGCGACGCTTCCGCCACCGCTTTCCACTGGTTCCACGGGGCGTACCCTGCTTCCGCTGCGGAGTCGGACTCGGCGACGACCACGATAGCGCCCCTGGTGGGCATGGGCGGGGTGCGAAGCACCACGACGGTCGGCGGGGAGGCGACGGCAGCGGCGGAGATGGACTTGTCGCTCAAGCTCTGAACTAACTAGCTAATTAAGCTAGTACTACTACATTCCAGCGGCAATATGTGCATGCATGCGCGTAGCTAGCGTGTCAACAAGTAGTACTAGCTAATACTAGTGCTTAATTGTTGCACCTGGTGTTGGACTGTCGGCGGTGATTAAATAATTATTCGAATTCTAGTTAGCTATTGCAATTGATTGTTTCAGCCGATCGATCTATCTATATATAGCCCTCTTCGAGATAGTTACTGGCTAGCTACTACTTAATTTGATTATTATGCGCCTAGCTAGCGTGTCAACAAGTATTAGTGCTTAATTGTTGCAACTGGTGATTAATTATTTATTCGGATTCTAGCTACCTTGCAATTGATTGTTTAAGCGGATCGACCTATCTATATATAGCCTTCTTTGAGATAGTAACAGGCTAGCTACTATATTATGTGTATACTTAATTAGATTATTCAATACCAAATCATATGAGCTTGTATACGTATTGCATCTGAATCTGAATGCATGGTTGGTCTCATTTACATCAATCTATCTAGCGAACAATGGTATATGTACATAACATGGCAAATGGAGAGGGGAAAATGAGTATCCAATAACACTAACTGATCATGCATATATGTGTGGGTGTAGAGTACTTAATTTACAAATTCAGTGTATTAACTTCCACACATACATGTGCGCTTTTTTTTAACATGTAAATACAGATCCTAAAATTATAAAAATAAAGATATCACTGGAACACTCTAGTCCAGTGCTATATCATATTTGTACATATATAGAAGTAGCTTTCCCCCCCCCCCCCCCCCCCCCCCCCCCCCCCCCCCCCCCCCCCCCCCCCCCCCCCCCCCCCCCCCCCCCCCCCCCCCCCCCCCCCCCCCCCCCCCCCCCCCCCCCCCCCCCCCCCCCCCCCCCCCCCCCCCCCCCCCCCCCCCCCCCCCCCCCCCCCCCCCCCCCCCCCCCCCCCCCCCCCCCCCCCCCCCCCCCCCCCCCCCCCCCCCCCCCCCCCCCCCCCCCCCCCCCCCCCCCCCCCCCCCCCCCCCCCCCCCCCCCCCCCCCCCCCCCCCCCCCCCCCCCCCCCCCCCCCCCCCCCCCCCCCCCCCCCCCCCCCCCCCCCCCCCCCCCCCCCCCCCCCCCCCCCCCCCCCCCCCCCCCCCCCCCCCCCCCCCCCCCCCCCCCCCCCCCCCCCCCCCCCCCCCCCCCCCCCCCCCCCCCCCCCCCCCCCCCCCCCCCCCCCCCCCCCCCCCCCCCCCCCCCCCCCCCCCCCCCCCCCCCCCCCCCCCCCCCCCCCCCCCCCCCCCCCCCCCCCCCCCCCCCCCCCCCCCCCCCCCCCCCCCCCCCCCCCCCCCCCCCCCCCCCCCCCCCCCCCCCCCCCCCCCCCCCCCCCCCCCCCCCCCCCCCCCCCCCCCCCCCCCCCCCCCCCCCCCCCCCCCCCCCCCCCCCCCCCCCCCCCCCCCCCCCCCCCCCCCCCCCCCCCCCCCCCCCCCCCCCCCCCCCCCCCCCCCCCCCCCCCCCCCCCCCCCCCCCCCCCCCCCCCCCCCCCCCCCCCCCCCCCCCCCCCCCCCCCCCCCCCCCCCCCCCCCCCCCCCCCCCCCCCCCCCCCCCCCCCCCCCCCCCCCCCCCCCCCCCCCCCCCCCCCCCCCCCCCCCCCCCCCCCCCCCCCCCCCCCCCCCCCCCCCCCCCCCCCCCCCCCCCCCCCCCCCCCCCCCCCCCCCCCCCCCCCCCCCCCCCCCCCCCCCCCCCCCCCCCCCCCCCCCCCCCCCCCCCCCCCCCCCCCCCCCCCCCCCCCCCCCCCCCCCCCCCCCCCCCCCCCCCCCCCCCCCCCCCCCCCCCCCCCCCCCCCCCCCCCCCCCCCCCCCCCCCCCCCCCCCCCCCCCCCCCCCCCCCCCCCCCCCCCCCCCCCCCCCCCCCCCCCCCCCCCCCCCCCCCCCCCCCCCCCCCCCCCCCCCCCCCCCCCCCCCCCCCCCCCCCCCCCCCCCCCCCCCCCCCCCCCCCCCCCCCCCCCCCCCCCCCCCCCCCCCCCCCCCCCCCCCCCCCCCCCCCCCCCCCCCCCCCCCCCCCCCCCCCCCCCCCCCCCCCCCCCCCCCCCCCCCCCCCCCCCCCCCCCCCCCCCCCCCCCCCCCCCCCCCCCCCCCCCCCCCCCCCCCCCCCCCCCCCCCCCCCCCCCCCCCCCCCCCCCCCCCCCCCCCCCCCCCCCCCCCCCCCCCCCCCCCCCCCCCCCCCCCCCCCCCCCCCCCCCCCCCCCCCCCCCCCCCCCCCCCCCCCCCCCCCCCCCCCCCCCCCCCCCCCCCCCCCCCCCCCCCCCCCCCCCCCCCCCCCCCCCCCCCCCCCCCCCCCCCCCCCCCCCCCCCCCCCCCCCCCCCCCCCCCCCCCCCCCCCCCCCCCCCCCCCCCCCCCCCCCCCCCCCCCCCCCCCCCCCCCCCCCCCCCCCCCCCCCCCCCCCCCCCCCCCCCCCCCCCCCCCCCCCCCCCCCCCCCCCCCCCCCCCCCCCCCCCCCCCCCCCCCCCCCCCCCCCCCCCCCCCCCCCCCCCCCCCCCCCCCCCCCCCCCCCCCCCCCCCCCCCCCCCCCCCCCCCCCCCCCCCCCCCCCCCCCCGGAGAAACAACCATTTCTAAGTCACCACCTAGAAACATCCGATCTACGTATTGGGATTTTTGCAGTACAAAATGGACGAGAAATTCTGAACGGATGGCTATGAGTTTTTGTCAATCGGGTTGTTTCTTGGAAGTTGCTTGCTTGGCTGAGCGACAGCCATTTGCTGCAGTGCTGCCTGCCTGCCGGAGAAACAACCATTTCTAAGTCACCACCTAGAAACATCCGATCTACGTATTGGGATTTTTGCAGTACAAAATGGACGAGAAATTCTGAACGGATGGCTATGAGCTATACATGGTCACTCCCATCATCGCATGCATATTTTTTCCGAGAGAGTACAAGACGGACACACACACGCACCCGTACGTATGCAAATGGACGACGTCCCCATATTAGCGTTGAATTTTCAAGCAAGCTTAACTGGCAAATCGATCATTTTCTCCAAGTGGTTTGCAAAGTTGATATGCCTTGACAGCGATGATATATAGACAACTAGCTATAGTAGTGGCTAATTGATCGTGATCATGACAAGTACTATCATGCTGAGAGGAAGACAACTACTCAATGGTGTATATGTGTGGTGTTGGTGGGCCATGCTCTGAAATAAGCTATAGTTGCTCCTGCTGTACAATCCCAGTCCTAAGCTGGCTAGCATGTGACTAACACAGACACATGAAAAGCGTCATGGCACACTCAACTCATCGGTTCAGAGCAAGAGTCCAAATCTATCCGTACGTCTATCTATAAGATCTGGAATAAAAACCTAGCCATCTATATATGTTCACACATATATGAGTAGTAGGAGACTAGGAGTGCCCCATTAGCTAGCTACTCCAGTGGCTAGCTAATCTCCTCCAATGTTAGGCAGCCACGTCACCCAAACTAAGTAAACTGGCTAATTAAGCACTTAATGTACCCAATAATTTCCTCTGATTAGCACATACTCCCTCCGCCAGGGTTTATTAGGCACCTTCGTATATAGTGTCAAACTTTGACCATAAAGTTAACTATTAAAATATAAAGTATATGTCACAAAAATTATATGGTGAGAATCCTCTTTTGAATAGCAGCAGGAGAAGAGTATTTAGTGCGGAAATCACGATGGCAGGCGGGCAGCAGAGCGATGGGACACAACGCGAATCCCTGCATCATGAGCCGTCAGATTGCCCTATCCAACGGTCTATGCGTGGCCATGCAGTTCTCTAGCTAAAGCCATCGAATGTGAGCCATCCGATTACATAGATCTAAGGGTCTATATGACTTGTTACTGGTATAATATATAGGAGTATAGATATAGATATAGATACATATAGTACTACGTGTCAGTGTGCATTGCTGACAGTGTGGAACTGCAACCGAGTTTGGCCAAACAATACCATATATAATGTGCATCAGGACTACTATTCAAACTCTATTTAACTTCCTCTCGACGAGAAGTCCAGTTCCTTCCATACACTCTTAGAAGTCTTGAGCTAATTATTTTGTTTCCATTAGATCATTTGTGAAGTTGGGGCTTGACCAAACAGGCCTCTGATGAGCATGGCGCCTTTTGTTCAAACTCTCTTTAACTTCTTCCTATATAGCTCCAAAAGAAAGATCCCTTGTAGTGTGCTACTGGCGCGGTACGAATCGCTTGGTTAAATCTGAATCACCGAAACCGGTACTATACAACCAAGTTTGGCGAAACAGGGTCTTAGTGTGCCTTATTTATGATTTCTATTTGAACTCTCTTTAACTTACTCTTGACAAAAATTTAAAACGGTTCTTTCCACGTGTATTCGAACTCTCTCCAACTCCTCCAGGTATATATCTTTGAATGGTACAGATGGAAAACAGAGAAAACCGGAGAACTGCAAGAAATAGTCTTCTGGATAGATAGATATATAGAACACTCAAAAGGCGTAAAGCACCATGCATGATCCCAAGCGAATGGGTGGAAACAAAAGAAAAGGATACTGAAGTGGACGTTGGAAATCCTATGTATTGAGGTATGATGAAAGATTTTCATAGGAATTATTGAACGCATCTATGGTAATTTTTTCCTGAAGATTGAAAAACCACAAATTCCTGCAGTCAAAGTTCTTCTGTCGCATATCGGCTCCGGTTACTCTAGCAGAGAGAAGATCACACTAGTACAGGACCCCTTATTAGGGCGTGCGAAAGTGCCTACTAGCGGCGTTCCACTGGCATGACACTAGTATCGCGCCGCTGGTAAGTTCTTACTAGCGGCGGCGTCCGCTAGTAACTAATCTACCATTAGCGTGTGGACGGCAAGCCGCTAATAAGTGTTAAGCCAGTGGCGTGCAGTCACAGGTGCACGCCACTAGTAAAGGAAACATCAGTGGCATGCAAATGAGGCTGGACGCCACTAATGACAGATGAGCTAGTGGCGTTTGTCTTTAAGCACACGCCACTGGTAAGATCAAGTTAGTAATATGTCCGAGAGTACGTAGTGGGGCAGTGCAAGTGTGGTACACCTCATTTCACTTATAAACAAACAAGCATGCATGGATGATGCAAGTGATGAGCTAGCTCACTGACGCATGAATGTAGCTTGCAGCAGAGTATGGTACAGAGGGAAACATGCATCCTGTCGCTGCCGAGCCGTTGGTTTTTGGGGAGGCCGAACCGACGGAACCGTTGGTTTATATTTCAGGGGTTTACGTACGGGCGGCGGCAGGCAGGCAGGCGACGTCAGGAGATATCTGGGAGGCCACATCATGTTGGACCCAGATATGGCAATTAAACGGACAAGCACTGATTAAAGATTAATCGAGTGGGGTCTTCTCTTCTCTTCTGATTACTTTGTTGCATCGATGCTTCCCTTGCTTAAGATATATAGCTTTGTTACTGCTTACTCTTGCAGTCTAGAAGTAGAAGTTTAAATATTTTAACTTTTCAATGATGACTAGGCTCTCATACCAAACGGAGGAGGGATTGGTTACTTTCTATTGGGTTAATTCGATATTAAGACTGACACTGTCTCGTGAAATGCAAAGTTAACTATTCAAAACAGTATTTACTATTTACTTATTGTTACTATTCAAACAGTACTTACTTTTTAGAACATTACTTACTATTCACAACAGTATTTGTGTTTACTATTCACAACAGTATTTGTGTTTACTATTCGCAACAGTCTTTGTGTCTTTCAGTATTTGGTAGGATATTATATTAATCCAATTTATTATCTTTTTGGCACGATCTTACACTACAACAAAACACGTCACGGCAGACGCATCACCAATGACGGGCCTAGGTCAAACCGTCAGCGGTGACTCTCATCGCTAACGGGCCTTTATGGAGCAGTCAGCGGTGACTCATGGACGACTAGGCTCCTCGTTCACCACAGACAGGCTAGATGGTGACCCATCAGCGGTGAGTGGAGCGGCCACCCTCGGGTGGCACATTGCTGACGGTTCCTCTCCCCTGATGGCTTCCCGTAGCGGCCCATCAGTGGTGAAGGGCTCAGTATTGACTGGCCGGATAAATGTCCGTCAACGGTGAGACCCATATAGTCGATGCTTTGGGTGCTCAGTCATCACTGACGGGTCTTTTACAGTGGCCCATCATTGATGACTTGCCTATATAATTTGCGAGCATGACACCCAGGTCTGCACCCCTTAGCGCGCCACTTGGGTGAGCGGCTGAGGAGGTGAGCTCCCTGCCACCCAAGTTACGGTTGCTAAGCTCCGTGGATATGCTCTGTTGATGTGTATAGGAATACAGTCAGAGGGGTATACCCTATGCGTGTACACGTACCAAGTCCATCTATGAGTGTTTAGGGACATCCGAGATCCGCACCCCATCGTGCCCGAGTAGGCACTGATAAGGACGTGTGTGCTAAGTCAGGGATTCGGCTGTTATAGGAGATATGTTCCCTGTAACAGCGGGATCATCAAATCATATCGTATATCCCTGAAGATAGCTACCTAACTACCGGCACATGACAACCTATATAGGGCCATGTCTTTTGCTAGCTTCTAGAATAAGCTGAAATAAGCTGGCCCCTACCCAGCTTATTCTAGAAGCCCAACCAATTTTTTTATTTTAGAAGTCTAGTAATTAAAACTTGACTAGTAGGCTTCTAAAATAATATTTTTGGTTGGGCTTCTAGAATAAGCTGGGTAGGGGACAGCTTATTCTGGAAGCCTAAAAAAGCCAGCAAAAGAACTGGCCTACAAAGGGCTAGCGGCCCTCCATCAAAGATCATACCATTCCAGGAGGCAGACGCCCGTAACCTAGATCTACATAGATAAGATCTACTCCATTGTAATTCTTCCATTGATCAATAAACACCATAAGCAGGACATAGGACTTTTACTCATCCAGGGACCTGAACCTGGGTCAGACCACCTTGTCACCATCACTACCGATGAGATCCCTTGGGGAACCAACCTTTCCTCTACTGTCTTCCATGACCTTCAGTAGATAGTAAGATCAGTGGTGCATTAATCATTGACATTTGGTGCCTACCATGGGGCCCGAACGGATCGCAACCAAGACTGCATCTGCAACAAGTGGCAAGATGATGGAACGACTGACATCCGTCCCGGTCGTGACCATCGCTGGGTTCTTAGGCGTAAAGAAGCAAGCTCGATCAAAGGTGATAGTAACTGGGCATGGCAAAGTTAGAGGTCACATTAGACCCCTCCTGTCTGAGCTGATTCATAAAGATCGGAGCAGCACTTGATGCCTGGTGTGAGCAGGAACTCTGCCAATCTGGATGTGTTCACTTGGAGAGCCTCACACATGCTGGGGATCCCATGAAAAATTGCAGAGCATCACCTTCGTATGTTCTCCAATGCCAAACTGGTGGAGCAAAAGCTCTGGAGGTTCGCCCCTAGCCGAAAGGTCGCCATTGAAGAAGAGATCGATCAGCTAAAGGTGGCCGGAATGGTCCACGACATCAAACACCCTAACTGGCAAGCCAACCCAGTGCTGATCCCAAAGCCTAATGGCAAGTGGTGGATGTGAGTGGACTTCACGGATCACAACAAGGCATGTCCCAAGGATCCATACCCCTTGCCATAGATCGACGAGATAGTCAACTCAACATCAGGCTATGAGTACCTTTGTCTTCTAGATCCCTACTCGGGATATAACCAAGTGAGTATGAAGCCAGAGGACGAGGAGAAATTGGCATTCACCATGCCTTCGGGGGTGTTCTGTTACATCAAGATGCCTTTCAGCCTCAAGAATGCAGATGAGGCATGCCTTTGAAGATCAGATCGGCCAAAACATGGAAGCCTACATCGATGACCTGGTGGTCAAATCCAAGAGGAAGGGCAACCTGCTCCTCGACCTACATGAGACCTTCTGCAACCTAAGGAAAACAACAGCATGCTCAACCCCAAGAAGAGCATATTTGGCGTTAACGCCAGCAAACTCCTCGGGTTCATGGTGTCCTATCGAGTTATTGAGGTCAACCTGGCGAAGATCAAGGCAAACAAAGAAATGAAGCCTCCTCAAGATATCAAAGATGTGTGGCAGCTCACGAGGTGCATGGCCGTGCTAAGTCGTTTCATCTCTCGACTTGGTGATAAGGGCCTTCATTTCTTCAAGGTCCTTTGGTAGAGCGGCAAGTTTGAGTAAACTGAAGAAGTTGACCTAGCGGTCCAAGAGCTCAAGGCTTACCTGACCAATACCCCCGTCCGGGTAGCCCCTGAGCCGGAGAAGCCCCTCCTTCTATACATCACAACCGGACTCGGAGCTGTGGGTGGGGTCTTGGTGGTCGAACGACATGAAGAGAAAGATCAGTGAGAGAAGATACAGAGACCTGTATACTTTAGTGGACTAGAGGGGGGTGAATAGTCCTAGGCAAAAAATTCTACTCCAAATTTTAGTGGATCAAGTTTTAACCTTTTAATAGTTGAGTCCTTAGCAACACCTACACATGCAAGTCTATCAAGAGTACAAATGTGGAAGAAAAAGTTTCAAGAAAGTAGGAGTAAAGTTTAAAAGGGTGCAAACACAGGTTGGTTCGATGACCTTGTACCGAGGTTCGGATAGTTTGCACTGTCCTACTCCTAGTTGGTGGAGGTTCAGACACAAAGTCCTAAGACCACAATGGTCTTGGCAGCATCACCCACAAAGAACCCACAAAGTGCATGCCCACCTATTCCACCATGGCTTGCTATCACAAAAGTCAAAACCTCACTCGGGGTTGATCTTGCATGAAGAAGGTGATCACTGGGCCTTGTACAAACTTTATGATTACTTCACAAACACCGAAGGCTCTTAAGTGACTCCTAATAATCTAGGCGGCACACACCCTCCAAGAGTAACAAGCAAAGCAAAGTCACTTGGATGAGCACCAAAAGAGATCTTCACTCAAACTCATCCATGAACCCATAGGATCTCTCTCTCTCACAAAAATAGGCTTGAAGCAAAGAGAGATGATCACAAATGAAGGGGTTCAAGGAAGGGAGGAGTTGGGCCTTCACAACACTAAAGGAATTGCTCTCACAACTCTCTAAAAATAGTTCACACGCCATCCAACTCGCTCACCCACTCAAGGGGTGTGAGGGTCTATTTATAGAGTGAGTAGAAATCTAACAGTTACTCAGGAAAAAGTAACTAGCCTGGAAGTTGCAGCAATAAATCCTTGGTACAACCGGGCACATTCAAAATTTGAACGGTCATAGGGAAAACACGCATTCCTGGAAATGCAAAGCATTCGGTGGTACTGGGTTGTCCAGTAAGCCTCTCAAAGATCCAAGTACTCAAAAATACTAGAAACAAAAAGCTCGGAGGTACCAGACCAAAAAGGTAGCTCTTTTCTGCAAAAGATAGAATAACCTTAGAAGTATTGGAGAAAAACAAGTCTCGGAGATACCAAGGTTGACAAACAAAGCTGTTCTCAAAGAGAATCGATGTAGAAATAGCTAAGTCTCAGCTCAGAGGTACTGGGTGGATTTTCTTAGGAGTATCGGACTTATACTAAGATGTAGGGCTGAATCAAATCGAGAGGTGCTCGAAAGTGCTGAAGAAAATGTTATGCTAGGAGGTACCAGAGCTAACAGAGATGGCCTCAAAGGAAACATGGCTTTGTTGTACCGGTGAAAAAATCTCAGTGGTTCTGAACAGACAAAGAACATGATTCACTCAGTAGGCTCACTCATTCCTCATAGGGTCGGTAGTGCCGGGTAGAAATACTCGGCAGTACTGGGGATGGGAAAATAGAGGAATTTGAGTGGCTGGAGTGGAAAACTTGGGGATTTGGGTTGAGGATCTTGACTTGGAATTAAACCCTAGTTAATTTGCTTGTGCCCCTCTTGGTAGTACGGTTGTCCTTCAACTCAATGTGAATCTTGGATTCATCAAAAGCCTATAAATTACATACTATGAGCTTGAAGGAGCTAACCACTTTTTAACACAAAAGTAGGGGTCACCAATGATGTTTCCACTCACAAATGATGACTATTTTCCTGAAATAAACTTGATGAACATTAGTCCTCTTAATTACCTTGTCATTAATCACCAAAACCTAGTAGGGTTATAATAGGCACTTTCAATCTTCCCTTTTTTGTGATTGATGACAACATAATTAAGTATAGCATGGAATGATAAAACATGTGAAAATTTATGTACTTGTCATATGTTTTGAGTTCCCCCTATTTGTGTGCACTATTAATGTCCTGCAAGTGCACAGGGCTGGCTGAAGCACTCTCGTGGAAGTAGCATCCTAGTTTAATATCGTTCCCAATGAAGAGCGGGTGGTGAGTGTTAATGCGAGTGTTTCGGTTGCACACAAGGTGTCACAAGTCTCGTGTGAATTGACTATTTTGGTATCTAATAGAATTAAGGTGATGGCGGTAGACAAGTAGTTTTGGGGTGAAATAAAGGGTCTAAAACTAAGGCTACAAATAAAGAGCATAAAAGTAAAGAACAGAAAATAAACTGCGGTTTTCCTGCAATAAAGAGGTTAGGCGCGGAGAGGTTCAGTTCATGGTGAATAACGAATGTGACAGTGCAACTATAACGTGGAGTTACCAATTTATATGATTGTACCAGTTGTATTCTATGTTCAGTAGGCAAGTTTGTCAAACTACTCCTGCCAGGATTGTTTGAATCTATTGTCCTGCCTTCCATTACCATCAGCAATGGTCGGCTCAGCAATTAAGGTCATTAGACCAACTAACACTTTGCGTATCATGGATTTCCATTCTCCTCGTATTGTCTTCACTCCTCGTTGATACCTACACCTGTCACCTGGAGGTCGCGGATTCGCTAAACAATAAGTGGTTACCTATGTAGGTCTTCAGATCATGTTGTCTGTGCCCTTAAATTGGACAACAAGCATTGTGCTCACCACAGATAATCAACCTAATAATTAATCATAGAAGTAATCTCACAAATATCAACATACGGAGCACAATCATAGAAGTAATCCGGGTCTCTCCTCAGATTCATTTGTGCTCCTCCGGGTCTCTCCTCCTCTGCTCTGCTCACTATTCTAGGGTGTTCTGTTGTTCTCCTCCTCTCATGCGCGAGTAATTCCCTAAAGAATCTAGAGGCATCCTTAATGATTCTCATCACATCCAGTTGGCAAACCCCAAAGCAACCAAAGCAATAATTCAATGGACTCGAATAAAACATGCATAGTAACATGATTCTAGTCCTAGCAAAAATATGATGCAACAAATACTATAGGAACTAAACAAGCTAAAACCAAAACACAAACAAGCTAGCAATCAAACAACCAAACATGGGGGTGTGATGATGACCTTGTCACCTTGTATGAAAATTTTGACCTAGGACCATGTTATCCATAATGACATTAAATCCTATGAGTCAAGTTCATCATTTAAGCTCATTTTCAAGAGAAAATATGCTCAAATATCGATGTGTTCACACTTTTGATGGCAATTGCTCCTTGATTAAACATTACCCATACTCTTAGTGTGTTTATAAGGTTAGAGCAAACATACATCCCTTCAAGAGTTGGTCTTGTTCCATTTCCAAGATAAGCATGCTATAATTGTCCTTTGCTTTTCTTCATGTTGGTAAAGACTTGAGGTAGCGATCACACTTGAAGTTGAAGCAAAGTTCTTCATAGTGAGTAGATCTTGTATGCACTTTTAATTCTTGTATGATTAGTGTGGCAAGGGACCAAAAGAACATATCCAAAGAGCATGGAGTGAAGTTCACAATAATGTAGCCCTTGGATTAAATGCCTTTACCTAGTCCCATGACCATTCCCTTAAAGTGATGCCCATGAAGTGATGTCCCTTATAATAAAAGTGAGAATGGAACATCAACTCCTTGCCCAAAAAAATAGATCATAATTTGTTCACCATCGGCAGGGTTACCCTACAAAGCAAAGCTAGTTCTTCTTGGGGACCCACACCATCTTTTTACTATGAGCAACAAGGGGTTTGGGTGTCAATGGAGCACGAGTCAAAGCAACAATGTTCTTGGGGACCCATATATCCTTGGAGGGTAGCTTCTCTTGCATTGGACCAACATATGTGGCAATTGGTTACCCTTCATGTGTGGTCACCTTATACATGGGGTTGCAGCTACGAGGAGCATGATCATTCTTGACATTGTTCCTTCAAAAGTGAGAGGATCATACTTTCCTTTTTGAGGAACAAATTGATATGGTGGGTATTGCTTGGGTTCCCATGGGGATCCATTTGAATTGTATTGGCATACAAATCCAACACCTTCATTACGACGATGATGTCCTTGCTTGCACCAAATCTCATTGAATTTCTTGCTTCTCGTGACACTTTTGTAAATGTCTTGATCAATGATCTCCTTCAACCTAACATTTTCTTGCTCAAGTGTAACTTGGCTAGAATAAGGGTTAATTGAATCCATGCATACATTCACATTTAATGATATGATATGAGAAGATGTAGCGATGGGGGAAATTACATTGGATGATGTAGATGCGATGTTAGTACCATGAGAAATGACCAGAGTTGACGCTTTTGGTGAGACTAGGGAAGCTTTGAGCTGCTTAACAAAGCGACGGACACTCTTTCTTTTAAGATCATCATTGAGAGCTTTGAGACAATCATGATTTTGCTTGAAAGTAAGCATCTTGAGGATTAGCCTATCATGATCTTTCTCAAGCTTTCTATGATCATTCGAAAGAGCTTGGTGGTTTGAGTTTTTCAAGCTCACTGGTCAAAGACTCATTTTTGTTCATCAATTTGATAAGAATATCTTCTTGTTTCTCCCACACTTTAGCAAGCGCATCATAGCTCAGCAAGTCTTCCTCCTCACCAAGTAAATCATCATCATCACTATTGAAATCTATAAATTCAGGATGAGTTACCATTGGCCCATTAGCGATGAAGTATCTTGATGATCCACTACCTTCATTTGGAGATTCAAATAAAGACATAGGCTTGGTGGAGGCGAGAGCGATTTCGGTGACACCTTCATCATCACTTTCAGAATTAGTGTAGTGGCTCGATTCGGAGAGTTGTCTCTGACTCAGAGCAGGATACCCATTCACCAACATTTGCATGTGATTTGTGCTTTGAGTATCTCTTGAAATATTTGCCTTTCCTTTATGTGTCCTTTTCTCTGTGGTGCCTTCTTTCCTTGAGATATTCCTTGTAGCCTTTGTTTCTTCTATCTCTCCTTTCTCTCCTTGGGGAATCATCTTTATCCTTGGGTGGTTCGGGACAATTGGCAATGAAATGTCTGATCTTCCACAATTGTAACAATGCATATCTCTAAGGCCTGATCTTGTGCTCTCATTTCTTGACCTTGAGCCTTCATATCTTGACTTTGAGAAATTGTGGTCATTACTCTTGAACTTGTTTTTAGAGTACATCTTGTTGAAGGTTCTAACCATGAGTCCAAGTTCTTCACTAGAGATTTCCTTCGAGGGATCTTTACTTCAAGTCTTGGGAGAGTCACTAGCGGCCTTTAAGCTTCACTACCCTTATGATGAGGTGATCAACAATAGAGATCTTCCTTATTCTTGTGACTTATCTCATGAGCCACAACCCTTCCGACATCCTCAGTAGGCTTGAGATCCTTGTAGTCAGGCATCACTTGCAATAGAGTGCAAACGATGTCATACTTTCCATCAAGAGCTCTTAGAATCTTCTTGATAATGAATCTATCGGTTACTCCTTCACTTTCAACTCTAGCAACTTCATTGGTGATGAGTGAAAGTCCTGAATACATCTCAGTCACAGTTTCTCCATCCTTCATATAAAACTTGTCAAGCTGTCCATTGAGAATATCAAGCTTTCCTTCCTTGATGGAGTCCGTGCCTTCAATGAATTTCAACAATAGTATCCCAAATCTCTGGAACTGCTCTCACAACTCTTTGAAAATAGCTCACGTGCCCTCCAACTTGATCACCCACTCAAGGGGTGTGGGGGTATATTTATAGAGAGAGAGAGCATAATTCTGACCATTACTTAGAAAAAGGTAACTAGCCTAGAAGTTCCGAAGATAAATCCCAGAAGTGCATGGCATTTGGAGGTATCAGGTTGCCCATTAAGCCTCTCAAGATCCAAGTACTCAGAAGTACCGGGAACAAAAAGCTCAGACGTACCATACCAAAAAGTTAGCTCTTTTCTACGAAAGATAGAACGACCTCAGAAGTACCGAAGAAAAACAAGTCTCGGAGGTTGCGTGGTCGACAGAGTTGTTCCCAAAGAGACTCGATGCAGAAATGGCTAAGTCTTAGCTCAGAGGTACCGGGTGGATTTGCAGAGGTGTGCCGGGTCTATATTGAGACATAGGGCTAAAGCAAACCGAGAGGTGCTTGGAAGTGCCAGAGAAAATGTTACGCTCGGAGGTACCGGAGCTAACAGAGATGGTCTCAAAGGAAACACATCTCGGCAGTACCGGAGAATTTTTTTTTTGATGGTTCCAAACAAAGAAGAATACGGTTTGCTCAGTAGGCTCACTCATTCCTCACAGGGTCGGTAGTGCCGGGTAAAAATACTAGGAAGTACAACGGATGGAAAAACAGAGGAATTTGAGTGGCAGGAGTGGAAAACTTGGGCAGTTTCGTTGAGGATCTTGACATGGAGTTCGACCCTAGTTAATTTGCTTGTGCCCCTATTGATAGTACGGTTGTCCTTAAACTCAATGTGAATCTTGGATTCACCAAAAGCCAATAAATTACATATTATGAGCTTGAAGGAGCTAACCACTTATTAGAACAAAAGTAGGGGTCACCAATGATGTTTCCACTCACCAATGAGGACTATTTTCCTGAAATAATCTTGATAAACATAGGCCACTTCATTGCCTTGCCATTAATCACCCAAACCCAATAGAGGTATAAGATGCGCTTTCAGAGTGCTGACAAGGCATTCAAGCAATGGAATACCACACTGGTGATGGAGTTCATCAACCAGGATCTGACACCCTTTGATCCATTCCCCAAGATTAAGAAGAAAGTATGGGATGAATTTGTGCGCCAGAAAAATAGTGAAGAATTTTGGGCACATAGTGAGGCACTCAGGGCCCTTGCCAAATTGAACAAGGACCCCCACCATATGGGGACTGGTTGGTACTAAGGCATGGCCATGAAATGGGAACAAGAGGACGAGGAGGCGACGACCCCCAACCAAACCCCCAAATTTTCTCACATCAAAGACGAGAGGACAAGATGTTTGGCCAGAGCAAGAGCATCTGAAGCCTCCTCGAGTATAGTAGGCATGACTGATTTCAATAACCTTGTGGATGGCAAGGCCAACAAACGCTTGGTGAGATGTCGAGAAAATAGTTCATTGATTTTTTTTCCTACAACTTTAGCATGACAATTTCCGCCTTTTTAGGTGGAGATTGATGCGGTGGCTAAGGCTGGCCTCTTCAAGGGAGATGTGCTCAAAGACGGCTTGGGAAGCTGCGAGCAATCAGATCGCATGAGGGGTAGAGGAGGCATAGCTCCTTGGAAATATGCATGCGATGAGACTTTGGACAAGAAGCACGAGCACAATAGAGCCAAGAAAAAGATTGACGAAGAAAACAAGATACAGGCTCTTAATGCCCAGATCATGAAAGAGCTAAGAGAAGGGGTCAGAGTACAACGACCATCCACGCCAGCGGTAGTAAGCCCCAAACCACGTCGAAGGCCGTCCCTCCTCATGGCCCTCATCCGTGTGATGAGATCGAGGTAAGTCGATAAATCTTTACAATGCTCCACACATGTAAATTTTACAGCCCTCCCTTCCTTATACATTTTTTTCCATCTGCGTCTAGGCTCCCACAAGCTGCAAGCTTGTAGTAAGGATTGTAGGCTGTGATGACGTCATGGAGGCTGCTTGCGGCCTAGTGCATCATGAAAAGGGAGGGCAGATGGTCCACAGTTTTTCCTTGTCATGTTTTATGCTAAGGTGAGCATCGACGATGGCCACGAGTCGTTCAAAGTGTTCAAGATTTTGATCTACACCCCCCCCCCCCCCCCCCCCCCCCCACACACACACACACACAAAGATATGACCACTCTTGGCAAGGCGAAGGGTACCTTCATCCAATGGCCCAAGAGAGATGTGATCCTAGACAACACACACCCATACCCAACTATCTAGGACGGTCTCCACGCAGCCACATCAACCACTCCTGCAACCGCAAGTGATGTATTCCCCAAGAATAATTGTGGCAGCCTTTTCACCACAAAATTTTGACCTTCCTGGCGACCCTACCCCCACAAGTATTGCCAATATAAATCAGCCCATGCAAGGTGGGGAAAAGACTTGATGAGGATGTCGGATGGAACGAAAATGACCATGGAACAATTACAAGAGTTCTACGCCTCTGGAAAGGAGTTGCCGCCGATGCCGATAGTCCCGACGCATAAACCCGGTAAACCACCTGTATAGAAGGGGGGAAATATTACCCAAGAGCTCGGCTGGGCATGTGAATCCCTGCACAAGCATTACATGGAGAATTTCAAAAAGCCAAAGAGTCAGCAAGAAGAGTCGATCAAGGTTAAATTTAGACCTGATCACTTCCTCCATGACAACATCCTTGAATTCACGATTGCGTGGGAGGACTTGTTTAACTTATACAATCTCAAAGCTTTGGACACCAGCCTCATCAGATGCTTCACACTGCACGCTCTTGTTAAAGCAAGAGAAACGAAGCGGAAGTTAGCCTTCGTGGACCCACATCTTGGCTCTTAGGAATACATTGATGCTTCCGAAAGGGTTATCGAGTATTACATTGTCCATGTGATGGAGTCTAGCCAAAATAAAGAATTGATCATTTATTCTTTCAATAAAAGGTAAGTGCTACTTCTTCATTAATAAACTTGTTCATTTTGACCCTCCAGCATAACATCGATTAACTAATAGATATAAACACAATTTGTAGCTACCACTGGATTCTTATTGCTATCCCTCTGGGTGAAGGAAAAGTATATTATTTGGATTCTTATCTTAATAAGGGCAGCAATTTTAAACATGTAGGAAGGCTACTTGACATGTAAATTTCTATTCATATCACACTCTTTATGTCATCTAAATGATAAAATCTATAACTTTATGTTTATATTTTCTTGGTCCTTTTTTAGAGCATACCAAGTCTATCTTTCGCGAGGAGGGGCATCAAAAAAGATGGATGGATGTACTAAGATAACCCACTACTTCGGCTTTCCGGTTAGTATCCACTTGCACTTGCACTTGCACTAAATTAACTTTATTTTTGGATAATATCAACATAAATTTTATACTCTATGTCTTAGTGCCACCAGCAACCAAATTTATCAGAGGTGTGTGGCTTATATGTTGCCCATCACATTTGCTTGGGCAGCGAAGAGAAAAGTCATCAAGGTATTGAAATACGTGTATTCTTTTATTTGATTATTTTCTTGTTATTGCTTGTGGTTTGATATTAATCATTACAGGTTAATCACATCGACATGACGGAACTGCCAAAGACTGACCATGCGATGATCCGGGTGGAGATGGCTGGGTTCTTGGTTAAGGACGTGATCAAACCGGAAGAAGAGTTCCACCATGATGGAGAGTGATGAGGTTGTCTAGTAGTTGTAAAAATTTGCCCCCTCTGTTTTAAAACTGTGATACAAATGGTTGTCATATGGTTGTGCTTCTTTGTGATCTTGACTTGTTAAATTTCAAACTTGTGATCTTGTCATACAGTAGTTAATAATTTATGTCTTTCAATGTGATGTGAATATGATATCTGGGCTGAATGTGATGTGAATGTGCTGAATATGAGATCTGGGATGATCTGGGTGCTGTGAAAATTTGCTATGATTTTTGTTTGTAGGGCTGGCTGCAAAACAGAAATGATCCTAGCCATGGTATTATTCATTACAGCCGGTTTTGCAGGGGAAACCGACTGGAATACTAACCATTATTCCAATCGTTTATGTATATGGAGCCGAATGTGGCTGCTAACTTTCCCACTCGGTTCCTCAAACAGAGCCGACTGAGTGTGAAAACTATCCTAGTCGGTTCCTGAAGTACGGCCGACTGTGGTTCTTCAGCATTGCAGTCAGTTTCTTCTTAGGAACCGACTGAGGTCGCCGTTTTCCTAGCCTGTTTCGCAACCGCCTGCGATAATCAAGGAAAAAAATAGCGTGCTATACAAAATAGCGCCGCCCCTTAAATTACGCTATTAGCGAGACATTGTACACTGATTTATTTAGCGAGACAATTCTCTGCACGCTATAGCGCGCTATTTTTTCCAGTGGCGATAATACAGAGTATTAGCTCCAGTTTGATAGTCGGTGCGCAAAACCGAGTAAGGGATGTGTAATAGAACCTCCTCTAAAGCCATGCTCTGTACTAGTGAAAGAAAAATGTTAAGATTAGATAGATAGATGAAAATAATAACATTAGATTTGTTATGGAAAAAATATTTTTATAATACTTCGATTTAATAAATTTTGACTAACATATTAAGCAATGGTCAAAGTTGCATGCCGAAGACTATGCCATTTTCAAAACGATTATTCCCAATTAAAGTCATGTAGTAATATTTTCCAGCAATGGAGTTCTTTTCTTCTTCTCCTTGTTTCAAGACTACTCCCTAGAGTTAGTTTGACGCTAATTTTTTTTAAATAATACATTTTTTTTTATAAATTTGAAAAATAATACACGATTTGAAAATTTTGCAAAAATAATACACCGTCGGCCTAGTAGAGGCCGACTGAGGCCTGTCCAGTTGGCCTAGAGGAAGCCGACAGGCCTCAGTCGGCCTCTACTAGGCCGACAGGTGGGCCGTGGGTAAGCCGACAGGCCCAATCGGCTTCGCCGAGGCCGACTGGAACTTTTTTCTATTTTCAGATTAGTTCTGTTTTTAGATCTTTAATATCTTTTATGTTTTAAGTCCAAATTTAGTCATTCTTTTTGCATTAGGTCAAAAATTTAATGAAGTTTCTGTTAGATCCAAAAAAATTCATGTTTGAAGTCTTAAATTTGAATTTGACCAGATTTTCTTTAAAGCCTAGATTGCTAATAACTTTTATTTAAAAATAGATTTTAAAGTAATTGTTTTTGCTACTGATTTCTATATGTTATAGCTATCGAGTAGACCAATAAAAATAATTTTTGAATTAATTAAAATTGGTTTGGAACAGATCCAAGTTTTAACTTCGTTAGGCCATAGTTTGAGTTTCGTAACTCCGATTTACATGAAACTTTTTGCAAATCGAAGCTTATGACCAGTACTTTCTGTTAGTGATAGGATCACACAAATTTATTAGTGTTAAAATTATGTTCTAGACAGAGTTTTATTTGATGTTTTCGGAGTTTTTCTAAATCTTTTGTTCGTTATCTTTTGGATCTTTGCTTGAGTGTTTATGTGTGTTATTGTTTGCTTACGATAGATTGATCGGAGTGCAATGAGTAGAACTATCACGATTACGAGTACGAAGAATCCTCATCAGCAGTACGAGTGGCCCCCTGTCGGCCTGGCCGAAGCCGACAGGGTGTGGGGCCAGCCAACGTGACAGCCCACGCGCCCGTGCTCCCTCCTGGCGCCCGTGAATCTCTCCTTTCTTCCCCTGGTTCACTTTTAGCCCGTGGCTCTCTCCTTTCCTTCCCCTCATTCACTTTTGGTCTGCCCGTAGCTATCTTCTTCATTCACTTCTTCGTTCCTGCTTCAGTTCCTTCCTTACTTCACTTCTTCCTTCACTTCTTCCTTCCTTCTTTAGTTCAGTTCATGGGATAGCTCTTGGTGGTGGAGGTGGAGGTGGAGGTGGTGGAGGAGGGGGTGCTGCACGTGGAGGTGGTGGTGGAGGAGGGGGTGCTGCACGTGGAGGTGGTGGTGGAGGAGGGGGTGTTGCACGTGGTGGTGGAGGTGGAGGTGGTGGAGGAGGGGGTGCTGCACGTGGAGGTGGTGGTGGTGCTCTCCGGTGATTGGGGGGCGTCGTTCGTTCGTCGTTTCTTCTCACGCTTCAAGGGTATAATATAAGTTAAATTATGTAATAAGTGTGGCACTCTGTTTAATTTGTATTAAGAGGGGCACTTTGTTTAAATTTGTATGGTGCGTGCAGCCACTCTGATAGGTTGTGCAGGAATTATAATGCATATGTTTCTCGCATACATAGGTCGATATATGTCTCCAACTCTGATAGAAGCTAGTGCGATAGTAACACATACATCAAGCATGTCTCATACATAGATAATGACTCATACATAGATAACCATATCACTGCTAGGGACGACGACGAATCTGGGTCTTCCTCCTCGGACGAGGACCGAAAGACATAAATAGTTCATGACCACGATGGTCCACGATAGTTCAAACTACATAAATATCACATATAACTCGGTTTCTTGTAGCAATGCAAGTCAACAACCCTTTTCCATTCCCATTCTTTGAGCATTTCATGAATTGTATCATCATCAGTTATTTCAATGAATTTTCTTTCCCCAGGGCCATCTGAGTGCAAGCTGCTGACGTAGTACACAAAATCGTCTTCCTTCAACCCTTGCTTCAACATGAATTTAGTCTTTAACCAATCAAAAGTGATGTCCACTTCACTAACTTGCACAACACTTGGAGGAAAGCCTTGGACATGAACAATAGGGCTAAGCACCCACTGAGTACCCTTAGCCATCTGCAACACACAAATCCCACTCAAATCCCACTGAGCACCTAACTTACCCCTTGAGCATAACCACTACGACAAAGAAAACTAGGGTTTGCAAAAAACTATGATACATTAAACGAACCAAATAATGGGGGGGGGTGGATTTGATTTACCTTCTCGTTTGGAAATGCCTTCGATCCAACGGTGAAACAAGACTACACTAGACTGCTTACCCACGTTACTGCCGAGGGTGTTTTATAGGTTGAGAGCACAAAGAAAGGCGGGAGGGAGACACTGCCGGGAAGTAGAGAGCGAGAAAATATGGCGGGAACTTGATAGCGGGGAAAAATGGCGGGAACTAAGAAAGCGGGAAAATTGTGGTGGGAACATATGGCGGGAACTACCGAAGTGGGAAAATATGGCGGAAAGTACCGAAGCGGAAAAATATGGCGGGAAGTAGAGAGCGGGAAAATATGGCGGGAACTACCGAAGCGGGAAAATATGTGGAAAATTAAACCCCTCCCCCCCCCCCCCCCCCCCCCCCCCCCCCCCCCCCCCCCCCCCCCCCCCCCCCCCCCCCCCCCCCCCCCCCCCCCCCCCCCCCCCCCCCCCCCCCCCCCCCCCCCCCCCCCCCCCCCCCCCCCCCCCCCCCCCCCCCCCCCCCCCCCCCCCCCCCCCCCCCCCCCCCCCCCCCGACTGTAGTGATTGGCTGATTTGTTAATGACGGCGCTGTTTTTTATGCAAACGGCGCTGATTTTTAGGCAAAGATTCGGCCGAGCGCGCGGGTGTCTGCTTTGTTTGATTCCTGCTGTCTGCTTTGTATGATTCGTGCTGTCTGCGGTGCGGTGCCGTGCTGTTGCTACCGACAACACAGTGCTCCTCATCTTTATATACGAGATGCCGTTGCCTGCTCTCTCACGCTCTTCTCTTTGCTTCTGCCCACACTGCTTGCTCTTTCTCACTCTCTTCTCTATAGTCCAGCCGCACTTCAAAACACCAACGCGCTAGTCATTATGAGTTTGCCTTGCTCGGATCAAAGCATTAGGCCTACGAAAATGAAGAGTGCGAGTTTGCCTCGGGGGGTGGAAGTACTTCGTTGTTGGTGTGGCGATCTCTGTAAGGTGAAGGAGGTGACGGATTTTTCAGATTGGTTGGGCATGAAGTTTTTCATGTGCGCCAATTATGAGAAAGATCCACCCGTTGCTACTTCACCGTACATCAGGCCTCCGGTGTGTTTCAGTCATGAAGAATAAACACGTTATTGATATTATTGTTGATTTGATATTTCTATTTCTATTTTGGTTGTAGTCTCCTCCGCCTCTGTGCATGTACTATCGTTGGATTGACACGAAAAAACCGGACTGGGCGGTGACCGAGATTCGTGAAAGAGGTCGTCGTGCATGGGCAAGTTTGGACTTAGAAGAGCGCCGCGCGAAGGCGGCAGCAGAGGAGAAAGCAGAGCAGGAGAGAGAGTGGCAAGAGTACTGTGTGAAGCAGAGGGCTTCTCTTGATGAGATGAAGAAGAAAAACCGAGAAGAGGGACTTCGACTGGCGGAGATGTATCGACAGCGGCAGGAGGCCCGTGAGGCTGAGAGGCAGATAAAAAAAGAAAGGACTCGTGCAGCCAAGGCAGCAGAAGAAGCTGGTGATGGAAAAGGAAAATATCCCCGTTGGATTCAGTAGATTTATGTTATTGTATCGTAACGTTCGCATTGCAGCAAGTTGTATCTTAAAATTCGCAGCAAGTTGTATCTTAATTTGAAACATGTTAATTTTTATGTATCTTATTTTATGCATGTATGTTGTCAGAATCATCGGCATGACCCATATCAACATCGGTGTCTTCTTCTTCCATCTGGTCCTGCATGTGCCCATCTACCTCGTCAGCGTCCACCTCGCCACTGTAATCACCATCGGCATTTCCTCCTTCTACCTGACTACTCTGCCCTGGTTCGTAACCATCATCTCCAGCATTTGACATAGATAACTGCCCTGGTTCGTAATCACCATCGGCATTTTCTCCTTCTACCTGACTACTCTGCCGTGAAAGGAGTAGACAAGGAAGTGAAAGGAGAAGACAAGGAAGTGAAAGAAAGAAAAAAGAAAGTGAAAGGGAAAGAAAAGGTGTGCCAGCCGGCCAGGAAACTGAGCCACGGGCGGCCAGGAAACGAGCCACGGGCTGGCCACGGGCGCTGCTGGCGCGCGTGCTGGCGTGGGGGCCCCTGTCGGCTGACGAAAAATTTATTAAAAAAATGTATTATTTAAAAAAATTTAGCTACGAAACTCAAACTATGGCCTAACGAAGTTAAAACTTGGATCTGTTCCAAACCAATTTTAATTAATTCATAAATTATTTTTATTGGTCTACTCGATAGCTATAACATATAGAAATCAGTAGCAAAAACAATTACTTTAAAATCTATTTTTAAATAAAAGTTATTAGCAATCTAGGCTTTAAAGAAAATCTGGTCAAATTCAAATTTAAGACTTCAAACATGAATTTTTTTGGATCTAACAGAAACTTCATTAAATTTTTGACCTAATGCAAAAAGAATGACTAAATTTGGACTTAAAACATAAAAGATATTAAAGATCTAAAAACAGAACTAATCTGAAAATAGAAAAAAGTTCCAGTCGGCCTCGGCGAAGCCGATTGGGCCTGTCGGCTTACCCACGGCCCACCTGTCGGCCTAGTAGAGGCCGACTGAGGCCTGTCGGCTTCCTCTAGGCCGACTGGACAGGCCTCAGCCGGCCTCTACTAGGCCGACGGTGTATTATTTTTGCAAAATTTTCAAATCGTGTATTATTTTTCAAATTTATTTAAAAAAATGTATTATTTAAAAAAAATTAGCTAGTTTGACGTCATGGATCTGGTATTAGGTGTGGAATCTATCTAGCTAGCTAACCACCAGGTCAGTCAAGCCGGCGCCGAAGATTTAGAGTATAATGCATGGATTAATCGGCGATCGAGGACTAGTCTAATCTCGTCTGCTAGCTAGGACCCCATCATTGAGGTGAGAGATTACTTGTGCAGGCAAATTAAGTAAGCTTGGAAAGCTGGAAGCTCATAGCTAGCTAGCTAGCTAGGAATTTCCATGAAGGGACTAGTTAGGGCTGGCCTCAAGTCAAGTGTTCGTACCAAGGTTAATAGTCTTATCCTACACAAGTGGAGTGGAGTAACTTTCGTTCCCCTATCCCCTTATCCCTACAGAGGCGAAAAGGGAGTCGACCTGTCTTCTTCCTTCAAACGTCAGCGTGGCCTGCGGTCAGTGGCGGCGCTAGCCTTAAAAACTTATGGGTTCAAATGCACTAATCATCTCTAGAAACTACTCTCTCCGTTCCAAAATAAGTGTCGCTGATATACAAAATTTAAGTGTCTTAACACTTAAATTTTGTATTAAATCAGCGACACTTATTTTGGAACGGAGGGAGTATTATTTTTTCCACAAGCATGAATCAAATTAATGGTGATAAAAAAAAGCTGTGGGGTCACTTGACCCCACAGTTTACACATAGGAACACCGCTGCCTTTTTTTGAGAAGATTACTGCATTCAACATAACACCGGTACAAACGAGGTACAGACATAGAAATCTCAAAAGAACTCGAGAAACAACCAGTGACCAGGCACAAACGCAGAAAGGCCCCTAAAGAAAGAAGAAAAACATCCAGGTCCCTACAGAGCCTCTCTGCTACCGAAACCATGCTCCTGACCAGCCGCCGCCGCCGAGACGCCGGAGAAGGACAGGAGGAACCATCTTCCCTGAAGACCGAGGTGGCACCATCGCCAAAAATGGCTTTGTGAGTCGAAGCAGATCCCCACCAAGACCGGCAGGGCACTAACTCTGTGGCGCGTCGACCGGGACGGAACCCATGCTCTCTCGGCCTCGAACCCAGCGCTCCACACGACCACGTCATTGAAGCTAATCCAGATTCGCCGACTCGAACCAACAACCTTGCACCAGGGCACCAACGCTCTCGAGCACCGACGACGGAGAACCAGCGCCGGTGACGAAGCTCCTACGGAGGCTCACGGATCCACGAGCAGAGGCGGAGATCTCTGCCGCGACGATGGCGGATCCGAAGCACAAAAGGCAAAGGTCTGGACGGCGCCAGCGTCTTGCCGGCCAGACCCGACCAGCTCATCTCGAGATCCGTGGCCGGCGACAGCAGAAGCCACGCCTGCGAAGGATCTAGAGAGAGTTTATTCGTCGGCGCCGTCGGCCTCACCGAAGCACGGCGACTAACAGCCGAAAACCTAGCTACCAAGCCTATACTTAGACTAGAGCTATACATAGCCAGGCGCCAGATCCATTGACCCCCATCCACCGGAGAGCTCGAGGCCCTCGGGGACGAGGCGTCACCGGATCCAGCGCCGGCAAAGTGGTCTCCTTTCTTTTCGCCTCTGCTAGCACTGTAGAGGGAGAGAAAGGGGTGCCTGTGGTTCGTCTCGCCTCCGTCCGCCGCTCTGGTGGTGGGAGGTCAGGAGAACCTTGGGTACTCGTGTCGGGCTTGTAGATAGGCTTAGGACTAGTTTTTCTAGCAGTGGCAGTGCAGCAGAGAATAAATTTTCCAGAGCTCTAACCCCACCATGACGGCGGCTCACCTAGCGAAGAGGAGCTCGTGGATGGCATTTCCTGTCGGTCCTCGGGTCCGACAGGCCTAGGGTTTTCGGGCGGTGGCGGCTGCATCGCTATGGAAGTTTTGTTCTCCGGTTCCTCCTCTACCACGACGGCGTGTGCTCCGATGCCGTCTACGAACCAGCGAGAAGATGTACAAGAGTCGCTTCGGCGGGCGTCGTCTTCGATGGCAACCGCGGCGCTCTTCAGAATCCAGATGCACGGGCGCTAGGCAGTGGTTGCAGGAAGGCGGTGCCGGGATCCTTCATCGACGGCGTTGACAAGAGGAAGCGGTGCTACAGTCGGGGGAGCTTGGGGTGCTCTTCAGGATCCAGCTGCACGGACGCTGGGCAGGTGGTTGCAAGACGGCGTCGACTGTAGGAAGCGGTGCTGCGGTTTGGGGAGCTCGGGGTTCGGCCCCGCGTGACAAGCCACAATGGGGAAAGGCTTGTCGTTCGGGGCAAGCAACTTGAGACATCCTAAAGCAGGTAAGCTGCAAGGAAGCCCCTCGACTTCAACACAAGAATCTCCAGGATTTTTTTGTTAATTTTATATTCCTTGGGTTGTTTGTGTAATCTATTTGACTTTTAATGTGACACGTGCCTACCCCCTAAAAAGTGGCTGTTCGTACATGCACGTCGCTTTTCACGTCAAATCTGCTGCAGTGTCTGATCGATCTGTGTTTAATTTGTCTGTGCACTCAAAGACTTTTGTGTATAACATCTCTACTTCTCTCGGGGTCGAGAGATGGCTTGTCATCATCAAGAGAGCTAATCAAATTGATGTTAGAAAAATTGAACACAGATTTTTTTTTTTAAGGATGTGACGTACGAATGGTAAGTATCTAGAAGGACAAAGGAGGCTAAAATTTTAATTTTCTGGAAGCAGACATGCATGGAGTTTAAAGGCGAGGGAGGTAGAGAGAAAGGGGAAAAGAGGCGCCGAAATTCGCTGTTTAGTGGGCCTGGGCCCATGGTGGGAACGAAATACTGATATCCAACTTTCCATTACTATTATTTGATTTTGCTAGCTACTGTAGTTCTCAGCTGCCTCAAATCAATTTTTTAGAGCTCTTCGACGCCTAAGATTGCACAACGCTAAGCCTAAAATTGCAGTCCACGAATAAGTGCAAATTTTAGTTAGTACGAGTAGATTATATATGGAGCCACTTAGAGACGAGGATGGATGGTTGCACGCTGATCCAAGGGCTTACGAATACGCCGAGATTTGCGAAAATTTTAGGCAACCCCTGGTGAATAAGACCTTTCTTTTTCCATTCTCTCAAAAAAGATTCTTTTCAACCAACCGGACTTATTTCTGTTGTTTGAAAAAAAAAATCCAGTCATCTATTATCTCTACTTTTTTTTTTGAGGGAAGGCCTTCATGGCTAACTTTATTACTTTCAAAACAGTGTTACATCATCCACAAGCTTATTGACTAGACAACCAGGAGGTTCGTCAGTCCAACTGAGCGAGTTCTTATAACAATAACTGAAATTAGATAGCACATGCGCTGCCTGATTGGCAGAACGAAAACAATGTTTAAAGGAGACCTTCCCAATCATAGAAACTATGTCTAAACAATCCGCAAATATCGCCGCTCCTGTGTCCCACCATCTTGATTGGCCAGTACAGAAATTAATCACTTGTAAAGAATCTGATTCCGCCTCCACTCTATGAAATCCCAGCGAGTTAACGAATTCCAGACCATTACGCATGGCCATTGCCTCAGTGGTAATCACATCAGCACCATGTGGGACGTAATTGCATTGAGCTGCCAGGAAATTACCTCGTTCTTCTCTAAGAATGGCTGCTGTTGCTCCTACTCCTTCCTCTTCAAAGAATGCCGCATCAACGTTTAGCTTTTATAAATTTTGGTTCAGGACTTGTGCGTTTTTCCGAGACACGGCCTTCTGAAAATTGCTTGCAATAGCTACAACTGATATCAGCCAACGGAGGGGGGCTTCATTATGAGTAATTTGACGCCTGATCCATCAGAGATACCAGCAGCCTACCACCACGACTTGGTTAACCTCTAGACTCGGCATAATCTGAGCTACATTGGAATGGGTGAGGAGCAAATGTTCCAATATAACCGATCCAGATCTATCAACTTGAGTCGCTGAGGAAATAAGACCATCCAGCCCCAGCCGCTTCCAGAGATCTTTTAATGTGACACGTGCCTACCTCCTAAAAAATGCCTGTTCGTACATGCACGTCGTTTTTCACGTCAAATCTGCTGCAGTGTCTGATCGATCTGTGTTTAATTTGTCTGTGCACTCAAAGACTTGTGTATAACATCTCTATTTCTCTCGGGATCGATAGATGGCTTTGTCATCATCAAGAGAGCTAATCAAGTTGATGTTAGAAAAATTGAACACAGATTTTTTTTTAAGGATGTGACGTTCGAATGGCTAGTATCTAGAAGGACAAGGAGGCCGACATGCATGGAGTTTAAGGCGAGGGAGGAAGAGAGGGGTACGCCTAAGCGAGACAGTAGGAAGTCTCGCCTCAAGCAGCCGCCAGGTTGGGCCGGCCCAGCGCGGATCAAAGGCTTTCAGCGGTTTTTTCTTCCTTTTTTTATCATTTTTTAATTCGTTTTTGCTTTATTTTTTATTTTTCTTGTATTTCGAAATACTCTGAATATATCTATTATAAAAATCACTTTATATACAAAAGTTGAAAACTATTAATCACGCTTTTGAAAAATGTTAAACATGTATAGAAAAATATTTCTAATGTATACAAAAAATGTACATTGTTTATGGAAAAAGTGGACATAAAAAATATAAGTTTTAGAAAATGTTAATTATGTATTTGGAAAATGTTAAATGTTTATATAAAAATGTTTCTGATGTATACAAAATATGTACAATGTTTATTGGAAACGTAGACATAAAAAAAAATATGTTTATAAAAATGCTAATCTTGTATTTGAAAAATGCTAAACGTGTATATAAAAAATGTTCCTGATGTATACAAAAAATGTACAATGTGTACGAAAAAAAAATAGACATAAAAAATATAAGTTTTCAAAAATATTAATCATGTATTTGAAAAATGTTAAACGTGTATATAAAACATGTTCCTGATGTATACAAAAAATGAACAATGTATATGGAAAAAGTAGATATCAAAAAATATATGTTTTAAAAAATGTTAATCATGTATTTGGAAAATGTTAAATGTGTATATATAAAATGTTCCTGATGTATACAAAAAATATACAATGTTTACGGGAAAAGTAGACATCAAAAAATATAAGTTTTAAAAAATGTTAGACATGTATTTGAAAAATGGTAAACATTTATATAAAAAATGTTCCTGATGTATACAAAAAATGTATAATGTATATGAAAATAATGGACATAAAAAAATATGTTTTCAAAAAATATTAATAATGTATTTGAAAAATGTTAAACATGTATACAAAAAAAAATTATGTATACGAAAAATGTTGAATGTATATGTAAAAAGGTTGACATCAAAAGAAAGAAAAGCAAAAAAACCCAGTGAAAACAGGGAAAGAAAGAAAAAAAAAAGAGAAAAGAAAAACCAGTAAAAACCATGAAAAAAAATGAAGAAACCAATGAAAAGACAAAGAAAAACATAAAACCGAAGAAAACCGGTGAAGAAATAAAAGAAAACCAAAAGTAAAAATAAAATAAAAAAAAATAAAGAACCAAATCGGTATGTCGAATGAGCGAGCGAGCGACCTGAGCTAGCGAACAAGCGGAGGACGTATCCGGTGCACCGGGCCAATTAGTGCTACCGGTGCACCGGACCCCGGTTGCACTTTCAAAAATGTTCCAAAAATTCCCGAAAAAAATTAGTGCATTGACACAACATCACTCGATGTTGTCACAAAATTTCATATCAAAATTCGAAACATTGCACGAGATACAAAAATGACAAATTTGATATCAATGTGAACCTAATATAAGTTGGGCTTTAGATTTGGCCCATTATCACATTGATGCCAAATTTGTCATTTTTGTATCTCATGCAACGTTTCGAATTTTGATATGAAATTTTGTGACAACATCGAATGATGTTGTGTAAATGCACTAATTTTTTTCGGAATTTTTGGAACATTTTTGAAAGTGCAACCGGGGTCCGGTGCACCGGTAGCACCAATTGGCCTGGTGCACCAGATACGCCCTCCGAACAAGCGACCTTACCTCATGGGCCGGCCCTATATGCAGGCTCCTTCAGGCGAGACGGATGCTATACTCGCTATAAGCGAGATATAGCATTCGCGGGAAGAGAGCGAAGGTAAAAGCGGCGCCGAAATTTACTGTTTAGTGGGCCTGGGCCCATGGTGGGAATGAAATACTAATGTCCAACTTTCCATTATTATTATTTTGATTTTGCTAGACACTGTAGTTCTCAGCTGCCTCAAAATCAAAAATTTAAAGCTCTTGAACGCCTAAGATTGCACAACGCTAAGGCTAAAGTTGCAGTCCTCGAATAAGTGCGAATTTTAGTTAGTAGATTATATATGGAGCCACTTAGACGACGAGGATGGATGCATCATTGCACGTGATCCAAGGCTTGGAAATACGGCTGAGATTTACGAAAATTTCAGGCAACACTGGCCGATAAGACCTTTCTTTTCCCATTCACTAAAGAAAAGAACTTTTTGCTCTACAAACCGGTGAAGTCGTGTGGGGACGTTTTCTCCAGGACGCCCGACTCGCTCACGGGGAGGTGGCCGAGCGAAACCCTAGCCGCCATCCCCGTCTCCTCCCCTCCCACCCACCTCGCCACCAAAGGAAACCGGCAGGCAAAGCCTGCTTGGCAGACGGCGGCGTCGGCGGGTTCATCTCCTTACGCTACAGGAGTCGTCGCGGCTGGACGGCGCGCGCGTCGGCGTAGGTCGGACGACGGTGTGGCGGCCCCGGGACATCTCGCCTCAGCCGATCGTGGCGTCAACGACGGCGGCGGTGATTTGCGGCGGAGGCTTTCCGTTCCCTGATTCGCGGCGACACTGAATTTTCTTGGTTCCCGTTTCCCGGCGGCGGCAATGACACATCTTCCTGGTCCTGTATGGAGGCTATTTGCGACTAGCATGGTTGTGCGCGCATCGGTAATTTTGCTCCCAGCGGGGCGACCCCTGGCTGCTAACCGTCTCTACAGGGCGCAAGGTCTGTGGGTTTTAGCCTTCGTATTGGAGGTTCCCGGCGGCGCGCTCTGGTGATTGGATGTCTCCCGCTCGGTGCAAATGTTTGGAGTGCTCGATATGGCCCAAGATGGCATCTGGCGACTCAACTTCTGCTTGATGCATGGTTTCACCCTTGTTCGAGGTGCCCCGTATTACTGGCCTAAATTGACTATGCGTGGGCGGCCTAGACTCTCCACGGCATGGGATCGGTGGAGATGACGGGTGTACCTATGTGCTGCTCGGCAACATATGTTGCGCGGGCATGGTTCTACTTGTGTGGCTAGGTACACGTCTGTGTGTCTGCGTGGCTGTGCGATGATGGATTGACAGGTGGTGGCAGCACAAGGCGACGTCGGCTAGGCGGCACTCTTTGAGTGCAGGGACTTGAGTTCCAAGGGTGAAAACTCTATAGGTCTGACCTTCATTAGGTGAATCTGACAAATGGCGTCATTCACGCGGTGTTTCCTTGTTGAAGGCATTGCATGGAGTTTACTCATCTCCAGGATGAAAACCCATGATCTGACCTCAATGGTTGGGTCCTGCGACAGCGGCGCTCGTGCGTCATTCCCTTCCTTAAGGCATCGTTGTTGGAGCACCTATCCTGATACCTGGGGTTGCCCTCATTGATGGTTGTTGCTGTTGTTGATGCCGTTGTTATGTTAGTCGCTTTTTTTTCCTTCTTCTTTTGTAATAATTTGGTTGTGTGTTTTCAATATCTTGAGTAGCTCTTGAGATCGTGTTGGTACGATATTAATATATTTTCTTTATAAAAAGAATTTTTCAACCAACCGGACTTATTATCTGTGGTTTGAAAAAAAATTAGCAACTTAAGTTAACAAAAGAGAAATACATCACGTCCGGTGGGAGTCGAACCCACAATCGCGTGATTAGAAGTCAGGCGCCTTATCCATCCCATCCGGCGATGGGCGCTTATCTGCTCGGTAAATAACAAAGCTTCCTAAATCAGACATCTGAAGCGAGCAGCTGGCGCCTTCTACAGGTTGGTAGCAATGCAACATTAACAGGGGACAACACTGGCAACAACCAGAAGGAAATGAAATGATGGTAAAGGGATGACATTACAGGAGGGCCTGGCCTGAACAACAATGGCTTCACTGGCAGAAACCAATGTGGGAACATAATAGGTCAAGAATACACGGGCGAATCCTGGCCAGGGGAATAAGAAAGCCAGAAACATGGCATTTACACCTTATTTCCTTTTCAAATGATGGCC
This sequence comes from Thinopyrum obtusiflorum, assembly GCA_036873465.1. Taxonomy (NCBI): domain Eukaryota; kingdom Viridiplantae; phylum Streptophyta; class Magnoliopsida; order Poales; family Poaceae; genus Thinopyrum; species Thinopyrum obtusiflorum. The sequence goes on along the minus strand of JAAAWM010012201.1, from coordinate 69,984 downwards.
AAACTATTCACGAACCAAAGATCGCACGAACGATAGACAATCAGAGTTAAGCGAGCGAAAACGCAAACGCTCCACCGTCTCCAATCCAACGGCATCATCCAATGGGGTACAGGAGACTCTCCGCTCATGGACCACGACCGGGGGCCTCGCCGGAGCGCCACATTTTCCGGACCTAGACCTCAAGGCACCAAAGAGGACACGGCGAATGGCTCTTGACCCAAAATGCTGAAGAAAGAAACAGAGGAGCAAACAGATACCAGGGGCTTCTTGAACAGACATTGGGATAACTCTGAGAGGTGAGGTGTTAATTTGCCCATGTTCTTCGGTCATTTCAGCGACTCAGTTTCGCGGCATAACCACCCAGTGGCTGACATTGTGAACGACGAGTCGCTGGATTTCAACAAGAAGATCAAATGTCATCACGCTTCGTAGTAGTACAGACTGCCACACGAGTATCCACAATTCCACATGGCAAGGCACTGGTTGGTTGGAGCTTACTTATTCCATCAGCTATTGTATCTCCGAAAAGTTCCATCGGCTATGCTGAGTGCAGGTTCATGGGGATCCTGGAGCAATTCTGATGACGACGACCATAATGTGATCATACAACAAAGCAATGGAATCAATCTCCTGTCCGTTGGTGCTGGTAAAGAAAGGCAGATGCTAAGTGCTGTCTATGATGATCAGAAGAGGCCAACTGGCAACTGCAGATCAGACCCTACCCTACAGATGGACATCATGGAGAATGTATTTTCAGACAATAGTGGATCTTGGCTGCAGGCCGGGATCACGAATTCAGGATGTCGGATTGTTGCTGTTCAAGAAAGACAGACTCCTTCCCGCAACCTTCGATCTGTAACACCAGGCGTCGAACGCCTCCGTCAGGTCCGGGAACGCGACGTGCTTCGACTGAAGCCACTCCGACAGTATCACGGCCTGAGTGTTCGACGGCAGAGTCGTCACGATCGAGGTGATTGCCGATTCCAGCCCCTGCCAGACCTCGTCGTCCAAGCCGATCTTTGCTGCGGCTGCTGCTGCTGCTTTGGCTTCAGTGTCTTCATCATGATTACCGTCATCATCGCCGTTGCCACGATTGGCTTCATCCACCAGATGCTTCGTTATCCCTGCAAATCCGATCAAAACGCTGACGGCGTGGTGCCGCTTCTCTGTCGGGAGGACGACGCTGCCGCGACGGCCTCCAGGACCTTTGCAGATATCTCCACAACCTTCAGCCTCTGCCTCGTCTTCAGACATTCAGACCCCGGGGTGCATGCCGCCGCCTTGACAGCTGCGACGACATCAGGCGATGCTTCCACCCTGTAGGCTGCGAGGCATTTCATCATCTCCAGCTTGCCCAGGACCAGGCAGACCCAGGAGATGTCACAGACGAAAGAATGCAGCTCCTGCTGAAGCTCGCCGGAGCCGGAGCAAGGGGCCTCCATCTGCTTCGTCAGTGCGGAGCTCGTGAAATCACTGAACCTGTTCAGTAAGCCTGTGACGCAGTCCTTCACCTGAGACTTCTCGGCGTCGCTGTTGCCGGCGTCGGAGCCGAGGGCCAGCAACGGTGCGTCGTCGTCCTCGGTGAGCATGTACTCCAGCTGCTCCTGGGCGGCGGACTTGAGCTCCCGCGAGGCCGCCGCCGTCGCGTGGCGGAACGCCGAGAGGAAGATGGCGGTGGCGGGGGCCGGATCGGCGGGGCGGAGGCGCGCGAGGACGCGGTCGTGGTGGGCACCGAGGCGCGGGACGGCGGCGAGGATCTCCTCCTCGTTGGCCTTGTCCCAGGGGGCGGACTCGAGGTAGTCGGCGCAGGCGGGGGCGGTCCGGCCGCAGCCCAGGTGCGCGGCGGCCTCGGCGGTGTAGAGGAGGCGGAGCGCCGTGACGTGGGAGCTGAGGTCCGCGTCGCGGCAGTGGACCTCGACGCAGTAGCGCGAGTCGAGGATCTGGCACGTCGGCCAGGCGTCGGAGAGGCGGTCGGCGAAGTAGCCGCTCCCGGCGGCGAGCACGCCCGAGTGGCAGTAGAGCCACTCGTCCCGGCCCGAGTCCGGCGTCCGCAGCCGCACCACCACGTCGCTCGTCGCCCTGTCGCCGATCTTGGACCGCGCCACCCCCGTGCTCATCATGCCTCTGCCTCTGCCTCTCCTGGATTTGGGGACTGGACTGAGGGCCAGTTCTTTTGGCAGCTTCTCCCAGAAGCTACCCCTCCCCCAGCTTCTCTGAGAAGCTGCCTAGAAAAGGCCCTTTTCTAGGCAGCTTCTCAGAGAAGCTGGGGGAGGGGTAGCTTATGGGAGAAGCTGCCAAAAGAACTGGCCCTGATACTTGTGGCCAGAGAGAACATCACTCTCACTTAGTAACTGATGAAGAAAATAAAATATAACTGAAACCTGAATCAAAAGTCAGCTAATTTGTAGCTGCTGCTAAGTAATAATTCAGTACTAGTTTTACATGAATTTTACACGAAATTTCACACAAAACTGTCGAATCTCCTTTTACACGAATTTCACACAAAACGGTCGAATCCCCGTGAGAACGAAACGGGGAAAAGATCCAGCTTCAGATTTATTCAGAACTCAAGTTCGTAATGTTACAGTGACTGATACACAAAAGGGGGCTACAGCTGAAACCCATAATACCTCGCAACAAACTCATGGTTCTGGCACATGAATAGTTAGCTTCCACGCACCCCTATCCATGTAAACTCATGGTTCTGACACATGAATAACTAGCTTCCACGCACCCCTGTCCATGACTAGTTCTTTGATGGTACATCAGTCCTTCAGATCTCTTTACGGACTCCTCATATGTCAAGTTCGGTTTACTCCGACCTCTCTTGACATTATCAGCACGTTTTAGCCGTCCGCTATGCACTGGAGCTTCTGGAGGCCTGCGCTAAATATGCCCAAACCATCTCAGATGATGTTGAACAAGCTTCTCTTCAATCGGTGCTACCCCAACTCTATCCCGTATATCATCCTTCCGGACCCGGTTCTTCCTTGTGTGGTCACACATCCATCTCAACATGCACATCTTCGCTACACCTAACTGTTGAACATGCCGCCTTTTAATCGGCCAACTCTCAGCGCCATACAACATTACGGGTCGAATCGCCGTCCTATAGAACCTGCCTTTTAGATTTTGTGGAACTCTCTTGTCACATAGAACGCCAGAATCTTGGCGCCACTTCATCCATTCGGCTTTGATTCGATGGTTCACATCTTTATCGATATCCCCATCCTTCTGCAGCATTGATTTCAAATATCGAAAGGTGTCCTTCTAAGGCACCACCTGCCCATCAAGGCTAACCTCCTCCTCCTCGTTTCTAGTAGTACTGAAACCGCACCTCATGTACTCGGTTTTAGTTCTATTAAGGCTAAAACTTTTCGATTCCAAGGTTTGCCTCCATAGCTCTAATTTTGTATTAAACTCCGTCCGACTATCATCGACTAGCACCACATCATCCGCAAAGAGCATACATCATGGGATATCTCCTTGTATATCCCTTGTGACCCCATCCATCACCAAAGCAAAACAGATAAGGGCTCAAAGCTGACCCATGGTGCAATCCTATTTTAATCAGAAAGTCATCAGTGTCGCCATCACTTGTTCGAACACTTGTCACAACATTATCGTACATGTGCTTGATGAGGGTAATGTATTTTGTTGGGACTGTGTGTTTCTCCAAGGACCATCACATGACATTCTGCGGTATCTTATCGTAGGCCTTCTTCAAGTCAATGAACACCATATGCAGGTCCTTTTTTTGCTCCCTGTATCTCTTCATAAGTTGTCGTACCAAGAAAATGGCTTCCATGGTCGACCTCTCAGGCATGAAACGAAACTGATTTTTGGTCATGCTTATCATTCTTCTTAAGCGGTGCTCAATGACTCTACCATAACTTCATTGTATGGCTCATCAGCTTAATTCCATGGTAATTAGTAGAATTTTGAACATCCCCCTTGTTCTTGAAGATTGGTACTAATATACTCCGTCTTCATTCTTCTGGCATCTTTTTTGCCTAAAAATAAGGTTGAAAAGTTTAGTTAGCCATACTATCGCTATGTCTCCGAGGCCTCTCCACACCTCAATAGAGATACAATCAGGGCCCATCGCCTTGCCTCCTTTCATCTTTTTTAAAGCCTCCTTGACCCCCGACTCTTGGATTCGCCGCACAAAACACCTACTAGTATCATCAAAGGAGTCGTCCAGTTCAATGATAGAGCTCTCATTCTCCCCATTGAACAGCTTGTCGAAGTACTCCCGCCATCTATGCTTAATCTCTCTGTCCTTCACTAGGAGCTGGTCTGCTCCGTTCTTGATGCATTTGACTTGGTCGACATCCCTCGTCTTTCTCTCTCGGATCTTGGCCATCTTATAGATGTCCCTTTCGCCTTCCTTCGTGTCTAAGCGTTGGTAGAGCTCTTCATACGCCCGACCCCTTACTTCACTCACAGCTCACTTTGCGGCCTTCTTTGCCACTTTGTACTTCTCTATGTTGTCTACACTGCTATCCAGGTAAAGGCGTCTGAAACAATCTTTCTTCTTCTTAATAGTCTTCTAGACATCATCGTTCCATCACCAGGTATTTTTAGCTTCGCTTCTACTTCCTCTGGACACTCCAAACTCCTCTGAAACCACCTTACGAATGCAAAGTCGCCATCTTCATCCACATATTGTCTGGGTCACCTCCTTTCTCCCAAGGGCCCTTCTTAATGGCCCTCTCCTTGAACGCCTGAGCTATCTCCCCCTTGAGCTTCCACCACTTCGTTCTAGCGACTTTGGTATCACCTTACAATCTTATGCTGAGGGACAACACTCTCTCCAGGTATCACCTTACAATCTAGGCAAGCATGCCTGTTTTCTCTTCTAGAGAGGATGAAATCAATCTGGCTAGAGTATTGACCACTACTAAAACTCACTAGATGTAATTCTCTCTTGGGTGTTAGCTACGATCATGTCGTAGGCCAGAGCAAAGCTTAAGACATCTTCTTCTTGATTCCTGATGCCATAGACAAAGCCCCATGCACCCCTTCAAAATTTGTGTTAGATGTACCCACGTGGCCATTGAGGTCTCCTATGAAGAGCTTCTCGCCAATAGGTACACTCTTAACCATGTCCTCCAGGCCTTTCAAGAACTCCCACTTGGTGTTCTCATTGTGGCCTACTTGCGGGGCATACGCGCCGATAACATTGAGAACTAAGTCCCCAACTACCAGCTTGACCAGGATAATCCGGTCCCCATGCCTCTTGACGTCTACCACTCCATACTTGAGGCTCTTGTTGATCAAGATGCCTACTCCATTTCTGTTTGCAGTCGTCCCTGTGTACCACAGCTTGAAGCCGGTATCCTCCACCTCCTTCGCCTTTTGTCCCCTTCATTTGGTTTCTTGGACGCAAAGGATATCAACACCTCTCCCACAACTGTATCAATTAGCTCCCGAAGCTTACCTGACAGGGACCCTACGTTCCAGCTACCTAAGCGGATCCTCCTGGACTCGGCTAGCTTCCTTACCCTTCGCACTCGTCAAGTCAAATGCGAAGACCCTTGCTCATTTTCCACTACACCCGGGCGTCGATGTAGCGCGCCACCAAGGATGTGACGACCCGATCCTTGCTCACTTGCCACCGTATCCAAATCAAGATACGGCGCGCCACCATGGGGGTGGCGGCCCGGCTCTTGCCCATTTGACACCACACCCGGGTTCCAATATGACGGGTTGCTGAGAGGGTTACGCCCCAACGATTCTTTTTAGGGTTTCATCTCCGTAAGAATAGCCTATCACAACCCTCCTCCTTTACCCGGGCTTGGGACCGGCTATGTTGAAACAACATAGGCGGAGTTTATTTATACATTAGTATTTTTTTTTATTGCCTCTCGATCGGTGGTACAGTTGTAGTATCTGAACTCGTGTACCAACTCACACCACACACACACGCACCCCACTAGTACACAAGCTCGACCTACATACTACACACTGCACGCGTGGTTTGAGCTTTTTTTTTTTGAGACCCCCTTGGCTTAATACAGCTGTAGTATCTGAACTCACGCACTAACACACCCCACACACGCAACGCCACACACACACATCCCACGAGTGCGCAAGCTAGACCTAACCAGACCTATATTAAGCGACTGAGCCCGCGAGCCTGGTGACACTCCAGGGATAATCCCTGTGGTGGTGGGCACACCACAATACCTCTTACAGAACCGTGTAGGGGATGGCTCTATTATTACTGGGGAGAGGCTGGTTTACTGGGCCCAGCCAACTGTTTATATAACAGCCCCCTGTGACCCTCCACAAATTGGCTAGTACGTGCACTGTTCATATGAACAGTGCCGCACAGGTGAGACGCCAGGAAATCGCCCAAGCTGGGAATCGATCCCTGGCGGGTGGAGTGCACGACGGCAACTCCAACCACTGCGCCACGCGCAGTCCTCGCGTGGTTTGAGCTTTGACAGTTGTGGCACAAACACGCGTGGGAAGCACCGGAAATTATTCGTGAGCCACCCGATCGATCTGGGGATCGAACTCGGCCGGGGTGAGCTCCAGCCACTGCGCCACTCGCGCGGCTCGTATTTATACATTAGTAGGGTATGCATGATCTATGGCAGTGACAACTCCTACATTTCTTAATTCTTATGTACTAGATTTACAACAAACCGTGTTTCCAACAGTAGCGAGACAGCGTCAGCTTCAGTCGAAATGGTCGGCGGAGAAATCGGGCTCGTCGGGCTTCGGCAGCCTGCGGATCATGGTGTCGTCGGTGCGGAACCTCCTGGAGGCGGAGACGAACTTGTGCATCTCGGCGGCGGTCCTCGAGGTGCTCTCCTGCTTAGGCTTATCGGCAGCCGGATGCTCCTCCGACCACCACGAGTAGGACTCCCACCGGCTCAGGCTCTCCGACAGCTTCCTCCGCTGGTGCTGCCGCCACGCCGCCTGGATGAAGCAGGCGGCCCATGTCCTCCAGTGGTGGGAGTAGAACCGGAACGTGTGCTGGAGCTTCTTGCTGTGGAGCCTCCGGAACTGGTTCGCGACGAACTTGAGGTCCTCGGCCCGCAGGGCGAAGGCCTCCACCTCCGTGAGGCTCCGGACGGTCCTCGTGGAGAGCGGGAAGTGGACATTGGTCTTCGGCAGCAGGGCCCAGGTGAGCAGCTCCTTGCCAGCGAAATCGCCGGGGCCTCCGTTAGTCGTGGAGCTCTCCAGCTTGCCACGGATGATGAAAAGCATCTCGCTCACAGATGGCGTCGAGAAGTTGGTCGTCCATCTCGGCGAAGAAAGGGACCTGCATTTTACAAAGAGAGATCAGAAACCCGCCAAGGAACAGAGACAGAATCTGAACTAGCATTGCCCCAGTACAAAATATTCTATCAAGACCTTTGAGAAACTAAAAAAGTTTTACTAGTTCAGTCATAGGATAAGAGGTATTAAAACCAACTTACACGCCGAACAAGATCCAAACAAAGATGGCGCTGTACATCCCGACGTATATCAGCAGGCAGAGCTTGCAAGATGGATTCTTCTTCTACTCCTCGCGTTGCAAGCCATTTAACTTGAACAAACCGCTGGACACGTTCCTGAAGGTCGGGCGGGAGTCGGTGATGTCTCATCCACTCCTCCATGTCCCGTTGCCTCAACCTCCACTCTTCAAGCCTTTTGCTAACAGACTGCAAGTATGTCTAAAAGATGAAAAGGAAAAGTGAGTACCTGCCAAAGTGGAAATGGCTTACTGCACATATAGAAGTAGTTTTATGTTCTTTTAATCATCTCAAACCATTAAATGCACGTTCTTACATCACACACCTGATGCATCCATTAATTAAAACGACACAATCCATGATAGCACTACACAGAATAGAACTGATAATACTAACACTTACTCCACTCCAACACTACCAAACTTATAGCGTACCAAACTTGCTGGGCTAATTTTCTTAAAATCTGCTAGCAAGTTATTGAATAATCCAATACATGTGCCATGCTTAGCCGATCCACAAGGTAACTAAGTAATACGAGCATGATAAATACGAATAATCAACATCGATACATATGTTTCTAGTTTAGAGCAGAGAATTTCCTAATATTACCTGCATTTTGCCAATCAGCTGAGCAAAGAGTATGAGACTGATAGCGCCGATTGCAATGGCAAATATGTTCTCTACAATGAATGCACTTGTTTTAAGAGGATTTCCGCTTGAACTGAAAAGGTGACAACAAACACCAAATAACTTAACCTGATTAACTGTATTCAAGACACAGAAACATATGCATAAGAGCTCCAAAGTAACAGAAGATAATAATGGATCCCTACCTAAGTTGCAACAAGCCCCACCACAGACAATAGAAGTACTTCTCCAGGAATGAAGTTGAGACAGCGCCCTTAGTCAATGCATCCGAGAACATTCCGTAATTAAATTGCAATTGTGAAGATGTATTTTTGGCATCACAGTTGCTAAATATTTTTGTTTTATTTTGCCAACCAAGATATCTGCTAGAACCAGTATTCTCGCAACTTATAAACCCAATGTTACAAGATGTATTGCTCGACTCAGCAAGGCACTGCTGATTCCAACATGTAATCTGCCGTTCAATGGAGAGAAGATAGTATATTGCTCCAGTAATCTGCAGTGATGTACACAGGTCATAAGTGACACTGAAGTATTTATTGCACAAAAGTGAGGAAAGAAATGCAATACGAGAGTGAGTCTCTTCTGCTTCTAGTTCACATGCATGTTTACCAGCAATAGTTTTGTTTATTTCTACAGATTTTTTAAAGTAATTATGCATTCCAGGAAAACAAATACACATAAATTATTTTCCCTTTTGGCCTATTCCGGTTACGAGATGAGGTATAAAAACCTAATGAACTGATATTTTAGGTTTCTATTTAGCAGAGGCTATTTCTACTTACCTTTAGAATTATGCATATCTCTTAAGAACAACATGAGCTGCAAATTTCCCTAGAATTTTATTCAAGTAAGTGACTAGGAATTTATTACGAGGCTGAGGTGATGGTTGAGATGAGCATACATGGCTTGCAAGCATGTAGAGCAGAAGATTGTATGCTGCTCCTCCCCAGGCTGACTTTGCAACTACTCCAGCAGCTTTGATGATTTGATTGCTTAAAGGTATAACGAGATACATTCTTAAGACATACTGAACCAAAATAATAAGAGAAAATGTAGTGTTCTGGATGTTATAATCCGAGCGTTTTATCCCAGGCATGATTAACCAAACAGTAACCTGCAAAAAAAATCACATTATCACTGTATTTTTTTTTTTACCCTAACAATCGAGTAATGGATATTCAATATTTACGATAATTAGTCCTCAAAGAATTCAGTTATACAGATAAACTTATTTTGCATAAACTTTGGCTGAAATATTTTGGCAATTCTAGATTTAATAAATTCGTAACGTTTACATAATATCTAAATGGCGATTAGCAGATGAAGTATGAAAAGGAAAAAAAAATCTTTGGAGTATAACTGGCGGTTAACAGATGAAATGTGACAATGGAAAATAAATCTCTTGGGTATCTTTTGAAATTTCCCAGAGGAAACCTAGTTGGGTCCACCTTTTAAAAGTCACAATTTGCTGGTTAAAATCGTGTGGTTGCAGTAAAAATAAGAGGCACTGTCCAGATGTCTTCCTTTGGAAAGCCAATCAAAGGGAAATAATCCAATAGGCTCAACCAAAGGCTCGCCACGCACCCAACGAACCATACCAATCTTTGCCACACAGATGATAATGAATCAATTTAAGTACAAAAGAATATGGATATGACACTGAAACTGGACAAGTGGAATATACTCAAGGTAATTGCCATGAAAAATGCGACAAGTGCTGCAACAAGATTCGAGCTATTTACCTGTGGAAGTGGTATGGCTGCAAGTATGTCTATACAAAGATCTGATCTGATATATCTTTGTTGAATCTTCTTTAGATCCACAACAAGCTCTCCCTTCCCAAGGACTCTGGACTTTTGGTCTACATATGCAGTATGGAACTTGATTGCAATGTTCAGCACATAAAACAAGTCAGCGAGTGTCCGCAGAACCGTCATAGTATTTCTCAATCTTTGGTCCTTGGCAACACACGAAACACCACTAGTTTCGTCTCTGACTCTGACGAAAGGCAGGTAGTAGAAGAAAGGGTCGATGAACAGGGCGAACAGACAGGCCACCAGGTACACCCTGTTCCACGTCAGCAACACGCTGCTCCTGGGGTCCAGGATGCGACTGTGACACGGCCTGTTGCCCTCGTTCATCAATTTGAGCTTCTCGAGGGTCTTCGCGTCTATCCTGTTCGCAGCGAATCTGTCGACCCGTCCGGCTTGAAACGGCAGCTTGGATTGGTCTTGCCTCTCGTCAGGAAAGATCCTGCAGACAGAACAGCTAACTTAGAGGAGTGATAAACTGCGAACCGTCGAAATGGTGTACGAATCACGCTTGGTGCATATCTGAGTGAATACTGAGTGCTCCCAACAGGAATGGATAACAAAGAAGCTGTTCTCGTCTCATCTGCACTCCCCTGTTAACTACGCTGGCTGAGTTGAAATAACATCCTATTTCATTTTGGTACTGAATTTGCATAGAAATCAGTAAATAAATATGCATATGCTTGAACACAAAGAAGCAAAATGAGCTCTCGAGTTTCTATCCCCAAGTCCAAAACTACAGTTACTGTTTCTATTTCCCAGTAAATAAGCATACGTACGCTTGAACACAAGGAAACAAGATGAGCTCTCAAGTTTATGCTCCCAATTGCAAAACTACCACCACGCTCCAATCCCAGTACATGCACCTTCTCAAACCGGAGCAAGCAAACTTAAAATTGCAGCTAAATCGTGCCACCTCCAGCCACTCTCAACTCAAACCGTGCCTAACTTAACCTACCCCTCTCCCCCGAAGTCAAATCCCAATCCAAGCAAGAACGCCTAACGCGGCACCCTCGATCCCACCAGCAGCCCCTCCGGAGCAGAGCAGCGTCCCCGGGTTACTTAAATGTTAAATCCACCCACGGGCACCGGGAGATCGCACGCACGCACGCACCTGTTGGTCGTCCGCCGCTGCATCTCCACCTCGTCCTGGACCCTGGACCCAAACATGGCGGCTCCTCCAAATCTCGGGCCTCGCCGAGCCGCGGCCGGTCAGGGGAGTGAAGCCCGGAGAGCACGGCGAAGCTGCTTTTGCTGCCGGCCGCGGATCGCCACCATGCCAAGACAAGCTCGAGCGCGCGGTCCGGCGATTGCGAGCAGAAAGGCCGCTCTCTTTGCAGGTTACCTTTTTCCCCCCACTTTCCGGGAGAGGTTGAACCAAGACGACGGGTCGACGGCTGCCTGTTCGTTCGGCGGAGTGTCCGCTGAACGCTCGGGCCACCCGGGGTGCCTACACGAGCAATAGCCCTTACGCTGGCAGGTGGGGCCAGGTTATGGTAAAAAAAAAAAACTCTCTTCTCCCCGCACACACAAATACATGCCTATTTGGATGTCGACACGGTCTTCATCATGTAACTCTGGCCATCGGTTTCTATGTAAATACTCCGATAGCTCAAAATAATAATTGTAAGTCACATACATGTTTTATTATGGATTTTTTTTTGAACAATCACCGGGGGGCCCCCCCCCCCCCCCCCCCCCCCCCCCCCCCCCCCCCCCCCCCCCCCCCCCCCCCCCCCCCCCCCCCCCCCCCCCCCCCCCCCCCCCCCCCCCCCCCCCCCCCCCCCCCCCCCCCCCCCCCCCCCCCCCCCCCCCCCCCCCCCCCCCCCCCCCCCCCCCCCCCCCCCCCCCCCCCCCCCCCCCCCCCCCCCCCCCCCCCCCCCCCCCCCCCCCCCCCCCCCCCCCCCCCCCCCCCCCCCCCCCCCCCCCCCCCCCCCCCCCCCCCCCCCCCCCCCCCCCCCCCCCCCCCCCCCCCCCCCCCCCCCCCCCCCCCCCCCCCCCCCCCCCCCCCCCCCCCCCCCCCCCCCCCCCCCCCCCCCCCCCCCCCCCCCCCCCCCCCCCCCCCCCCCCCCCCCCCCCCCCCCCCCCCCCCCCCCCCCCCCCCCCCCCCCCCCCCCCCCCCCCCCCCCCCCCCCCACGTCGGGCGTGTCGCTTAAGGTAACATCCTGCAACAAAGACAAAACAGACACAAGCTCGGCAGACGCCGCATTGGTGAGGCGGTTCCGCAGGGTAGAGAGTAAACCATTATGCATAACATGTGATACCAAGATGGAGGGGGAAGTGGAGTGCGAGAAGAGGTGAGGGAAAGTTTGTGCTAGCGGAGTGTGAAGAAGCCAGGCGTCAAGCCAGAAGTAGGTTGACGTGCCATTGTTAGTAAGGACAAAGGAAATATTTCGAAGGTGGGAGATCTGCAGGTTAACAACTTTCCAAAGATAGGAGGGGTTAGTAGGCGCAGTGGTGAAATCAAGAGAGTAGTGTTGGAAGAACCAGTTGGCCCAGGGAAGGTCAGGTTTTTGGAGAAGTTTGAAGGCAAATTTCATGAGGAGGCAGTTGTTTTGGAGAGCAAGATTTTTTATTCCGAGGCCACCAGTAGATTTGGGTTTGCAAACATTTTTCCAAGCGATAAGGCATTTAGCACCAGAACAGGTTTCCTCAGCAGCCCAAAAGAAGGATCTACGGATAGCATCTAACCTTTTTATGATCTTCTTGGGGAGCCGAAAAACGGTCATGAAATGGGTAGCAAGAGCGTCGAGGGTGGATGAGATGAGAGTAAGTCTAGCACCGCGAGACAGAAGCTTAGCCGCCCAACCAGAGAGGTATTTAAGGAAGCGCTGAATGATGGGTTCGAAGGCAGAGGATGGGAGTCGCGCGTGAGAGAGGGGTAGGCCTAGATAGATTTGTGGGAAGGAGGATAGCCCGCAGTGAAAAGTTTGAGCAATGTTCATGGTCGTGGCGTGGTCCGTGTTTAGGGGCACAAAGGTAGTCTTCTGAAAGTTGATAGAGAGGCCGGTAGCGAGAGCGAATTTATCGAGGATATCTTTGAGTGTAGTCGCGGCTTGGGAAGAGGCATGAGCAATGATTAGGGTGTCATCAGCATACTGGAGGACAGTCGGGGGACGGTCTTTGTAGATCGGGTGGCAAAGGTGGTCGGGGGTGAAGGCCTGGAGGATTAGGCGTTGGAGTAGGTCGGCTACAATAATGAAGAGAAAGGGGGAGAGCGGGTCACCCTGTCGGAGACCATTCTTGCAGTTGATCCATTTTCCTGGCGTCCCATTTAGAATGATCGCCGTCTTGCTGGAGATAAGCAGAGATTCAATCCATTTGACGGTCTTACGTGGGAAACCTCTGAAATGCAGAATGCGGAGAAGGGAGTCCCAACTGATAGAGTCGAAAGCTTTTCGAAAGTCAAGCTTGAACACCATCGTGGGCGCTTTCCGAGAGTGGCAGGCACTGAGAATGTCAGCAGCAAAGATGAAGTTTTCTGCGATACATCTAGAGGAGATGAAGCCGGTTTGGTTTCCATGAACCAGGAGAGGAATGAAAGGCTTGATTCTGTTGGTAATGATCTTAGCAATCGCTTTTGGGGGGCAGTTCTGCAGGGAGATTGGTCTAAAGCTGTCAGGGGATCTGGCAGAATCTTTTTTTGGGAGAAGGATCATGTGCGCACGGTTGAAACGCTCTACGTCCACCCGGAGGTTGGCGAAGTCGTCGAAGAAAGGGAGGATAGAGTGTTTTATGGTGTGCTAGAATTTGCGGTAGAAACCAGGGCCGAGCCCATCAGGACCTGGACTAGCATTGATGTTCATTTGGAGGAAGGCGTCTTGGACTTCCTGGGCGGTGAAGTTTGAGTCTAGGTGTCGAAGCTGAGGTAACGGAGTCGGGTAAAGGTCTTGGATGGAGAAAAGCCAAGAGGAGGGTCTGGTAGTGCCGAGAAGGTTGTGAAAGAAGCGGTGGAGGATGGAGGCCTTGCTATCATGGGAAGAGAACTCAACCCCGTTGTCTTCAAGCAGAGGGATGTTGTTTTTACGGAACCTTTGAGAGGCGGAGACATGGAAGAATTTTGTATTTTCATCCCCGTCGATGACTGCTTTAACTTTTCCTCTTTGCTTCCAAAAGAGAACTTTCTGGCGGATGGCACGCTGGAGGGCGTTGATAACAGTCAGTCTAAGGGAGGACTCAGGACGAGAAAGAGGGCGTTTTTCCTCCAGGCGGTCAATCCTATTGATGATAAGTTTGCAGTCAATCTCGCGCTGATGGACAAGCCTGAGGGTTTTTGACCAGGATTTAAGGTTGAATCTAGTGGTTTTAATGTTGGTGGCGAGGGCTTGATCCGAGGTGCAGTTGGAGTGATCGTAGGCCCAAACCTCATCGACGATGCGTTTGCAAGCAGGGTAAAGAGCCCAGAAGGATTCGAATCGAAAGAGGCGTGAGCGAGGGATATGGGAGGAGACGTTGACAATTAGCGGTACATGGTCGGAAGAGAAACGCGTGAGGGAGGAAAGAGTCGTGTTGGGGAACCTGTCGTCCCAAGCGAGGTTAAAAAAAGCTCTGTCGAGGCGCTCGAGAGTTGGGTTTTGGCGGTTGTTGGACCAAGTGAACGTTCTATCTAAGAGAGGGAGTTCAATGAGTTGCAGATCGGAAATGGCCGTGTTAAACAAATCTGCGTCGGAAGTGTGAAAGTTGTTGTTGTTTTTCTCACAAGCGAAACGTATAAGGTTGAAGTCACCAATGAGGAGCCAGGGGGTGGAGTCGTTTGGAGCGATATTTCTGAGTTCTTGTAGGAAATCTGGTTTGAGCGATCGTTGGGAGGGAGCATAGATATTAGAGATGGTTAGGCAGGTGCCAGAGACCGGACAGGCTAGGTTTAGGGACGTGGAAAACCTGTGGTGAGAGTGGTCACGAAGGGTTAGATGGTGCGAATTGATCGCGGAAAAAATACCACCTGCGGAACCGATGGCTGGCAGTGCAACATGTTGATCGAGCGAGCGGGGTAAGAAAGAATTTAACTTAGTGGGAGGGAGCGAGTCTAGCTTAGATTCTTGGAGGAGAGTAATGGAGGGATTAATCGTGATGATTTCGGAGAGAATGTCTTTGCATTTGTCAACGTCACCGAGTCCACGAACGTTCCAGGAGAGGATAGAGAAACGCGATTGATTCATAGCAAAAGATCGGGTTCACCATGGGCCGGAGAGCGGTACAGCAAGCAAATACAAACAGAGGAGAGGGCACACCGAGCAACTATCCTATCGGTGGCGTGAAGTAAACTAGTCCTATGCGTACAACGGAAAGCGAAAGAAGAGGGCGCGGCTGGCGGCGCATTGATCGGGAGGCACCCAACACCCGGGTGCGCTCTCCTGGCAGAACCCGAGTGTCTGATCATGGAGCTGGCGGCGCACCAGCAAGACGGATGGCATCGGCCTCAGCAGCGTCAGCGCCACAGATGATAGCGATCTTGGCCAGCCTCTCTGCAGCGTCGTCTGCGTCCGAGTCATCGCCGTCAGAGTTGCAGAGGGACGAGCCTTGGACAGCCGCGACAAGGTCATCAGAGGCGTTGTCGAGGTTGAAACGAGCTGCCTTGAGCCTAGACGCCTTTTGCGCCATGGTGGAGTAGAACGGGGCTTCCCGGTCGGCGATGCGCGCACTCCGACGGAGCTTGGCGGCAGAGACCACGCGCTTGGAGCGGACAACCCTCTTGCGGATGGTGTTGGCGTGGACCACCAGGTCGGAGATGGCAGCAGTGGAGGTCGTAGGGGCAGCGGGCATCGCGGGGATGCTGGCGCAATGCACAAGGGCAGTGGCGATGGGTGCGGCGGGCGCGGCGAGAGCGTCGTCGTGGATGTTGGCGCACTGCGCAAGGGCAGTGGAGATGGGCGCAGCGGTCGCGTCGGAGACGTCGCCAAGGCCGCATTCAGGAGCAGCAGCAGCAGGCACGTCAACAGCGGAAGGAGTCCGGGCCGTCGAGCCCGGGGCGAGCGCTTGGGTGGGCACCGAGTCGACGGAGAGAGCACGCGGCGTGGGGACGAGGAGCGCGGGAAGACTCCCGCCCGGTTGCAGCGTGATGACAGTAGGAGGAGTCCCCACGGCCGTGCGCTCCTTAGCAGCGCCACGACGGCACCAGAGGGAGCCATGGCGAGAGGGCGGGGGCCCCCGTCCCCTGGCGCGCATGGCGAACTCGCGAAGAGTGGCCTCGCGCACGGCAGAGCTGTGGCTGTCGTTGGAGGCCGAGTCGGAGCCGTCGTCAGAGGAGAAGGGGGACGGGTCGTCCGGCCCGATCCCATGCAGGTGGAGGTCCAGCTGCGTGAGGGAGACGGTGATGAGGCCGCGGCCAGGCAGCAGGACGACCATGCCCGGAGGCAACCGAATGCCACGGGTGACCATGACCATGGCGCGGACGCTGACGAAGTCGCCGGCGCCGACACAGTACTGGTCGAGGGCACAGACAGCGCCAAGATGCGCAAAGAAATACTTGACGCCGTCCTCGTGCCACAGCTCATGAGGGAAATCGTTTGCCTCGATCTCCATGAGGTCGTCGAAGTTGGCCATGGCGCGGTTGTCGGTGTGCTCGACACGCTCGAAGGAAAGCGTGTTCCCCTCGAACGAGATGTCGCCGTGGCCGGTGACGTTCCAACGGATGTCATGGTTGGGGAAGGAGAGGAGGGCGGCGCCACGGGATGAGGAGGAGACTCCGACGGACGGATTGTTGCGTGTGGCAAAAAGCGCGCGCTTGATGAAGGAGAAGGGGTTAAGCATAGGCGAGGTGAGGTGCACGAAGCAAAGGTGGTCTACCTCAAGAATGAGGCATGGCGGCGGCGCGATCAACGGCAGCTCGGCGGCAGCAGGTGGGAGCGTGTAACCATGAGTGGGGGCTGGCGAGAGCGGGCGAGAAGCTTGGGATGGAGCGAAGGTGGGTGGACCTCGGTTTGAGGTGGGAGCGGCGGCTGGGGGTCGGAAGAGTGGTGGTGCGGATGTCACCGACGGGCGAGCAGTGGTAGAGGTCTCAAGCGCAGCTGGGTATGTGGTGGGGAGCGACGGGGGCGAGCGTGGGTTGACGAAGACGCAGTGCTTGCCGAACCAGAGGGGGCGAGAGCCGTCGTCGTTGGCGTCAGCGGAAGAGCCGGAGGCGGTGTGAGTGCCGGTTGTGTGAGCCATGCCGCCGCTGAGGGAGAAGGCAGGGTTAGATATAGGCTTAGCCGGCAGAGGAGGGAAAAAGGGATGAAGGCGCCTTCAGTCCCAGACTCGCGCCTCCACGTTCGTCGTCGGCCACGGTCGGACCGTTGGCAGCAAGCTCGCTGCTTCCTCGACGATCGACGGGGATCCGTGGCGGGGGCCCGTCCAAGGCGCTAGCTGCTGGTGCACCTGCAACATCGTCATCTCAGCGTCATGCTCGTCAGGGCCCAAAGGTGAGGCCGTTCCGCCCCGGTGTAGCATTCAGTAATTTCATTATGCATGATTATAGATGCCAGGTCCTTCTGGATCGTTGCCACCTCCGACTGCGTCATTCCCTCCACCTCGCTCGTCAATGGCGCGCTTGATCACCGTTTCGCTGCCAAGAGCATGTTCTCTTGCATCTCGATCTCCACCTGCTTGTTCCGTGCTCAAGCGTTCTCTGCTTCGGTCCGAAACGAACTCGCTTACCGCTCGCCGGTCCCCTTTTCAAATTTGAATTTGCTTCTATTCACCTGCCCGGAACGCGCGCACGTCGCTGCAGTAACCGCTGCTGCTACTTGCAACGCACTCTCCGCTATGCGTGCGGCGCTACTGCCTCCCTCCATTCTTGGCAGTTTTCATAAGCAAGACCGGTCGTCGACCAAAGTTACTGCTACTCCAGACGCCAATGCTCTCACTCCACCGACCGCCAACGACGACTTGGAGAGGCTCGACAAGGACACGATTCCTGTTCTCCTCGACAACCATATCCACTCGACGCGCCCCCCTCCTGCCCCCTCCGCTTTCAACGCAGCCGGACACGCGACTCCTCTCCTCGCCCCCGTGTCGCAAGCGTCCCTAGGCTCGGTCAACTCACATGCGTACTTGCAGCCGCACTATTCCAGAGTGGTTTCGGCTCACCATGCGACTGCCTCTGCCGGAGGGACCCTCAGCAACAGTCCACGCCCACGCACACCACCTGCCCCCTCTGTCGCCTTCGACGTACCGCACGTCACGCTCCCACTCGCCACCGTGCCGCATGCGTTTTTGCGCCCGGACGACGCCCATGCGCGCCTGCCGCCCCCCTCTCCGCCCGTAGGCGTGGTTCACCATGCTGATGCCTCTGAGGACGGGCCCCACGACTGCGGCCCATGCATGGACTCCCAGACTCCCATGCATCTCGTCCATCACCCACCTGCTCACTCGTCATCTTTTTCCCCCTCTCTCTCACACGACGCCCTCATCAGCTCCAGTCCTAAGCTCCAGTCTCCCATCGACGCCCACTACCCTGCGCCTCATACCAACTCCCTGACGCACTCCTGCTCACCACACCACGACTCGAAGGCCATGCCCCGCTCCTACAGAGACGTTCTGCTGTCCTCTCCCACACCTGCTACGACCGCTCTCCCGCCCCCTATATCAGCCGTGCCTCGCCTGCACTCCCACCCAACTCGTTCCACTCCCTCACCCAAGCCCTCCCTGCGCTGCTTCCGGTGCTTGGCCGGAGATCACCTCGTCGACGTCTGCCGCGATCCTGTCCGGTGCTCCCGTTGCTGGCGCTCTGGCCACCGCTCCTTCAGGTTATTATGGATTTGGTAGTATCTATTTCATGTTGCCAGTGTTTTTTTTTAACACAATACAATCGAAGTCGCTCACATACATGAGCATACACTCATCCCTATGAACGCATGCACGCACACCCTAACCGTATGAGCACTTCTGAGAGACTGAGCCGGCATAGTATCTTGAGATTTTACGAAATCATCACAGGCGCCTTACAGTCGACGGGAACGTCTCCTCGCACTGAACGAACATCGCCGGAAGCCTGAAATAAATCCAGGAAAATGCGAACACCAATGTCAAGTCTAGAACTTGAACTCTGGTGGGCTGGGGATACCACTGTCCTCCTAACCATCCAACCACAGGTTGGTTCGCCGTGTCACCGGTGTTGGTCGGTTCTTCGCGGTAATGGAGGAATGTTTGACCAGCACTGATCCTAAGACAGTTTACATCTAAGACCAGATGGAGTGTGCACTCTTGGACGAGGGGTCCACTTGGATGGACTTTAGCTTCGGGTCCCAAAAGCTACATCCGTCGGCACATCTTGGTCTAAGCTCATCAGCCCAGGCTCGCTCGTCATTGCACACCAGCAGCTCGTCGTGACACCACTCTCTCTACGTTCAGGGACACTGATAAGCTTCAATCGGGCCCAAAGAACGATGATGAGCTTGTGAGAAATGAAACGGGGTTCGGAAGATGAATTACACAAGCAAAATTAAGTTCGGGAATTCACCTATTTAGGGAAGGTGCAAGGCGTGAGGGAGGGAGGAGGGGGGGCGCGGCCACTGTTTATTCAATTTCAACATGGAAATTATACAATTGTGAACACAAAAATAGAAGCATGCGGGAATCGAGAAGCCCCTCTTGTCTGTGCGCAAATTGAAAAGCAATTATTATTCCGGCATGGGTTCAACTCCACCATAGACGCTTACTAGAAGTGGATGCGCGCTTTTCGATAATAGGGTTCACTTCTTTTTTTGTGCTTCTACCCATCTTACCTCACGTCAGAAGACGATGCAGCCCGACGCGTACCCAACTGACAAACGGATCTCTCCCCTCAGCGAGCAAGACATGAGAGGTGGCGCCTCGGCTAGGGGTGGACGTCCTGGCATGGGAGCCGGAGCGCAATGGCGGCTTCTCGGTTCGGAGCGCGTATCGGCTGGCGCTTGGCGATCGTCTTCGTCCATCTTCAGTCGCGGCGAGCAGGGCACCGGATGGGCGACGAGCCGTCTGGGCTTTTTTTATGGAGGTGCCCTGCCCCTCCAAAGATGCGTGTGTTTGCATGGCGGGTGGCTACTGACTGCTTACCTACATGGGTTAATAAGCAGCGGCGTACACTTGAAGTTTCTAATCTTTGTCCTGTGTGTGCCACCGAATCGGAGGACACGTTTCATGCTCTCTGCAGATGCCCTCGAGCGGTCACGTTGTGGCAGGCGATGGCGCAGCAATTGAGTATTCCGGGCGTCCGGCGGCTAGTGAATACGGGGCCGGAGTGGCTGCTCCAAGTGCTCGCAGAGCTGCCGGAGGAGGAGCGTCTGTACACGCTCATGACTATTTGGCGATGCTGGCACGTGAGAAACGAGATCGTCCATCACAAACGGCCGCCACCAGTGGAGGCATCGACCCGGTTCCTTTCCAGCTACCTCTGCTCCTTACTTGCTTTGCAGGCCGATCCCAATGGTGACCATGTTAAAGGTAAGATGGTGGCTGTCCCTCAGAACAAGAGGAGTGCATTATCACTTGCGAATAAGGTGTCAAAGAAGAGGCAGGGATGGGACGCGCCGCCGGCGGGCTAGGCGGCGTTGAGTATCGATGGCTCATTCTCGGAGAAAGATGATACAGCAGGGGCTGGCATGGTCCTACGTGATGATAGGGGAGCGATCATCTACTCCTCCTGCCGTGAACTGAGACAGTGTGCATCTCCACTGGAGTCTGAACTAGCTGCATGCTGGGAAGGCATTTCCCTTGCCATTCAGTGGTCAGCCCTGCCCATTGTTATTCAAACTGACTGTTCAGAAGTCGTAAAGCTAATCACTGAAGCGGGAGTGGACAGGTCGGCGCACATGATGATGGTGCAAGAAATTAAAACACTTTTACAGGAGAATAGGGAATTCTTAGTCAAGCGTATTAGGCGAGAGCAAAACGTTGTTATAGTCATTTTCTAGCGAACTATGGTAGAATAAAGAAGCGTACTGCGGTGTGGCTTCGCTCAGGGCCGGAGGTGGTGCCTGACCTTTGTATTGGACTTGGCTGTCGCTTGATTAATGAATTCTCCTTCCCCTCGCAAAAAAAGAAAAACGGAAGGTCAGCGGCGCTGCGAACCACTCCCTTCATCGACCAAGCAGCTATATAGCCCTCCTGCACAATCCACTTCGCCCAGGCATGACCACACGTGTAATTCCCCACGCCCCATGCAACCCAGACCCCACGAGCGACATGTAATACACAAAGCCTTACACGCACGCCACTCATACCTACATGTGGGCGCATCCGACGTACACAAGCGGTCCACGGATTGACAGCCGGGGCCATGCGATACCTCCAGCCTCGATGCACCACAAAGCTCACTTTCTATTGAGCTTAGTATCTGTACTCGATTTTTTCACCGCTCAACATACCGACCTGATAAAACAGAACGAGCCAGCCACTTACAGGTGGGTCCACAAGCGCTAACCACAGCCCCAATGCACCAGAAGCCTCCCCTTCTAGGGAGCTTAGAATATGTAGGAATGGAGTTCGATGACACAGAGATAATTCAGAGAAAGGAGTTCCCCATCTATGGTGATGTTCGACAGTATGCTATGCCTGTTCTGGGGCATCAAACTATTATTGAGAAACCAAGCTCTGCTATATTTCTAGGAAGGGTGTGTCTGGAAGATGGAGCTGTGTTCTGTTCGTCTCACCCTGAACTCTTAAAATTTGAGAAGGCAATTATGCAGCAGGTTGAGCTTTACTTTGGAAAGGACAGGAGCGCAGTGTTCTCATGTGTCTGGTTTGCAGATCGACCCTTGATCAATGAGCAACCTGATCCAGGGGGTACTTATTTCGATCTTGTGGAGTTGGTCCTTCCTATCTACAATTTTTTGGTTCTGTCCGATTCTGAAACAGATAATGTTGAGATGTTGGGAGAGTATTTGCTGAGCAAGATGATAGCAGATCAGAACGAGGGTAAGAAGCAGTTGCAATGGATTAAGTTTGCTCTCAAGTGTGGACATCAAAGACCACTGGATTGTAAGGATATAATGGGCATAAGGTGTGGTGAGAGAAGACAGAAGGTGGGATCGGTGTTTAACAGGATTTCTGAGCCAAATGTTTCTTCGGCGGTCCCTGCGGCGCAGGGCCGCCGGGAACAATGAATCTCTTGGCCTGGAACTGTCGAGGATTGGGGTTGGACTCGACAGTAGGTGAACTCCGTGACCTTGTACGGTCATACAACCCAGCGGTGGTTTTTCTTAGTGAGACGAAGAAAAAGGGGCGAGCGATGGATGCTTTAAAGTGGAGATTGGGTTTTCGGAATGGTGTTGCGGTTGATTGTAATGGGAGGAGCGGAGGCTTAGCTTTATGGTGGAGAGACGGTGTTGATGTCTCTGTTCGTCCGTGGTGCCAGTACTATTTGGATGCCAAGATCGTGTTTGACAATGTTAGCTGGAGATTCACTGGAATTTACGGTGAGCCTCGGACGGAACTCAGAGGGAAGACGTGGGATGTGCTCAGGTATCTCAAGGCCCAGGACGACCTTCCCTGGCTTTGCGCCGGCGATTTCAATGAAATATTGAGGCAAGAGGAGCAGGTTGGAAGGAATGAGCGAGGGGAGGGGCAGATGGAGGCTTTCAGACAATGCCTTGCTGATTGTCAGTTGAGCGACTTGGGCTATGAAGGATATGCTTTTACGTGGGATAACAGAAGAGCTGGAGATGACAATGTTCAAGTGCGGTTGGATCGAGCGACTTTCACTGCGGATTTCAATGCCCTCTTCCCTGAGACGACGGTACAACACATCGCCACAGAGGAATCTGATCACATGGCGCTACTGATCAGGGTGGCAGCTGAACCAAAAAGGTGTAAACACAGTGGGTCTCGAGGCTTCCAGTACGAAGAAATGTGGTCCAAGCACGAGCTCTATGAGGAAATGGTGAATGAGGCTTGATCCCTCTCCGAATCTGGGGTAGGAGGCATTCAGGGCTTGTGGGACAAGCTGCGTAGTGTCTCGAAACACATGCACCGATGGAGCTATGAGGTATTTGGTTCGGTCAGGAAAGAGATCAAATCATTGAAAGCTCAACTTGAAAGTGCTAAAGTAGCCGCACTCGAGTCGGGATCCTCCCTGCAGGTCCGATCGATCGAGCAAAGATTGCATGATTTGTACGACAGGGAAGAAGTTATGTACAAGCAACGATCACGACTTGATTGGCTGAAAGCTGGAGACCGGAACACACGCTATTTCCAGCAGCGTGCATCTCATCGAAGGCGTAAGAACACAGTTCGTCGGCTGCGTTCGGAGAATGGAGATTGGTGCTCGAATGATGAGGGTATGCGGGAGATGGCACACGCCTTCTTCCATGGCCTTTACACCTCGGAAGGAGCTAGCAATATGGAGGCCATCCTTGACCGGATCGACGCGTGCGTAACGGAGGATATGAACCGGATGCTGATGGCAGCGTTCACGGATGCTGAAATAGAGTCGGCCCTATTTCAAATGGGGCCATCCAAAGCTCCTGGACCGGATGGTCTTCCGGCCATGTTTTTCCAGAGGCACTGGCCCATGCTGAAGAACGACGTATGTTGTGCTGTTCGTGACTTTCTTGATGGAAAGGAATGCCCGGCGGATTTCAATGATACAATTTTGGTGGTGATTCCAAAGGTGAATATGCCCGAGCTCCTCTCCCAATTTCGGCCTATTAGTTTGTGCAATGTTTTGTATAAAATTGCGTCAAAGGTTTTGCGAACAGATTGAAGCGGATTCTTCCTATCCTGATCTCGGAGGAGCAGAGTGCATTCGTTCCGGGACGCCTCATCACGGATAATGTCTTCGTTGCCTACGAGTGTGTGCATGCCATCAGAACAAGAAAGCGAAAGACTCCTTTATGCACCATCAAGTTGGATATGATAAAGGCGTATGATAGGGTGGAGTGGATCTTTCTAGAGAATATGATGTTGAGGATGGGCTTTGCCCCTGGGTGGATCCAGATGATTATGAGATGTGTCACCTCCGTGCGTTTCTCGGTGAAGTTGAACGGAGCGACCTCGGAATTATTCTATCCATCAAGAGGCTTGCGCCAAGGTGATCCTATTTCTCCCTATCTTTTCCTGTTTTGTGTGGAAGGCTTCTCTTCTCTATTAAGGCAGGCACAACAGGAGAGAAATTTAAAAGGGGTTTCGTTCGGAGCTGAGGGTCCACATGTAACTCATCTTCTATTTGCCGACGACAGCATAGTCTTCATGGAAGCGAGTCCCCAAAGTTTTGAAGCTCTGAAGTCGGTTCTTCATGCATATGAGGCAAGCTCAGGCCAGCGCGTAAATTTGCAGAAATCGTCCATCTTTTTTGGGAATGGTTGTACTTCGGAGCTATGCTCCAATCTCAAGACTAGTATTGGCATCGAGAAGGAAGCGCTTACAGAGAAATATCTCAGACTACCAATGGTGGTTGGGCGTTCGAAGGAGGGTTGCTTTAAACATATTCGTGAACGCTCTTGGGTGAAGATTGCAGGTTGGAAGGGGCAGGGCTTATCAAAAGCTGCTAAAGAACTGCTTGTCAAGTCTGTTCTCCAAGCCGTTCCGGCTTACACTATGAGTTGCTTCCGTTTTCCCAAAAAATTGTGCAGGAACCTGAGTTCTATTTCTTCTAACTTTTGGTGGGGAGCGACCAATGGAGCCCGGAAGGTTCATTGGGTTGGCTGGGACAAGATGTGTGTGGGTAAAAGGTCAGGTGGTATGGGATTTCGTGATTTGGAAGCTTTCAACCAGGCTCTCCTAGCTAAACAAGGATGGCGTATCCTAACTAACCCTGACTTGCTCTGTGCGAGGGTTTTGCGCGCTCGTTACTTCAAGGACTCATAATTCCTCCGGGCCGGCTGTCCCAAAAGGGCTTCATTCACCTGGCGTAGCATTATATTTGGGCGAGAGCTACTCCGTGAGGGTCTGATCTGGCGAATTGGGGATGGATCGCTGATCAATGTTTGGAGCAACAATTGGATTCCCTGGGCTGGGTTTCGACGTCCACTGGGGCGGAGAGCGGACATGGATAACCTCCGGGTCCAAGACTTGCTAGTGCCAAGAAGTAACAGGTGGGATGATCAGAAGGTGACCACCACTTTTCTGGAATGTGATCTAAGAGATATCAAGCAGATTCAGGTGGGTGGTCCGGGCCATGAAGATTATGTGGCGTGGAACTGCACTAAGGATGGCCGGTTTTCAGTGAAATCAGCATATCATCTGAAGATGCAGCTGCGGAACAATGGGAGGACTAGGGCGGAAAGCTCTTCGTCTTGTAGTTCTCATAAAGGTTGGCTGACGCTATGGGGAGTTGATGTTGCACATAAAATCAAAATTCATGTTTGGAGGCTAGTAAAGAATGGCCTAGCTCTGGGAGATGAACTTCAGCGAAGAAGAATTAAGGACGGAGTTCGGTGTGTTGCCTGCGGCAGGGAGGAAGACGTCGTGCACAGGTTCTGGAGGTGTCCATATGCAATATGGTGTTGGGATGCAGTGCGTGACAAGACGGGTATTAGCTTCAAGCCACCACTTCCCGCTGTGCGCTCTCCCCATGATTTTCGGATGTGGTTGCTGGATTGGATTGGTGTTCAGCGCGAGAATGTGCTCCAGGTGATCTTTAGTGTCATCTATCAGCTCTGGCAGGCTAGGAATAATGCTTGCGAGTCTCAGTGCATTGAGGATCCGGTGGCTATTGTCACAAGGTCCATTGCCCTGGTGGAGGAATGGCAAACCTTACAGGAGCAGAGACAACCAACTGCTCCTACCCGAAGTAAAAGATGGCATCCACCAGTGGAGGGCTGGATCAAAGCTAACGTGGACAGAGCATTTGTGGCGTCGGATGGGAATGGAGGCGGTGGTGTTGTTCTACGAGATCATCATGGCAACTTTCGTGGGGGAGCGCGCCATTTCTTCTCTTTCGTTTCTGATCCGG
Source organism: Thinopyrum obtusiflorum (assembly GCA_036873465.1). Lineage (NCBI taxonomy): Eukaryota > Viridiplantae > Streptophyta > Magnoliopsida > Poales > Poaceae > Thinopyrum > Thinopyrum obtusiflorum. Next base: position 44,200 of record JAAAWM010012201.1, on the reverse strand, counting down.
AGTGTGCTGAGCTCTTGGCGTGCCGGAGGGCGGTGAACCTGGCGAAAGAGATTGGCGTCACCAAACTTGCTCTTGAGACGGATAGTACTGTTGTGGCTGCGAAGCTGGCTTCTATGGAACGTGACAGGTCTGTGCATGGGAGAGTTCCAGGAGATTACTGTCAAGGCTGTTAGAAGATCGGCGAACGAGGTCGCACATAAGCTTGCGAAGTATGGCTGCGTGAATCATCAGTGCACTACATGGCTTAGATTTCCACCAAATTGTATCGTAGATGTGCTAGAAACTGATTGTATCCCTGAGGAGTTTTAAATAAATTCGCAGCAAGCTTTTTCTCAAAAAAAAAAAAAAAAAGACGCCAGTGGCAAAGATCAGCTTTCCGTCCCTAGCGAGATAACTATTGCACCACAAGAAACATTAATTAGAATCAGGTATGCGGCCTATGCCAGCATACGTCGACAAGCTTCTCGCGAAACTCTGTATACTAGAGAGCATTCAATTTGTTTATGTCTGGTCATACACTGGAAATATACTACTATATTAAAGCTGCTAAGCAGCGAGCGATCTCCTGCGTTTTCAGTGTTATGCGATAACTCCTTCCTGGCTGACACGTATTCTATCTAATCTCTGTTTTTTTTTTCTGCCAGTTGAGATTACCGCTGAAGGGTATGGAAATATCTCCAGCCAGGGCCCAGCCCAGAACCCATCGTCAATTTCTAGCTCCTTCCTTTTTCTTCGTTCTTCGAGAGAGAGGAGGACAAAGGAACAGAGAGAAAGGGCGGCGCCCCATCCACCCATCGCGCGACACCCCGCACCCATCGATCCTCGCCTACATCCGCCGCTGGCCGTCGTCCCCATCCGCCGCTGGCCGCAGCCGACGTCCTCGCCATCAACCTTTTCCTAGGGAAGACGCCCATCGTCCACGGCGGCGGCGCAATCACCGTCGGGGCCGCGCTCCTTTTCTCCCCATCTAGAATCGAGGGCGGCCTTGGCGTGGTGTAGGTGGTCTAGGCGTGGCGTTCAAGGTCGTGGAAGGAGGCGCCGTTGGGCTGCGTGGTCTGGAGAAGTCCGGTTGCGTCTGCACGCTCCATGGATGTGCATCGTGTCGAGTCTCTTCGCCACCTCCAATCATCAGCGACTCGAGGTCCTCGATGACCCCATGTCGTTTCCGCCGTCGCCAAGGTTTCACACCCCTGGACCTTTGTATCTTGGGATGCAGCAGGCGCGATCATGCTCACCTCGCCGCCATCACAGGTTTGTACTACACGCACAGCCCCCCTCCTTCGGTACACGGCGGCGGAGGTAGAGGTTGATTTTTTTTAATAATATACATGATATTTATGTATGTTTCTTTCTTAATAAATTTCCCCTGAATAATTTATCAAATACAGAACTAGCTTGATCTTGCGCATATTTAAAGAGAACATTTAGTTTCACGATGTAAAAAATTTGAGTTCTTTCGGCACAGCCTCTTCGGTTTCCATGTAAGTATTAGATTCTTCACTGTTTCAAGTAGGTCATTTGAACTTGGAATTGCTGCTACATTTATTTGTTTTGGCATAAATTTGTATTATTAAATTTGATGGGTTGGTATACTACCAACTCACAACTGACTTCTCAAATGTCCAGTTCCCCTGTTTGGAGATGCATGATTTTGATCCTTTTGGAGAGAACTATGACAATGACAAGAGAGAGAATCATGTGATAGAAAATGCAAACAAGCTGAATTACCATTCATATATGGCCAAACAAACATAGGCCAAATGGTCAAAAATCTCATAATAATTTGTTTTACCAGGTATTTAGAAATCAACTACACAGCCAACTATTTTGACGTTATATTTTTGTGCTAATGTTTTAGTTGCTTCTGTATGGAAAACTTCAACCTTTTGTTTTTCTGTGATTTTGTTTTTGTGCTAATGTTTTAGTTGCTTCTGTATTTAGTTGCTTCTGTATGGAAAACTTCAACCTAATGTGTCACAGGATTACCGATTTCTCAATGCAAATAGTACAATTTTGAGTTCTGATCTGTGTCCACCTGCAGATCATTTTACTTTGCAATCATGGTATGTCTTTCGGTTTTGGCTGTGGGCTACGTTCGTTGTCCAGAAAATGCGAGGGGCTCTCTGTTGCTGCATATTCCAAAGGTTTGGCTGGCATTGGCTTTTTTGTAGTTATCTCAAATGTCTGTGTCCGCGGTTTCTTCCATTGCTGGCGATTAATTTCAGTTGATTGGCGCAGAGCTGAATTCTGATTCATATTTCAGTCTCTAAAGTTTAGATGTCACGCTGCTGCTAATAAACTCAAAGATATACATTGAGCTGCAACATGTATCGTCTGCTAACAAATTCTGCTCCGCAATGTGATTTTTGTGCTTCTCTTCAGTTCTTGATGTCTGCAGTTCTTTATAGAGAAGGTAATTTTTTTCTCCTAAATCAGGTAGATGGATTGTTCTATGTTGAACAGCCATAGCCTATGGGCCACTGGTAGGATATATTTCCCAGTATATTCTGTCCATGATTGAAGTTCAAGTCTGCTTAAGAACCAAGTTATAAATTAGTTGTAAGTTTTCAGCGTTTGCCGATGCACTACTTCATGTGTTGTTTCTGTTTTATTTCATCGTCATTGTTTGCTACCATTGCAGGTAAGAGACTGAGAAAGATATATGTTAAATATTCATTGTGTTGCTACTTGCTACTTTTTGATGAGCTTCATGTCAGATCTCATTACAAGTATTTTCCTTTGGCAATATACTCTGTTTTATCCTTGATTTTACTTGCACTTCGTTGCATGTATAGGATTATTTGTCTCATAATGGCAAGCTCCAGTCTAGATACATTGATGGTGTGATCTATTCTTTATCATGGGGGAGTACTCAAGTACTATAAGCACATGACAGGGTAGATACTCATTGGCAGCTTTTATGTTTGTTATCAATGATTCTGTCTTTGGTTTAACACTCTTAACAAGGACAATGATGGTTAATATTACAATGCCTATTTGGTTAAAATTATAGAAGCCCTACACTACCTTACTTCATTATCTTTTAGTGTGCATGTAAACTTAAATTAGATCCCTATGCTAGGATGGTGAGCTTCTGCTACATCTAGCCAAAGGACCACTAGAGATACATATTAGAACACTATTATCATCTTCCCATGTTTGTCTTCTACAAATTTTATTCAGTACTTATTTTAACTAGATACAAAGCAGAAGCCAACGACATAGGCATATATCTTGATACATAATCAAATTGGTAGATTCAATATTTACATTTGTCAAACTGACTAAAGGCGAAATTGTTACAGGAACAATGGAGAAGGAGGCTTCTTATGGCGGGTTGCTCTACTTTGGTGAGATGAGCACCGCCAGAGAATGAACGAGCCCAACACCGTCGTCGCTACTGGGTGTTGCTCCCGGACCTCCACAAACACCTGAGTCAGGCTGTCTAGGAGTGCAACCATAGGCAACCAGTGTTTATGGTAGGAGGCGCTATTGTTGTTGCCTACGTCCAAGCATATGCTATCTCCATTGCCCAAGATTCTGTCAGTGAGGCAAAGTCCCCCTATCATCTTTCCAAATTGGCTGAGGTCTCTCTGTTTGACACGCATGGTGTTGATTGGATTGGTTGCGTTTTGATGGGGAATCTGCTTTAGGCTACGATCTAGATGTCACTCCATGGGGTGGATGTAGGTAACTATTCTCTTGTGAATTTCATCCAAGTCCAGTATGAATCAGTTTATTCTTGTGTGCTCACAATAGTTTCTACCCTACCATGTACTTGGCTTGAAGCACACGGAGTTGAGAAACAACGATAAAGAAGAAAACAATGGTGATACTCCCGCCGTTCCAGATCGGAGAGAGTAGTATATTATTCACGTTTGTTTTTGTAATGTCATTTCAGCAGTTGCAAATAACATCACACCATAGTTGTCTTCAAACTTTTGTATGCTGACAAATATGACATATTCTCATGTCTCATATTATTTTAGTAAGAACATCACATCATAACTGCCCTCAAATTTGAGCATGTGACAAATATGACATATTCTCATGTTTCATTCATATTTAATTAGAAAATATCTTGCTTAGTAGCACATTTGTATTAGAAACACAAAGGGCTTCTTTCAATGTTGGATTGTTATACTGTGTTCTCTAGATAACACAAAGTTGAAAGAGAAAACTGTTACAAGAAATTTCTGCATTGATACTACATAAGCCTGTCTCTCAGTCGTAGATGTGTAGTAAGAAAACACTAGGAGGTATATGCATCTTTTAGTTAGGATATTTTTGTGTCCCTCTGATCTCCAAGAAGCTGTACTCAAGACATTATTTATTCTTTGCAGCCATTAGTATTAATATGTACGTTTGAATGCAAGGAAGAATTATCAATTTAGCATCAGTTGGCCTTGCTTGCCGTATTCAGTGCTGAACAGGCTAATTAAAAATGCAGTCGATGTTTGGATTATTGCCTTCAGGAAGATATGTTAGAAGCAGCTTTTATATATCCTGGATAGATTCTGGTATGTTTACTTGGTATCTTCACAAAGCTTGCAAAATGATTTTGCTTGAGTTGATACAAAGCATCTTCATTTCAATGCTTACGCTCTGGAGTATGTCCTACATGTTTGTCCAAGAGGATTTTGACTCTTTGTTTTATCATTTTTGGATTTTCCTGGGAATTGATAGATTACATTCAAATGGTAAAGCTTTTTAATTCTGTACATATCAACACCCTCTTCCTGTTGGTTTTCTGTAATTTAGTTTTGCTTCTTGCCCTCCATCGAATGATACAGGGTGCAGAATAGAGCTATTAGAAATTAATGTGAAATATGTTTTTTGGTTGTTTGTATCTTGCCACATAAAACATGAAGTTTTTTTTTTGCGTCACTGATCTTGACGATCAACAATAGGGTTTGTAAAACAAACTTTCTGCGAAAGAGCCTCTTTAAGTTGTTTCACACTGTAATATATCCGGAGTCTTAAAGTATCTCCAAAGGGGCATGCATGGACACAGAGTAGTGCACTATGCTTTGTTTACATAAGCATACTGTACTTGTGAGAGAAATACCTACACAATTCCCCATGGAAACACATGCATGATTGTTTATGTATTGTTACGTAATTAGAGTGTAGAAATAAATTAACAATTCTAGGCAAGGGTATAAGAATTTGGATGGTTCGCACATGATGTGGTAAGTTATGACAAATTTCTATTGCTGGAATCATAGTGTTGTGTATTTTTTTAATACCACAATCAGGAATCTTAGTTACTTGGAATATTGTTTTTATTATTTTTGGTTGCCAAATCCGCCAAAGCGGAAGATTTGAGATAAGAGGTTGTTGTAAAGGTGCTGACCGATGAGATGTTTTACCAAGTTATCATGATCAAAAGAAGGCTAGATGATTTGATATAAGAGGCCTATTGCAGCATCGAATTTGCCATGTTCGAAAAAAGGTTCCTCCGCCTGCAAAGAAGCTCGATAGATGGTAATGTGAAGAAACTCGGTATGTTATCCTTGAACTTTGCAAATTTGATACTAATGTTTTGCTAAACAGGTATCTTTATCAGATATTGGAAGCGCTACATATGCTTATTTGGACTCTTCTCAACTAGCTTTAAGTTGGATTACAAATTAAGGGATGGCATGTGGTGCGAACTAATTTGAAATTTCCTTGATGTATTATTGTTGCAAGTAATCTATTCTAGCATCGTTGTTCTGTTGCTGTAAGCAATTTGGGTTACCCTATAAGATCTGAATGTCATTTAGTTTTCTCACATGTATAGAGAGGCATTTATCTCCGTAATATTTGTGTTATCCTTATGAGTAGATACGGTGGAAAGTAAGCTTACTGCTGTTGAAATTACTGCCTACTTGGCGATCATGCTTTGCATTGATGTATATTGATGCCATTTTCACCCTTTTGCTCAGGTATTGTTGTACTATATAATTGTTTTTACCATTATGAACCATTAGCGTATCATTTACTGTGTGATATGGCATCAAGTGTAACAGTAAATAATCGTCGCATTCCTTCATACTATCTAAATTAGTACTGGTTAGTCATGGAAGAACTTGAATGAATCCCGCAAACAAATCAGAACTCTCATACCACGAGCTCACCCTTGAACCGACTGACGTTTTTCTCTTATTAAAAATAAAAAGACAATGTAGACACATGCACAGGCTTCTCGACGGGCGCGGCGTGCCGCCGCGCTTCTGCCTGCTAGTTACTATCAGGATATTTGTTAGATCACGTGCTTTGGAGCTCTCTACAACATTTAAAAATGTTTAAAGCATGCGTGATACGATATATATTCGAGTGTCTATTTTGTAGTCGACTTCACTTCTTTATCCAATGTTCAGTTTAATTCTTTTTTTTAATCTCCAAATTAAGTAATTGTACATTGTAAAAAGTGTGCGTCACTTTATATTTACATTTCATTCTATAGTTATATTGTGTAGTCTAGATTGTGTGCAACTGGGCTAAACACACCATAGTTCGGTGGACTTTTATTTTTCTCTCATAAAATGATTTCGTTTGACAAAAGATAATTCTAAGGAGTACTATGAAGACAAATTTTATAAAAAAAATAGACATTGAAGGCTCCTGTTTCCTTCTTTACAAATAAAAAAAGATAACAAATCTGAAAAAAAAATCGCAAAAATATATATATGGAAAATAACTATATTGTTAATTATTCTTCTAGGCAATATAGAAATATATTAATTAACATTGTTTGATAAAAAAGGTAAAATTGTTTAATATAAAATTAGCATCTAGTCTTTTAAGTCAACACCGTGTTCATAAATCTGGGAATAGTTTGGACCGAAGCCTCAGTTTTAGTTTGGTCTTTCTATTGGACAGTCTTTTGATTGGTTTAAATGGGCTGAGCCCCTAATGTAATCTCGTGTGGTTTGGGCTTTAGCAATGAAGCAAGTACCTAGAGCAACTAACTTGAGCAACATCTACAATCAAAAGCACTAACAACAGCCGACTGGACTTCAAGCAAATAACTAGAACAACTACCTTGAGCTACATCAAGCAAATACCTAGAGAAACTACCTTGAGCAACATCAAGAAAATACCTTGAACAACATCAAGCAAAAGCACTAACATCAACACTAAACAGCAGACCGTCCACCATCAACAAAAAATTAAAACATGGAGTAGCACACCATCCATCCACTTCAATCAATCCACCATCCACTTAGCACATGCCCACCATCCATCCATTTCAGAAATCAGAGGACAATACACCTAATGACCAAAATCAGAGGACAACACACCATCCATTTGAATTCAGAATGACATGCACTGAGCAAAATAAATAAATAAAGCACAATACACCTAATGTTACAAAATGCCAACACACATAGCTACTAATTTTCACCTCCATTAACAATTTTCACAAAACAGCACAAATGACACCTCCATTACTATTTTTTAGCAAAGCACAATACAAAGCAAGGAGGGAGAAGTGAGAAGGCAGGAGGAAGGAGGGAGAAGGCAGAAGGGAGGAGGAGGCAGGAAGAAGGAAGGACGAGAGAGATGGCAGGAGGAAGGAGGAGGCAGAAGGAAAGAGGAGGGAGGAGGCAGGAGAGATTTGGGCAGACCAGATGGGGAAGGGAGGAGGGAGGAGGATGTAAAGGCAAGAGGGATTTGGGCAGACGGGGGAGGGGGGAGGAGGAGGGAGAAGGCAGAAGGGATTTGGGCAAACCAGATGGGGAGAGGGATGATGAAGGGGGAGGGAGGAGGGAGAAGCAGAGGAGGTGGTCGGGGCTGAGGGTTGCGGCAGGTGCAAATTGGGGGAGCGCAATTGTGGGTAGACTAACACAACATATGATCAGATCAATGGTAAACAATGGATTAACAAATGACAAGCTAGATAATGGACTAAATATGAAATCCCTTTCTCATATTTAGCATAACATGCACCCCCCCCCCCCCCCCCCCCCCCCCCCCCCCCCCCCCCCCCCCCCCCCCCCCCCCCCCCCCCCCCCCCCCCCCCCCCCCCCCCCCCCCCCCCCCCCCCCCCCCCCCCCCCCCCCCCCCCCCCCCCCCCCCCCCCCCCCCCCCCCCCCCCCCCCCCCCCCCCCCCCCCCCCCCCCCCCCCCCCCCCCCCCCCCCCCCCCCCCCCCCCCCCCCCCCCCCCCCCCCCCCCCCCCCCCCCCCCCCCCCCCCCCCCCCCCCCCCCCCCCCCCCCCCCCCCCCCCCCCCCCCCCCCCCCCCCCCCCCCCCCCCCCCCCCCCCCCCCCCCCCCCCCCCCCCCCCCCCCCCCCCCCCCCCCCCCCCCCCCCCCCCCCCCCCCCCCCCCCCCCCCCCCCCCCCCCCCCCCCCCCCCCCCCCCCCCCCCCCCCCCCCCCCCCCCCCCCCCCCCCCCCCCCCCCCCCCCCCCCCCCCCCCCCCCCCCCCCCCCCCCCCCCCCCCCCCCCCCCCCCCCCCCCCCCCCCCCCCCCCCCCCCCCCCCCCCCCCCCCCCCCCCCCCCCCCCCCCCCCCCCCCCCCCCCCCCCCCCCCCCCCCCCCCCCCCCCCCTGTTTGACTGGCATGGATCGTAAAACGGCTTACATCTGCAACCAGATGGAGAGTGCATTCTTGGATGAGGGGTCTACTCGGATGGACAATAACTTACGGTTCCAAAATCTACATCCGTTAGCGCATCTTGGTTCAAACTCATCGGCTCAGGCCCGCTCATCATCACACACTGCCAGCTCGTTGTGATAGCCCTATCTCTATGTTTGAGAGCTCTGATAAACTTCAGTCGGGGCCGAAGAGCGATGACTAGCTTGCGAGAGACAGAGACAGGGTTAAGAAGATGAACCGCGGATGCAAAATTAAGTTTAGGAATTCAACCATTTCAGGAGGGTGTGAGTGGGGAGAGGGAAAGGGCGCATCCATTGTTTATTCGGTTTTAACCTAGGAAGTGTACAATTATCAGTAGAAATCAAAACATAACGTTATGTTAGAAAATAAAATGGGAACCCAAATTCTAGTTACAACAACATACTCAATCAATCTCCCGTCCAACGCTAGATCGACGCCATGGTAGAATCGAGAAGCACCTCTTGTCTATGCGGTTTCGTGATTCCCAGCACTAAGATGGATGCAGAAAAAAATGTATACACGACGATCACAAAAACACCAGTAAAACCTGAAATGCGAATATTCGTCGGCAAGCTTCTCACGAAACTCTGTGTGTGGTTTATTTTGGTGACGCGATGTTTGTTCTCTCATGGACATTTATAGGGGTGTGACAACATGTGTGATCAATTCTTGCGACACAGTTTTGCTCGTTTGTTCTCGTTTGTGATCCAGGAGGGCATTTCGATTTCTCAGTTTATGAACAACGCCGAGCCTTCCCAAAACTTCCACCTTCCTTTGTCTCTTGAAGCAGGTTTGGAACTTCAGCGGCTACAAATATATGTGAAATCCCCGAGTCTTGACCCCCCGGTTCCTGATGATTGGACCTTCTGTTGGGGTGACGTAGCCTACAAGCCATGCAAATTCTATCGGTTCTGTTTCAGAGAAGTTCCCACTTCTGACTCTCTCCCGATGATTTGAAAATCCAAATGCATGATGAAACACAAAGTTTTTGCCTGGCTCCTGCTCATCGATCACCTAAACAATAGCGATATGTTGCGGCATCGACACTTTAACATTGGCGATGACTTTTCTTGTATGCCTTGTGACAGCCAGGAGGATGAAGCATAGACCCATCTATTTTTCTCGTGCCTTTTAGTGTGCAATGTTGGTCAGTTAATATCACATGGGAGCCCTTGCTTGGTCTCCAAGACATGATTCATGTTGAGGCCAGATGTTGGCAATGGGAGCTTTTCAAAGAAATTTTGATCCTATGGGCCTGGAACTTATGGAAGCAACGACAACAGTTGCTACTTTGATGGCATTGCCCCAAAGCAAGGATTTGTGGCTAAATATGTTGAAAAAGGATCTATCTCTCTCTTGGGTTGTAGGGTGTCCCCCACACTCAAAGACTTTATTTACTTCTTTTCTAACAGTCTTGTGTAGCTAGTTGTCCCTATGGGACCCTCCCCTAGGGGTCAAAATGACCTTAGTCTTGTAAGTATGACTTCTATTTTATTAATTTAGTTACAGTAGGAGCCTCTCATGTTGTCTTTCTGCTAAAAAGAGAGCTTCTCATGAAACAATTTGTATATTGAAGATATTTCTATTTTGTTTATATCTGATCATACACTGAAAACTAGTGGACTTGCTTCTTTATCCAATGATCAATTTAGTTCTATATTTCTTTTTTGAAAATAACTATCAATTAAGTGATATACATGGTACAAATTGTGTGTCACTTTAGATTTAGGGCCAAATGCATTTTTGCCCTTAGTCGGAACCAACCCACGGGTTTTGCCCTTACTTTTTGGCTCTGCTCAGTTTTGCCCTTAGATTTATCTCTGAGGCCGTCCGAGTGCTCTTTGACCGTTTGACCAATACTTTGAAAATTCATAACAAATTTATATGAACTCATAAAAATGCAAATAAGATATAAAAATATTCAAAAAACATTAACTTTATGTGCATGTCATTTGCATTTAGGAAAAGTACCATTTAAACATGAATATTCTGATATCTTATTTGCATTTTTTTGAGTTCATATGAATTTGTTATGAATTTTCAAATGACTTTGACCATTATTTTGAAAATTCATAACAAGTTGATATGAACTAAAAAAATACAAATAAGATATCAGAATGTTCAGAAAATATCACCTATATTTGCATGTCATTTTTATTCATGAAAAAGTATTGTTTATACCTTTTTATGTTTAATAATGTTAATAACATTAATAACCTCGGATAGTTTAAACATTACTTTTTTTCCTGAATGCAAATGGCATGCACATAAAGGTAATGTTTTTCTGAATATTTTGATATCTTATTTGCATTTTTATGAGTTCATATGAATTTGTTATGAATTTTCAAAGTATTGGTTAAACGGTCAAAGGGCAGTCGGACGACCTCAGAGACAAATCTAAGGGCAAAACTGAGTAGAGCCGAAAAGTAAGGGCAAAATCCACGGGCTGGCACATCTAGTGGCAAAAGTGTAATTGTCCCTTAGATTTACATTTTATAGAGTTAAAGTTGCACAAATATTTTAGTGCAACTATAGTCATGATTATGTGCAATTCGATCAACTACACACATTATATATAGTTCAGTTGTCTTTTATTTTTTTCACATAAAAGGATTGGTTTGATAAAAAATAATTTTAAGGAGTACTATAAAGATAACTTTTATCTACAGGGCGGTGTTTCGTCCTTTACGAATAAAAATAATTAAAAGGATGCATAACAAATCTGAAAAAATGATTGTGTTGTTAATTATGCTTCTAGGAAATTGAATGAAATGTACTAATTAATATTGTGGTTTGATAAAATATTATTGAAAAAGTAAAAATGTATAAAATTAACATCTAGTCTCTTAAGTCAACAATATGGATGAAATACAAGATAAATAGAAACAAACTAACTAAAACAATCATATCTGGAACACTACTGGATTCGCCTTCTTTGCCAAGTTTCCAGGGAACTCGGCAGAGCCCAGAATCAACTCGGCGACATGTTCGCCGAGTTCTGTACTCGGCGAAAAGGACTCGGCTGGACACGGGTCAGCAATCATTAAGTTCACCGAGTTCTTATTATTGGGAACTCGGCAACATTTAAACAAGCTTTGTCGAGTTTCGACCGACAGAGAACTCGGCAGACTACACCGTCAGACGGGGCGGGCCGTTAACGGAGATGCCACATGGCACAAAGCTTTGCCGAGTTCTAGGAATCTAAACTCGGCAGAGACATGATGAATAGGAATGTGCCATGTGGCAGTTTTTATTGCCCAGTCCCCAGCTGTTGCCGAGCTCACGATATCCGAAACTCGGCAAACCCTCTGCCTAGTTCAAAACTCGGCAAAATCCAGTCGAATAAGAGCCCGATAGGTGGCACAACGGTATTGCCCAGTCCCCTATTTTGCCGAGTGTCCAATTTGCCGAAACTCGGCAAACCTTTTGCCCTGTTCGGCACTCGGCAGGCTCCTATCGAATAGGAGTCTGACGCGTGGCACTATCGTATTGCCCAGTCCCCCATTTTGCCGAGTTGGCCTCCTCTAAACTTGGTAGACCTTTGTCGTATTGCCCAGTGATAACCCACAAGTATAGAGGATCACAACAGTTTTTGAGGGTAGAGTATTCAACCCAAATTTATTGATTCGACACAAGGGGAGCCAAAGAATATTTGCAAGTATTAGCAGTTGAGTTGTCAATTCAACCACACCTGGAGACTAAATATCTGCAGCAGAGTGATCAGTAGCACAGTAGTATGGTAGTTTGATAGCGATAGCAATAATAGTAATAGTAGCAGTAACAGTAGCATCAATAGTTTTATAGCAATCGTAACAGTAGTAGCAACAGTAGTAACTTAGCAAAGAACAATATGTGAAAAGCTCGTAGGCATTGGATCGGTGATGATACACTACAAGAAATATGGCAACTTGCGACCATCAATATTGGTCACTGAATGGTCGTTGTTTTTCACTTGTGACCTTTTTGTGACCAAAAACAGTTGGTCAAAAGCTGGCCGTCTTTAATGAAACTTAACGATCTTTTTTGTGAAATGGTCGTAGGCGGTTATGACCAAAACAAAAGGTCATTGGTTCTATGACCAATTGTTTTGTCACTGGCAACCTGCCCACACCACGTCAGATCCTACGTGGCAAAATTACGATGAAACGAAATGGTCGTAGATTAGAATCAGCCCGGTCCAGTTCGGTGCTTCACATGGGCCGGGCCCAACAATTCGGCTTATTTATATCTTTTTCCTGTCAATTTTTTGTCGGCTTCATGGGCCAAGCCCAACATAACAGCCTTTTTTATTTTTGGGCCATGGCCTTTTTATCTCAATAGTTTCATTTTCCTTTTTTTATAAAATTGGTCCACTAGTCAAATGGGTCCTAGTTGTCAAGTTCTGGTAACTGGGTCCCATTTGTCATGTTCTGGTAAGTGGGTCCCATCTATCAGGCTCATATTCTTCATATTTCAACTAGTATTTTAATTGGCACACACACAAAACACACATGATACTTCAAATAAGAGCAACCAGATCACGTATTTAAATTGGCAATCACAGTAACGAGCTCTATCCGTGCCAATACATATGACCATGTGTAATACAGTACTTTACAAGCTCTACAAGTGTAACGAGCTCTACAAGTGTAATACAATACTTTACAAGCTCCTGTCATGAACAACATGCCGGACTCGTTGGACGACCATAGTCAGATGAACAACATGCCGGACTCGTTGGACGACCATAGTCAGGGCTGGGGACAAACAAAACGGCAACATGCCTTCCTCGGTTGCCCTGTTACATGAATCAGCAGAGAAGAATCAGAAAAACTGGGGCAAATATATTATGAACAGACCATTCAAGAAAAGGACTGTTATTTAGAATGATAACATAAATTGATGAGATACTCATTCATACAAGAAAACAGAGACACAATATGAATACGCATGGCTCAAGTGCAGGTCAGTGCAAAAAACTTCACTGCAATACATTGCGCCTAAAACAAAATACCATTCTACTACCACGACCATCCATTCAACTGACAAGATCTAACAATACTAGTCAGTGCACGCATACTAACATCACAAATGCATGAGAGAATAAAGGGAACCAAGAGAGATACATGTGGATGATAGCGTCGATGATGATCTGGATTGAGTTAGCATTGGTGAGGAGGTAGATGATCTCCATGGTCTGCTTGATGATGCGCACGGCCATGATCTTCTTGCTGCTGTTGCATCTGTTCGCTCGATGATGGGTACCAATGCATCCAAGTAGAACAAAACCACCATCATTAACCCATAGCTTCAAGTACAAGCAAGTATATATCAAGTGACCGTGAAAACAAGTTGAGAAAAACACTGAAAATAATTATTTCATGTCATGTAGAGTTCGAACTGAATAAACATATGCATGCCAAGCTGAAATACTACAAAGAAAGCACTCATCAGGTAGCAGTACATAAAAAGCTAATAGTAGGGATGCCACAGCTGAAAGGAGCAAGCTATTTTGTATTTGAGAAACAGAAAAAATGCACCAATAATTTTTCAGAAGGTAACTGAACTTCTGTGCACACATTTAGATAGAAACAAGGGCTTGAACTATACACATTAATTAGCACAGGATCGCAAAACACCAATATAAGCTAGAATTGACAGGTACACAGCAGGATTCAGTTCGTCTTGCCCATATACAGCAACCAACAGACATCTAACATCATTATTTTATCGCAAAAGATTGGCCCATAGCAATAGAAGCACAAAATTTAAGCTCGCAAGCACATTATAGCAGGTAGTAATAGAAGCACAAAATTTAAGCTCGCAAGCACATTATAGCAAGTAGGGAAGTGGGAAGATGAACTAATTTAGATGCCAATTGATAACATACAGCACACCTCATGCCACAGCAATACACTTATAAGACAGTTGGACAATGACACAAGCATTTCCACAAACAGTTCATGTTGATGATTAAGTTGTGTAATACAGATGGCAATTAGACTAGTGCAAACCTTAAGAAAAGGTGCCAGATGGTCCTCTGGGTACATGTCCTTGAAACCTCCATGCTTGACCTTGCATATCAGTACAGTAGGCACTCCAAGTGAACGACAAAGAAGAAAGTGATAAGCATAAATAACTCATCCATCTGTGGTGACATATTCATACTGTAATTTCAATAGCATGGCCAATAAAGAACAATTGTGCATTTCCAGGATCTAGCCTCTACACAATTTGCACAGCGACAAGTAATTATGAGCTACCTACTGGCAAAGTATAAGACCTGAATCGTATAGTATAAATGAATCAAGAAAACAAAAACTGCCAATGAGAACTGCATAGTAGTGCACTAGATGATAAACAACAAGCATAGTATATTCACATAAGTTTGCTAATGAAGCCACAGCTAACAACCTAAGAATTCGGAATCATAGTGCCTCATTCGGAAAATTTATTGTATACACAGGAAAATTGTAGAGCTTCAAAGATAGGACCCATATGTGAAATGTATAGGACAATACTATATACTTGCTGTGTGGATATATATAATTAACCATAAGTGTATCTTGCAAATTAATAGTTACCACAGGGAAAACCTTGACAAGAGAAGATAAACTTCGATAGCATAACATGATATGAACGATAGCACTCAAACTGTAACCTCACATGAATTAAAAAAATCACAATAATGATATTACATATAAGGAGTTCACTTGGATATATCAAAGATTTGCAGTTGGATCATAAGCAAGTGTTCTCAGGTTATCCTTAACATCTAATTAGCAGCAAAAAATACATACCAGTACAAGGCTAGGTAATTAATAGGGAAACTGGGTGATTAACCTCAACCAGGGTTGCACAGAGAACATAACAACAGTAAACAGTAAGGTAGGGGGGTCCTCACCCTCCTAATGCAACTAGGTTCTGCATGAACGCTAGGATCAAGTCCTGGATCTGGCACTAGAAGAGTATCGCATCTCGATTTCAACACCAAAGACGTGGTATTACCAGAACTTGAACTCCAGGAGGCGGCAGAGGAAGTGCTTGAACTTTGCTGCCGCGGGTGGGGAGGAGCTTGGGCCGGTGCCACCGTCGAGCGCCAGCGAGTGTCGCAGGTCAGTGACGTGGAAGACACCGGCAGCAGCACGCCCGACCTTCATATCCGGTGCGGGTTCCAGCCTTGCATCCGGTGGCGCCTGCAGGGTCCGCCTCGCCATCGCAGTGGCGGCGCGTCTGGAGGAACCGGCCGCCCTTACCCGAATGAATGCCGGAGCAGGAACGGGCGGACCTGGCCGCCGACGAGCGGGTGCAACCATGTCGCGTAGAGGGAGGTCAGGGAGGAACTGGAGAAGCTGCGAGATGCCGGGCTTGTTAGTCCCCGACAGCAGACTGTAGGCGCCTCGCTGGGGTTCGCGCGTGACACTGTCTGTCGGGCCCCTTTCTGGGATAAATCACATAATAGCCCCAAGTTATACCAGCCCCAAGAACAACTGGTAGACTCCCTTGATATAGATAACCAGTACAAGTATAATATTACACAGGGGTTGAGTCTGAGTGCTCAACAATTATTACAAGCTCGCCAGTATATGGCAGTAGCGGAATATGACACTAGTGGTGGTAGCACAATACTGATACAATATAATAGAGCCAAGCGTCAGTGTGAGGCTTGACTATTTTATTGGTGTAGTGGAAGCACGGCGGATGATACATGTGGTAGACTCCAATATCACAGGCTATCAGACTGGGAACACCTCTAAGTGTCGGGCTCGCTAGCGCACTCGTCCTCCACAAGCTCGTTTTCCTCCAGGCCTGGCCACATTAAAAGCCAGGGACAAGCCTGTGAGTACATTGGAATGTACTCGCAAACATTATGAACGAAAGATATACCGAAATGCATATGCATATGAGTGATTTAAATGATATGCTCATGCTAACTGAAATTAAATCATGGCAGGTTAAATATATAATAGCATGCAAGGAAATTAGTAAATAAAATTTTAGTGAAAAACAAAGAAAGTTAATGGATATTCAGGCGAGACAGGACCACCCGATAAATCCGAGAGAAATGCCAATCGGGTGTCCATAAGAGTATTGGCGTGACAGGACTGCCTGAGAACTTGAGGGACGCCTCGAAAGGTCTTGAAAAGAAATGCCAATCGGGTGTCCACAAGAGTATTGGCGTGACAGGACCGCCTGAGAACTCGAGGGATGCCTTGAAAGGTCTTGAAAAGAAATGCCAATCAGGTGTCCACAAGAGTATTGGCGTGACAGGACCGCCTGAGAACTCGAGGGACGCCACGAGAGGTATTAAAAATAAAATCGAGTGTCCGGGGTATTCTAGCCAGCCCCTAAGACACTCAGGAAAAAATAAAATAAGGAAAGACGGGTCAGTCCACAAAAATTTGCATATTGACAATAATATTCGTAACAGTAGTATTCAAAAATAACCATGACGGTGTTAGTGATGATAATAATATCCTGCAAAATACTTCATGTTCAAATTATTTATTTCCTCCGAGGACCGACACCAGACCGACACTTGACCAACCCAACTAACGTCCTTGACCGCGGACACGGCTATTCGAATAGATATAACTCTGCAGAGGATGTGCTCTTTACCCACGTGCTTGGAATTTCTTTAGTCAACACCGTGGCACTGGCTAATTTCCACTACGGTCTTGGGTTGGCAACACACCCGACTAGCACACACCAGAATAACTTTCTGGATGCCAGGAATCACCCATAGCATCGTTCCAGATAAACTCTAAGTCGGGGAGGCCATCGTCTTGAATAGCATGGGATCACTATTTCTTACGCGCGGATTACAATGGGTGCCCCCCACTCGGCCCAGCCGGATACACCCATGCCCCCTGACCAGATGACGGGCTTTAGCCATGGCCGCGGAACCCTCATCATGGCCTCTCTAAGTGGTATGTACACGGACATGGGTTAGCAACCTACTACACCGCACTCTCCTTGCGAAAAGACCCATGGCAGCACGGTATTTAGCTAGGTGTGCCGGAGCAATACTCGATCTAGGCTGACTCAGGGGGTGTTATTATTGTGACCGGTATACTCCACATATGTCACCGTGACACCACCGTGTCAAAACATGACCCGTGCCCACCGGCACATCCAAGGCAGGAGTTTCACCCCTGGCTCTCACCATTTCCTCCATGTTAGAAACATACTTGAGTGAGTTGCAAGCAATATGCAAAGGTGACATAACTATGCATGCATGTACTACTACTCATTTACGGTGCAACTCCAACCGATGCCATCATGCATGCAATTCACTATATACAAAGTTCAAAATGCTTGCCTTGCCCAAAGTATTCCGGAGAAGACCCCTCAAAATTCCCGACAAAGTTTCCCTCTTCTCTTTCTGAAAAATTCAAATTCAAATTCAAATTCAAATTTTGTAACAGTACCACAAAGTTATCTCAAATATTCTTAAATAAATACTAAAAAAACTAGAGAGAAAAATAAGAATTTCAAAAATGAATCAACTCAATCAGAGTTGTGGCTTAAAAGTTATTAAACTTTTAAATGCAGGGGCCTTTCTGCAAAAGTACAGGTCCCTGTGCTGTTAAAAGGAAAATGCTTCGGCGCAGAAAACGCCTTTCAACGCAAAAAGCATAGAAGTCAGAATACGCCTTCGATTTAGACACAGAAAAAAGAAGAAAAGAAAACGCTGACGGGTGGGGGTGGGGTCCACCCGTCAGGTTCAAATTCGAACGCATTCGCGCGCAAGGCAGAGAGGCGGCGGTGATCACCGGCGACGATCGCCGGGGTCTTGGGAGGCGGCGGAGGTCAGGACATGATCAGGGAGTCCGTCCGCGTCAGTGGGTGGCGGTGGTGGTCGCCGGCGAGCTCCTGGTCGGCGGTGAGGTTGACGGCGGCGGATGGTGATTCGGGTGAGCTCGGGTTTCGCTGGAGAGAGCTCGAGAACCCGAATTGAGGCGGGGGATCGATGAGTTGGTGCATGAGAGGGATCCTGGCAAGTTTTTAGCGGTGGAGGTGGCGTGTAGGTGATGCACTAATCAATGGAGGTAGTGGCGGCTCGGTGGCCGAAGAGATAGAAGAAGACCTCTCCGAGGTCAGGGGAGTGTTCTGGTGGTCGATTGAGATGATGGTGAGGTGGTGTGAAGAGTGCATGGAGCTCGTGAGATCCTATTTATAGGTAGCTGAGGAGGTCAGTGGCTTATGAGCGGCGCCGGAATTAATTGCGCCGGCGAGGTAGGTTAGGGGCGGTGGAGAGCTTCTGTGAGTGATCAGTGGGGTGGCAGGAGGATTCTGGAGAGTTATCGTAGACGCAAGCGAGCTCGAGAGCCTTATCCGCGATGATGCTCGCGTACGGCCATGGCGGACATCATCCGACTCTGGCGCCTGATAGTGGGCCCAGGGCGGCTTGGACGGTGCTCCGGTGATGCGGAGGAGGTGCCGCGTGGAGAGAGTGGTAGGTGGAGGGGGCAGCAGGGGTGAGTGAAGGCGGCGATGGTTGAGCCGATCCATCCGGTCGCCGCGGCTAAGGTCAGTGACCGCTGCACCGACCAGTACTGTGCTGTCAGCGGTGAGTCACTGACGAGGAGGGGTCCGGATGGTTCATTTAAGAGAAGAGAAGGAGTGGAGGAGAAGGAGAACGATGGAGTGAGAAGCACGGCGTCGATCGCCTCTGCCACTGACCAAATTCAGTTAACTCCATTTCTGACGGCTATGAACAGTGTGCACACAACCAATATGAGGAAATGACAAAGAGGTCTAGACATTTTAGGAATTTGTGTGGATTTTTGTGGTAAGGTATTGATGCCCAAAAATGAGTTTGACAAAGTTTCAGAATTATTGGAGCAATAAAAATTAGGTTTGTATCAGAAAGACTGTTTCTGGTCCAAATTTGAATTGAAGAGGATTTGAAAATTTTGAACTATGGAACCCAATGTTTTTGGTGAAATGGGTTGTAGGTACCATCTAGTTGCTGGGATAATTTTGGTGGAGGCAGAAGACTTGTAGAAAAAGTGGTTCCTTTGTAAATCGAAGGAATCATGAATAATTTAAATTCCATCTTTGGAAATTTATAAAATATGAGAGAAATATTTTTGTGAGGTGGAAAAGAATTGGGTACTGTCCTAGAAGGTGTGAGTGACTGGAGTGAGGATTTAAAATGACAGAATAAATTTTTGGAAGAATTTAGAAGGGCTAGGAAGGAGTGAAAAAGGCTCCTCAAAAATAGTTTTGATCCCTTGAAATAGTTTTGCATTCCTCAAAACTTTTCTGAAATAAAATTATTTTTGATCCCTCAAAAATAATTTCCAAATTAATAAACCATTAAAACAGAATCATGGAGAATATTTTAAAACCTTATTAAAATTCAAAAGGTTTTCAGAACAGGAGAGAAAGAGGAAAAAGAATAGGATCAAAACAATTCAAAGTATTCTTTTTAATAAAAAGATTTGAAAATCCAGAGAGAAAATTTTGAAAATGCAAGAGAAGTATTTTTGGGGTGTTACACTGTCTCGGGGTCGAGATCGAGAGAGGATGTCCGCGGTGGAGGAGCTAGGGACTGGGATGGTGGCGGATCTGGCTCGGGATGGGAGGCGGCGAGCGGTGAGACTGAGGAGGAGAGCACGTGAAGTGGGCGCGGTGGTGGCGGAGGCAGGGGAGCTCGGATCTGTCCTGCACACCGGCGAGGGATGCTAGAACTGGCCGAAATCGGGGCGGGAGAGGGCTGGGGCGGCGGCTGTGGGTGGTAGGCAGAGGAGTCGTGGGGATAGGGCAAGGGAGGAGTAGAGCGCTAGGGTTCGCGAGCGAGCGAGAGAGGGAGAGAGGGGTTTACTTTGGTGGGTTGGATCGATGGACGGATGGATGGACGGATGTTTGCCATGTCATCGATCCATGCCACAACTGATTCCACCAATCAGAATTAAGCTTATGTAGTATTTTTTTCCATTTTGACCGCATTTTGAAATGGGCATGAAAAATTCAAAAAAAATCAAAAAATGGGAAAATCTTCGCATTGTGTCATTATATGTGACCAAATTACCAGAAAAAATAATAAACTTGTAATACGGCAATTATTTAAAAAAAGTGTTATCAGAAATGAGCTATCATGTGTGAAGATTCATGGCTTTCAAGCCAAATAACCAATGTTATGGCCACATTCATGGCATAGTTTCTTCAAATGATCTCATATTGTGCACAAGGGTGCATCTTGGAATGGCAAACGATGTTGCCAAAGGGAATTTTCATTTTCTTTGCATAAAAAATTTGTTTTCCATTTTCTGAGTGCCCAAAATGAGTTTTTTTTTTCTGAAGGACCTACCAAATCTTTGTTGCAAAATGGCACCACACAATTTTTAGAAAATATTAGACCATATTTTATGTACAATTGACCAAATTATTACGTGTTAAAAGCTGTCGATCCACCTCTCGTGAAAAAGACAAATTTCCGCCGATTCAGTTAGAAGTGGGTCAAATTTGAACTACAGGTGCTTGATAGTTTGCTCATGATTATTTCCAAAAATCATTTTTAGGTACAAAAATAGCTATTTCATTAGAGAAACACCAAAAGTTTTTCAAGATTCAACCACTAGCTAGGAACAGTCATGCTCACCGTTCCACATTTTGAAATGGGCATGAAAAATAAAAATAAAATCAAAAAATGGGAAAAACTTCGCATTGTGTCATTATATGTGACCAAGTTACCAGGAAAAATAATAAACTTGTAATACGGTAATTATTTTAAAAAAATGTTCTCAGAAATGAGCTATCATGTGTAAAGATTCGTGGCTTTCAAGCCAAATGACCAATGTTATGGCCACATTCATGGCATAGTTTGTTCAAATGATTATGCACAAGGATGCATCTTGGAATGGCAAACGATGTTATCAAAGGGGTTTTCATTTTCTTTGCATGAAAAATTTATTTTCCATTTTTCGAGTGCCCAAAATGAGTTTTTTTGTGAAGGACCTACCAAATATTTGTTGCAAAATTGGACCAAATCAACTTTCTAAAATATTAGGCAATATTTAATGTACAATTTAGCAAATGGTTGGGTGTCAAAAGGTTTTGATCCACCTCTCATGAAAAAGACAAATTTCCGCCGATTCAGTAGGAAGCGGGTCAAATTTGAACTACAGCTGCCTCATAGTTTGCTCTTTATTTTTTTCCAAAAATCATTTCTAGGTACATAAGTATCTATTTAATCAGAGAAACTCCATAAGTTTTGCAAGATTCAACCCCTAGCTACGAACGGTCATGCCCGTCGTTTTGACCGCATTTTGAAACGGGCATAAGAAATTCAAAAAAAATAAAAAAATTGAAAACCTTCGCATTCTGTCATTATATGTGACCTAGTTTCCAGGAAAAATAATAAAATTAGAATACGATAATTATTTTAAAAAAGTGCTCTCAGAAATGAGCTATCACGTGTGAAGATTAATGAGTTCAAGCCAAATGGTCAATGTTATGGCCACATTCATGGCATAATTTGTTCAAATGATATCATATTTCGCACAAGTTTGCATCTTGGAATGACAAACAATGCTGCCTAAGGAAGTTTTTATTTTCTTTGCACGGAAAATTCATTTTCCATTTTTTGAGTGCCCAAAATGAGTTTTTTTGTGGAGAACCTAGCAAATATTTGTTGCAAAATTGGACCAAATCAATTTTATAAAATATTAGGCCATATTTAATGTACAATTGACCAAATGGTTGGGTGTCAAAAGCTTTTGATCCACCTCTCATGAAAAAGACAAATTTTCGCCGATTCAGTAGGAAGCGGGTAAAATTTGAACTGCAGCTGCATCATAGTTTGCTCTTTATTTTTTCCAAAAATCATTTCTAGGTACATAAGTATCTATTTAATAAGATAAACTCCAAAAGTTTTGCAAGATTCAACCCCTAGCTACGAACGGTCATGCCCGTCATTTTGACCGCATTTTGAAACGGGCATAAGAAATTCAAAAAAATCAAAACAATTGAAAACCTTTGCATTGTGTCATTATATGTGACCTAGTTTCCAGGAAAAATAACAAAGTTGGACTACAGCAAATGTCTTAAAAAAGTGTTCTCAGAAACGAGCTATCATGTATGAAGATCCATGGCTTCCAAGGCAAATGGCCAATGTTATGGCAACATTCATGGCATAGTTTGTTCAAATAATCTTTTATTGTGCACAAGGGTGCATATTGAAATGACAAACAATGTTGCCTAAGGAAGTTTTCACTTTCTTTGCACGAAAAATTCATTTTTCTTTTTTTGAGTGCCCAAAATGAGTTTTTCTGTGAAGGACCTACCAAATATTTGTTGCAAAATTGACCAAATCAATTTTCTAAAATATTAGGCCATATTTAATGTATAATTTACCAAATGGTTGGGTGTCAAAAGCATTTGATCCACCTCTCATGAAAAAGACAAATTATTTCTTACCTTTATTATTGTCAACTCTTGTTTCCAAAAGTTAACATGATTGTAGTTGTTTGCAATTTGTTTTAGTATTTTTATTAGACTAATTACATTATTTTGTAATTAGTGAACATTTTTAATTGATTTTTAGACTCTGTAGATATTTCATAAATTATTATATTATGTCTACAAATTAAGTAAATAGCTTGATTAAATAAGAAATATTATTCTTATAATATTTGTTATTTTTACATGATTTTAGGAATTACCAAAGTATTTTTATTTTTTTTAATCTTATTTTTATTTTTTAATTAAACGAAAAAGTGACTGGGCCGATTTACTTAAGTTACTGGGCCGGCCTCGCCCATTTGGCCCACTTGCTCGCTGGCTGGGGAGACAACTCCCAGCCGTGGCCCCCCTCTCTCTCTCTCATTCTCTCTCTCACCCGAGCTCTCTCTCTTTCTCTCTCTCTCTCTCTCGATCCCCTTCTGACCTGTCGGCGCCGCCATCGATTCTGACGTGCTCCGGCGGCTTCCGCCGTCACGCTGGCTATCCATCTGCTCCCCTCGCTCTGCTCTACCCTTCTGTCTGACTAGTTCCTCCGATTACTTCCTCTACTCATGAATCCCGTGGGGTTTTGTTGTCTAGGGTTTCGGTGGTGGCTTCGCCGGCGTGCTCTGGCACTCCCGCTCGGCCCTCGTCATCCGTGGCATCGCCGTGGTGCAGGGTGCCCCTAGGATGGCGCTCCGATGTGGTCCTGCCTCCTGGACGGCGCCCTGTGCCCATGGTGCTCACGGTGCATGGTGAGGCGTCGTGGTGGTGCTCCTGCATCGGCTCCAACCTCCTCGGTGAGCTCATCTCCATCTCCTCTATCTTTCTATTTTAGTGATGGCAGCCATGGTTACTTTGGTGCTACTCTGGTTGATGTTCTGTGATCATACTCATGCTCTAGTTCATGTTGTAGTTCTGTAGTTGTTGATCTCATGCTATCTAGGGTTTGTAGGCTTTTGTTTAGATATGGTTAGTGCTCTGGTTAGGTTATACATCTCCTGGATTTGCTAAATTGGCCTGGATTGTCGCTCTGACTTGTTTAGCTCTAGTGGTGGCTCTGTTATGCATATACTTGAAGATTTCTTCAAGTGCTAAATGCTGCTGTTGCTGTTATAATCCAGTGGCTCATGTGGTGGTTATATATGCTATGTTCTTAGTATATGATGCTCCTGTTAGTGAGTTTCTTGTGGTTTGGTCCATCTGCTACTCCTCTTACCCTATGGTGCTACTGGACATGTTGCTATTCAGTTTACTGAACTTGTTACAGTTCAGTTGATGCTACTGTTGTTCAGTTCTGTTATTGATTCATTTTCCTTTCCATTGATCTGTTTAACTTTGTTATACATGTATTATTTCTCTGGTTTATGTGTATGCTCACATACAGATATGGTGTGTATGTATATACATATATATATGCTGCTGCTACTATATATATAAGTAGTATTAAATCTCTAGCCCATGTGCTGGTGGGTGCAAGTGTTCCTACTTGCAGGAATTTTACCAAGTGCAGTGTTGTGAAGTGTTCTGCATCTAGCAGATCATTGTTGATGTGCTACATGTGGTCTAGTTCTCTACTGTTAGCTAGTTCTCTCCTCACTACTTTCCTTTCTTTCTTTTTACTGGTATGAACAGATACCACTTGGTTTTGCCCCACTCTTCTACTTCTTATCTATCTTTCTATCCTCTGATAAGAACAGATGCCCCTTGAGCTAGCCTAGCCTAGGATGCTGGTCTGAGGCATACTCACTGGGTGTAATACAGATGCTACTGTGGCTCCTAAAATCCAATGATGTAGGGCATAGCACTTCTAAGCAATCCTGAGGATTCTATTCTACCAATTCTACCTTGCTTGTCTTCCTGAAGCTTTGTCTTGTGGATTCTGTTGTGCCTGCTTCTTGTGGTAATCCTGCTCCTCCTCACTGCTTGAGTTGTAACCAGTTTGGTGGTCTCCTGTGTTGGTACAATAGTACCAGGTGTTGCTAAAGGTTGGCTGTGCGGCTGTGCTTGCTTATTTATAGGCTAGGCTCTCTCCTAGTCACTTGCCACTTGAGCATGTGACTCAGCTGCTTGCCGCTGAGCTGCCTGTGGGGGTTGGCCGGCTGTGGTGCTCTAGTGGTTGTGGTTGAGGCAGCAGCTGCTTAGTGCTGGCAGCCTCTCCTTGATGCTAATCCACTCAAGCTGCTGGGTGGCTAAATGACTGGGTACTTGTACCCTGGCCGGCTGGGTTGATGCATATTTCTTGGTTTGAGTTTTATTTGATGCTGAACTTTGGCTTTACCTATTGTCATTTGACAACAAACTTGATACAATGTTAGTTGATCTTATATGATACTAAACACTGATTTGAGGGCTTTTAGGAATTATGGAGCTGATGCTACTAGCTGGTCTTTGGTTTAAACTTTTATCTCTCTTGTGGCTTTTGCTAATCTTCCTGGAACTTGATCATTGGCTTTGGTTGCTACTGTTTCTTTAGTCTTTACTGGCTATCTGGTTCTCCATTGACTTGCTGGTTTGGGTTTTGTTCAGCCTGAATTTATTTAATTGGGAGTTGACTAATATTGTCAATTATCCAAAGTATTAGCTCCTAAAACAAATATGCATTTCCAGATATGGAAATGCTACATTTTAATCATAACAAAATTCTTTTGTCTTTGAGGTTTCTTTTGCAGGTTTTGGAGATAAGAAGATCTAGAAGATTTTGAAGAGTAATTAGGTTTACATAATTAGAAATCAAATAGATTTTGTATAGGTTTATTCCTTTTCAATGCTTGTAAGAATTGTAATCAAGAATTGTATTTGTATTCTTTTTAATAAAGCTTCTTTTATTCATTTGTAAGGTCACTTTGTATTATTATTATCATTATTTAATAAAGTTTGAATTTCCATTATTCATTATCATTTATTTATAAATGCATTTCCAATTCATATAGAATTGTACTTTAGCACTTAAGGCCCCACACGTCAGTTTAGGCAACAAGTCAATCTGTGGGTGTTCAAACCAACTGGTAGAAGTGACACATAAGCAAAAATGACAACTAGACAAGACATGTAGGCGAAATTGATGATGTGGCCGTCTAGTCATGTCAATGTATGCACGTTATGACAATGTAAGGAAATGCAGCCTATGGTGGTGTTGGTCCCACGCGTAAGATCAACTGGTCCCACCTGTCAGTAGGAAAAAAAGTGCTAAATAGTGACATGTAAGTGAGAATGACACCTAAACACGCCATGTAGGCGAGATTGCTGAGGTGTATGCCAAGTCATGCCAAATCAAATCATCATATAAACTACGACTATCTAAATTGGTCATAATCGAAAAGAAATAATATAGTAAATTATGTTCACAAATTTACGACCATTTCGTGTAAGGAAATAATGACCTTTCTGACCAAAATGGTCGTTATGGTTTAGGGTTTGGACCCTCCCAAACAGCTTACGACCAATTGGTTCAAAATGGTCGTAGATTTACAACCAATTCACCCCCGGTCACTGAGAGAAGGTCACAAGTTGACATATTTCTTGTAGTGATAATTACGTTGGATGATATTCACCATGTAACAGTTATAACCTAGGGCGACACAGAACTAGCTCCAATTCATCAATATAATATAGGCATGTATTCCGTAAATAGTCATACGTGCTTGCGATAAGAACTTGCATGACATCTTTTGTCCTACCCTCCCGTGGCAGCAGGGTCCATAAGGAAACTAAGGGATATTAAGGCCTTCTTTTAATAGAGAACCGGAACAAAGCATTAACACATAGTGAAAACATGAACTCCTCAAACTACGGCAATCACCGAAAAGAATCCCAATTATTGTCACCTTGGGGTATGCGGATCATGACACGTAATAGGTGTGTATAACTTGCAAGATTGGATCAAGAACACAAATATATTCATGAAAACATAAAGGGTTCAGATCTGAAATCATCTCACTCGGGCCCTAGTGACTAGCATTAAGCATTGCAAAGTCATAGCAACATCAATCTCAGAACATAGTGGATACTAGGGATCAAGCCCTAACAAAACTAACTCAATTACATGATAAATCTCATCCAACCCATCACCATCCAGCAAGCCTATGAAGGAATTACTCATGCCCGGTGGTGAGCATCATGAAATTGGTGATGAAGAAGGGTTGTTGATGACGATGCTGGAAGATCCCCCTCTCTGGAGCCCTGAACGGACTCCAGATCTGGCCTCTCGATGAAGAACAGGAGGTGGCGGCGGCTCTGTATCATGGAACGTGATAAAACTTCCTCTCCTATTTTTTCTCTGGAATTGTGAATTTATAGGCTTGAGATTAGGGTCAGTGGAGCCACGTGGGCCCCACCAGCCACCAGGGCGCGCCAGGGGGGTGGCGCGCCTTGGTGCCTCATGGACAGCAGGTGGCCCCCCTCCAGTGGATCTTGGTTCTAGTATTTTTTATTTATTCCATAAAAAATCTCCAAAAAGTTTCGTCCAATTCCAAGAACTTTTATTTCTGCACAAAAACAACACCATGGTAATTCTGCTGAAAACAGCGTCAGTCCGGATTAGTTTCATTCGAATCATGCAAATTAGAGTCCAAAACAAGAGTAAAAGTGTTTGAAAAAATAGATACGACGGAGACGTATCAACTTCCCCAAGCTTAACTCATTGCTTGTCTCAAGCAATTTAGTTGACAAACTGAAAGTGATAAAGAAAAACTTTTACGAACTCTTTTGTTCTTGTATCTATATATATGCTTAAATAATACCCAGGCTTTCAGCAAAGATTATAACTAACCATGCAAATGATAACTCTTAAAAATTATATTTACTCATATCAATGGCATAATCAACTAGCGAGCAATAATAAGATATCTCAAATGCCAACACTTTGTCAAAACAATCATGATATAATATGACAACATGGTATCTTGCTAGCCCTTTCTAAGACCGCAAAACATAAATGCAGAGCACCTCCAAAGTTTAAGTAGTGACTAAACATTGTAATTCATGGTAGAAGAGATCCAGTCATGATGCACACAACATTAACTATACACAATGCATGAGAATGACAATAGTGCTCTCAGGACTGGTGCTTGTTTGAGAAGGCGATGACTCAACAATAAAAGTAAAATAACATAAAAGTAAATAGATAGGCCCTTCGCAGAGGGAAGCATGGATTTGCAAAGGTGCCAGAGCTGAAAGCTTAAATCAGAGATAAATGTAATTTTGGGAGGTATGCCTTTCCTGTCAACGTCACGACCGAGAGTTTTCAATATCTTCCATGCTAAACAAATTAGTGGCGGTTCCCAAGCGGTAAAGTAAAAGTTTACTCCCCCTCCACCAACAAACACAAGCCATGGCTAGCCGAATCCTCGGGTGCCCTCCATACCAACAACTTTTCAGGGGAGTTTGTTTTATTATTTTGCAATTTTAATCATGGGACTGGGCATCCCGATTACTAGCCCCTCTCGTGCAAGGACAAGTAAATAAACACTCATCATTAGAATAACCTACTTAGCATGGAAGATATTGACCACCCCCTGTCGCTCCATGAGCGGTACGGGCATACAAAACAGATGTTCATTTGAATATTTGGAGGTGGCACTTGCAAATTTACTTAGGACGGCAGAGTAATACCGCATATAGGTAGACATAGTGGACTCATCTGGAACAACTTTGGTTTAAGGGTTTTGATGTACAAGTAGCATTCCTGCTTAGTACAGGCGAAGGCTAGCAAATAGATTGAGAAGCGACCAGCTAGAGAGCGAAAACGGTCATAATTATGCATTATGAATAATCAACATTGAATACTAGCATGAGTAGGATATAAGCACCATGAACATAAATATCGTGAAGGCTATGTTGGTTTTGAATCAACTACATGCGTGAACATGTGCCAAGTCAAGCCACTTGAAACATTCAAAGGAGGATACCATATCATCATACTACATCACAATCATTTTAATGCATGTTGACACCCAAGATAAATTAGTATCCACTCCTAGCTACTTAAGCATGACATGAGCAACTATAATCTCTAATTGTCATCACAAACATGTTTAATCATAATATGCTGAATCGTGGATACTGAGTTAAACATATTTACAAAAACAAAAACAAGTTGAGTTCATACCCGCTTTTCCTTGCCACAGTCACTTCACCAAATATCGTCATTATTGGCTTTCACTTGCACGACCAAATGATATGAAAATAATAAAAGTGCAAGAGTGCTATGGACTAAGCTGGAATCTGCAAACATTTTATTCAGGGGAGAAGACAAGGTAATATGGGCTCTCTGTTAGATCATCAATAAAGCATATGAGAGCCACTCAGCATTTTCATCGTGGTCTTCTCCTCACAAAAATTCAATGAAAGAAAAGAATTTCAGAGAACCACACTGAAATATTTTTGGAGTTTTTGTTTTTTCTGAAGGAAACAAATTAAAGAAGAAAAACAAAAACGAGAAAAACTATTTACACGGGAGAACTCCCAACAAGCAGAAGAAGAAACGAGAAATCTTTTTGGTTTTTTTAATACTACAACTAATTAAACTAGAAAGAAAAACCGAAAAGAAGCGAGAAATGTTTTTGGATTTTTCTCAAAGTTTTTCAAAAACACAAGAAGAAAGCAAAAATAAAACTAACATGAATGATACAATGAAAAAGTATGAACACCGACAACTAGAATGAAATGTGTGAACATGAATATAATGTCGGTGAGAAATACGTACTCCCCCGAGCTTAGGCATTTGCCTAGCTTGGTCTACTGCCATGGCTGTCCCGGATAATAGTTGAAATGGTAGCTCAGAAAGGCATTCTGAGCCGCCTCCTCAGCCAGACGGGCGGCCTCAATTGCCGCATTGTACTCAAGCACCTCGCTCTCTGATAGTGAATATCTCTGTTTGTTCTAAAAATCAAAGAGGGCAGGAGCAAGCAAATCAACATATACAGAACGATATTTATCAAAAACTAAGTTGTATTCATATCCGCGCGCTCCGCGTTTTAGAAACTTATGTTCTCGCATTGCTTCAAAATTCAAATATTTATCAGGTAAGAGGGGATCATTGAAAGTTGGTGAGACCCCTAACCTTGCAGCTAAGCGGGAGGCATAAATTCCTCCATAAAAATCACCAGTACCCGCATTACGCTGCAGTCTACGTGCAACAATAGCCCCAAGATTATAATGCTTGCTACCAGTCAAAGCTGTATGAATAAGACTCAGATCAGGGGCGCAAAGCGCACTGCAGTGTTGTTTACCAACAACACATTTACCATTAAAAAGTGAGAAATACCGAATAGCGGGAAAGTGAATGCTAATTATTCTGGCCTGCGTAACTCCCCTATCTTCACCATTACAATGGCTAGTAAGAAACAACTCATAATCAGATGTTTGTGGTTCATCTAACACACCCCAATATGGAATTTTGCATGAATCACAGAATTCTTCTAGAGACATACTATAGTTTTTATTACAGAGCTGAAACGAAACTCTAGAAGGGCGCGAATGATAATCAAAGTTTTGAGTGAAGGATTGAGTAAGGTTGTAGTGCTGCGGTGTCTTATCTG
Source organism: Thinopyrum obtusiflorum (assembly GCA_036873465.1). Classification (NCBI taxonomy): domain Eukaryota; kingdom Viridiplantae; phylum Streptophyta; class Magnoliopsida; order Poales; family Poaceae; genus Thinopyrum; species Thinopyrum obtusiflorum. Next base: position 13,624 of record JAAAWM010012201.1, on the reverse strand, counting down.
CGATGAAGGCGGAGAGCTCGGTGTTGTGAATATATTGGTCAAATTCTTCCTTGATGCCTGCACCTAGCATGAACTCATCGCACGGCCATCGACATGATTTTGCTTTGGCACCTCGCACCGAACTTGCCCTTGGTTTAACATATGATTGGCGTGTTGGGCCTTCACTCGATGATGCCTCGGAGGACCTCCTCCTTGAAGAACTCCTCCTGAAAATGTTCATCTTCCTACAAACAAATTTCTGAAATTTTTTGGACCACAAAAAGATGTTAACAAAACTTCACAAGATCGATAGCAACTACTCATATGGATGTCTAGAGGCTATATCAAGCATTCAAACTACTTGGAACTCAAAGAATTCAACATGCAAGCTCATTTTCAGTAGCAACAAGAGCAGCTAATAATGCAAAACATTATCCACTAGAGAAAAAACTAATTGGAGCAATGGAGGAGTCACATACCAAGTAGCAATCCCGCAAAACAGTTTCAGAAACGGAGCTCCGAGCAAAGAGATAAAAAATCTCAGGTTTGGGAGCAAAAACACGAGAGAGAGAGCTACCAGAAATTTTTTCTAGAGGTAAGAGACGATGTGGGCTGAAGGAATAAGTGAGGGGGTCCCTTTGGGGCCCACCAGCCACCAGGGCGCGCCAGGGGGGCGCGCCCTGGTGCCTCATGGGCACCTGGGGCACCCCCCTGGTATGTTTCCAGTGCCAAAAAAGTATTAAATATTATATAAAAATTCATGGAAAAAATTTAGATTATTTTGGGCACTTTCATTTTTGGGCACTTTTTTATTGCACGGATAATTTAGAAAACAGGATAATCATGGCATTTTATTGCATTTAACTAAAATAACAGAAAGCAAAAAGTGGGTACAGAAAGTTGTGCTTACTAAATTCATCGACCACATGCCCCTCAAAAAGAATTCATTAATAAGGTTGATCAAGTCTTATTAACAAACCATTTCTGAGTAACATGAAACCAAAGAATCTTCGTAGAACACTAAGTTACCTCAATGGGGATATGCATCTCCCCAATTATAAGTGTTTCATATTTCTTTTTGACAGTAGGAAGAGGGAGTTGGAAGCTTCCAATAGTAATTATCGGAGTCTTTTCAATAACATGAATACCATTTACTTGAAATTGTTTCTTCGAAAAGTGCACCGTATGTTCATTACCATTGATATGAAAAGTGACCTTGCTTTTGTTGCAATCAATAACAGCTCCTGCAGTATTCAAAAAGGGTCTACCAAGGATAATTGACATATTGTCATCCTCGGGCATATCTAGTATAACAAAGTCTGTTAAGATAGTAACATTTGCAACTACAACGGGCACATCCTCACAAACGCCGATAGGTATAGCAGTTGATTTGTCAGCCATTTGCAATGATATTTCTGTGGGAGTGAGTTTATTCAAATCTAGTCTTTTATATAAAGAGAAGGGCATAACACTAACACCGGCTCCTAAATCACACGAAGCAGTTTTGACATAATTTCATTTAATGGAGCATGGTATAGTTGGTATTCCTGGATCTCCTAGTTTCTTAGGTACTCCATCCTTAAAAGAATAATTTGCAAGCATGGTGGAAATTTCAGCTTCAGGTATTTTTCTTTTATTAGTGACAATATCTTTCTTTTTCTTTTTCTTTTTAGATGGACTAGGTGTATCAACATTGATTCTTTGAGAGTCTTGTTCAATTCTTTTAGGGTGACCTTCAGGATAAAGTGGCTCCTGAGTCATTCTACCTCCTCTAGTCATTACTTTAACAGCATGATCATTCATATTGTTATTCATTTCACTGAGCAATTCACTTTGAGATTTAGCAACTTGTTCTAACTAGGTTTGAACCATAGATGCATGTTTACTTACACCTTTGACATCATTAGCAATTCTAAATAACAAGTCACTCAAGCGATCAATCATGTAGGCATTTCGTTTCAATTGTTTCATAACATTTGCATTGAAATGATCTTGCTTAATAATATAATTATCAAATTCATACAAGCATTGACTAGGAGGTTTATTATAAGGAATATCACCTTCATCAAACTTTATAAGAGAATTTACCTCTACTACCTGTGGCGGTGTATCAAGACCATGTATTTCTTCAATAGGTGGTAAATTCTTAACATCTTCAGCTTTAATACCTTTCTCTTTCATACATTTCTTTGCCTCTTGCATATCTTCAAGACTGAGATATAAAATACCCCTCTTCTTTGGAGTGGGTTTAGGCGGTGGTTCAGGAAGTGTCCAATCATTATCATTCTTCAATATATTATTCAATAGTTCCTCAGCTTGTTCAATAGTTCATTCCCTGAAAATACAACCAGAACAACTATCTAGGTAGTCCCTAGAAGCATCGGTTAGTCCATTATAGAAGATATCAAGTATTTTATTTTTCTTAAGAGGATGATCAGGCAAAGCATTAAGTAATTGGTGAAGCCTCCCCCAAGCTTGAGGGAGATTCTCTTCTTCAATTTGCACAAAGTTAAATATTTCCTGTAAGGCAGCTTGTTTCTTATGAGCAGGAAAATATTTTTCAGAGAAGTAATTAATCATATCCTGGGGACTACGCACACAACCAGGAGTAAGAGTATTATACCATATCTTAGCATCACCCGTTAACGAGAAAGGAGATAACTTAAGAATATAGTAATAGCGAATTTTTTTCTCATGAGCAAATAGGGTGGCTATATCATTCAACTTAGTAAGATGTGCCACAACAGTTTTAGTTTCATAACCATGAAAAGGATCAGATTCAACCAAAGTAATTAAATCAGGATCGACGGAGAATTCATAATCCTTATCGATAACAAATATGGGAGAAGTAGCAAACTTAGGATCATATTTTATTCTCTCCCTCATAGATTTTTCTTTCATATCAGCAAGCAATTTTATAACTTCATCTCTATCATTATAAGCAAGAATGGCTCTAGCTGTTTCTCTATCAAAGCAATGTTCATCAGGTGATTCAACTCTAGTAGGAGAGCTAGGCATAATAGGTGAGTCATAATTCTCAAAAGTTTCAACATTTTTAGTTTCTTTAACTTTAGCAATTTGTTCATCAAGAAATTCACCAAGTGGCACAGCATCATCAAGCATAGTACTAGCATCATCATGAGTATCTTCAATAGCAAAAGTAGTATCATCAATAACTTGCGACATATCAAAATGAATAGCAGGTGGTGGTGTCACAAGTCTACTCAAAACAGAAGGTGAATCAAGTGCGGAGCTAGATGGCAGTTCCTTATCTCCCCTCGCCTTAGAGGGAACGATCTTGGTCTTAGCATCTTTCAGATTCTTCATAGTGATCAACAGATATAAATCCCAAGTGACTTAGCAAATAGAGCTATGCTCCCCGGCAATGGCGCCAGAAAAAGGTCTTGATAACCCACAAGTATAGGGGATTGCAACAGTTTCTGAGGGTAGAGTATTCAACCCAAATTTATTGATTCGACACAAGGGGAGCCAAAGAATATTTGCAAGTATTAGTAGTTGAGTTGTCAATTCATCCACAACTGGAGGCTGAATATCTACAATAGAGTGATCAGTAGCATAGTAGTATGGTAGTTTGATAGCGATAGCAATAATAGTAATAGTAGCAGTAATGGTAGGATCAATAGTTTTATAGCAATCGTAACAGTAGTAGCAATAGTAGTAAATTGGCAAAGAACAATATGTGAAAAGCTCGTAGGCATTGGATTGGTGATGATAATTATGTTGGATGATATTCACCTTGTAGCAGTTATAACCTAGGGCGACACAGAACTAGCTCCAATTCATCAATGTAATGTAGGCACGTATTCCGTATATAGTCATACGTGCTTGCGACAAGAATTTGCATGACATCTTTTGTCCTACCCTCCCGTGGCAGCGGGGTCCATAAGGAAACAAAGGGATATTAAGGCCTCCTTTTAATAGAGAATCGGAACAAAGCATTAACACATAGTGAATACATGAACTCCTCAAACTACGGCAATCACTGGAAAGAATCCAAATTATTGTCACCTTGGGGTATGCGGATCATGACATGTAATAGGTGCATATAACTTGCAAGATTGGATCAAGAACACAAATATATTCATGAAAAATGATACTTCTTGAGCTTGCGTTGATTTTTCCTTTGAAGAGGAAAGGGTGATGCAGCAAAGTAGAGATAAGTATTTCCCTTAGTTAAGAACCAAGGTATCAATCCAGTAGGAGGAACACACAAGTCTCCAATGATAGCACCTACACAAACAAACAAATAATTGCACTCAACGTAATAAAGGGGTTGTCAATCCCTTCACGGTTACTTGCAAGGATGAGATCTGATAGAGATAGGTATAAAAGATAAATAAAAGTGCAAAATAAAATAAAGGTAAAGAAATTGCAGCAAGGTATTTTTGGGTTTTTGATTTTATAGATCTGAAAATAATATGATGGAAATTGACCCGGGGGAGACCGACTCCTGCCTGCATCTACTACTATTGCTCCACACATCGACCGCTATCCAGCATGCATCTAGTGTATTAAGTTAACAAGAATGGAGTAACACCTTAAGCAAGATGACATGATATAGAGGGATAGATCGAATCAATATGAACAAACCCCATCTTTTTATCCTTATTGGCAACAATACAATACGTGCCTCGCTACCCCTTCTGTCACTGGGTGAGGACACCGCCCCCCCCCCCCCCCCCCCCCCCCCCCCCCCCCCCCCCCCCCCCCCCCCCCCCCCCCCCCCCCCCCCCCCCCCCCCCCCCCCCCCCCCCCCCCCCCCCCCCCCCCCCCCCCCCCCCCCCCCCCCCCCCCCCCCCCCCCCCCCCCCCCCCCCCCCCCCCCCCCCCCCCCCCCCCCCCCCCCCCCCCCCCCCCCACCGCAAAAGAAGATTACATCGAATAGATCTCCAAGAACATCGAGGAGAACACTGTATTGAAGATCAAAGAGAGAGAAGAAACCATCTAGCTACTAGCTATGGACCCGTAGGTCTGTGATAAGCAACTCACACATCATCGGAAGGGCAGCAAGGTTGATGACAAAGACCTCCATGATCGAATCCCCCTTCGGCAGATTACCGGAAAAGGCCCCAAGATGGGATCTCACAGGAACAGAAGTTTGCGGCGGTGGAAAAGTATTTTTTGTGTGTGCTCTGGTGGTTTTGGAATATATTGGTATTTATGGCGGTGGAATTAGGGTTAAAGGAGCCTCAGGGGGCCCACAAGCTTGGGGGCGCCCCCAGGGCGCGTCCTATGAGCTTGCCGCCATCTGGTGGCCCCTCTGACCTCTTCCCGAAGGTTCCTGGGTGTCTTCTGGTTCAAGAAAAATCCTCAAAAAGTTTTATTCCGTTTGGACTCTGTTTGGTATTGATTTTCTGTAAAAGTCAAAAACAAGGAAAAAAACAGCAGCTGGCACTTGGCACTGGGTTAATAGGTTAGTCCCAAAAAATGATATAAAATAGCATAATAGTGCATATAAAACATCCAAGATAGATAATATAATAGCATAGAACAATCAAAAATTATAGGTACATTGGAGACGTATCAAGCATCCCCAAGCTTAATTCCTGCTCATCCTCGAGTAGGTAAATGATAAAAACAGAATTTTTGATGTGGAATGCTACCTAACATGTTCATCAAGTAATCTTTCTTTATGTGGCATGAATATTTAGATCCGTAAGATTCAAAACAAAATTTTAATATTGACATAAAAGACAATAATACTTCAAGCATACTAATAAAGCAATTATGTCTTCTCAAAATAACATGGCTAAAGAACCCCCCCCCCCCCCCCCCCCCCCCCCCCCCCCCCCCCCCCCCCCCCCCCCCCCCCCCCCCCCCCCCCCCCCCCCCCCCCCCCCCCCCCCCCCCCCCCCCCCCCCCCCCCCCCCCCCCCCCCCCCCCCCCCCCCCCCCCCCCCCCCCCCCCCCCCCCCCCCCCCCCCCCCCCCCCCCCCCCCCCCCCCCCCCCCCCCCCCCCCCCCCCCCCCCCCCCCCCCCCCCCCCCCCCCCCCCCCCCCCCCCCCCCCCCCCCCCCCCCCCCCCCCCCCCCCCCCCCCCCCCCCCCCCCCCCCCCCCCCCCCCCCCCCCCCCCCCCCCCCCCCCCCCCCCCCCCCCCCCCCCCCCCCCCCCCCCCCCCCCCCCCCCCCCCCCCCCCCCCCCCCCCCCCCCCCCCCCCCCCCCCCCCCCCCCCCCCCCCCCCCCCCCCCCCCCCCCCCCCCCCCCCCCCCCCCCCCCCCCCCCCCCCCCCCCCCCCCCCCCCCCCCCCCCCCCCCCCCCCCCCCCCCCCCCCCCCCCCCCCCCCCCCCCCCCCCCCCCCCCCCCCCCCCCCCCCCCCCCCCCCCCCCCCCCCCCCCCCCCCCCCCCCCCCCCCCCCCCCCCCCCCCCCCCCCCCCCCCCCCCCCCCCCCCCCCCCCCCCCCCCCCCCCCCCCCCCCCCCCCCCCCCCCCCCCCCCCCCCCCCCCCCCCCCCCCCCCCCCCCCCCCCCCCCCCCCCCCCCCCCCCCCCCCCCCCCCCCCCCCCCCCCCCCCCCCCCCCCCCCCCCCCCCCCCCCCCCCCCCCCCCCCCCCCCCCCCCCCCCCCCCCCCCCCCCCCCCCCCCCCCCCCCCCCCCCCCCCCCCCCCCCCCCCCCCCCCCCCCCCCCCCCCCCCCCCCCCCCCCCCCCCCCCCCCCCCCCCCCCCCCCCCCCCCCCCCCCCCCCCCCCCCCCCCCCCCCCCCCCCCCCCCCCCCCCCCCCCCCCCCCCCCCCCCCCCCCCCCCCCCCCCCCCCCCCCCCCCCCCCCCCCCCCCCCCCCCCCCCCCCCCCCCCCCCCCCCCCCCCCCCCCCCCCCCCCCCCCCCCCCCCCCCCCCCCCCCCCCCCCCCCCCCCCCCCCCCCCCCCCCCCCCCCCCCCCCCCCCCCCCCCCCCCCCCCCCCCCCCCCCCCCCCCCCCCCCCCCCCCCCCCCCCCCCCCCCCCCCCCCCCCCCCCCCCCCCCCCCCCCCCCCCCCCCCCCCCCCCCCCCCCCCCCCCCCCCCCCCCCCCCCCCCCCCCCCCCCCCCCCCCCCCCCCCCCCCCCCCCCCCCCCCCCCCCCCCCCCCCCCCCCCCCCCCCCCCCCCCCCCCCCCCCCCCCCCCCCCCCCCCCCCCCCCCCCCCCCCCCCCCCCCCCCCCCCCCCCCCCCCCCCCCCCCCCCCCCCCCCCCCCCCCCCCCCCCCCCCCCCCCCCCCCCCCCCCCCCCCCCCCCCCCCCCCCCCCCCCCCCCCCCCCCCCCCCCCCCCCCCCCCCCCCCCCCCCCCCCCCCCCCCCCCCCCCCCCCCCCCCCCCCCCCCCCCCCCCCCCCCCCCCCCCCCCCCCCCCCCCCCCCCCCCCCCCCCCCCCCCCCCCCCCCCCCCCCCCCCCCCCCCCCCCCCCCCCCCCCCCCCCCCCCCCCCCCCCCCCCCCCCCCCCCCCCCCCCCCCCCCCCCCCCCCCCCCCCCCCCCCCCCCCCCCCCCCCCCCCCCCCCCCCCCCCCCCCCCCCCCCCCCCCCCCCCCCCCCCCCCCCCCCCCCCCCCCCCCCCCCCCCCCCCCCCCCCCCCCCCCCCCCCCCCCCCCCCCCCCCCCCCCCCCCCCCCCCCCCCCCCCCCCCCCCCCCCCCCCCCCCCCCCCCCCCCCCCCCCCCCCCCCCCCCCCCCCCCCCCCCCCCCCCCCCCCCCCCCATCATTGGAATATACAAGCCAAGTTCTATAATGAAAAATTCCCACTAGTAATATATGAAAGTGACAAAATAGGAGACTCTCTCTATCATGAAGAACGTGGTGCTATTTTGAAGCACAAGTGTGGAAAAAAGATAGTAACATTGCCCCTTCTCTCTTTCTCTCTCATTTTTTTTCTTTCGGGCTCTTTGGCCTCCTTTTTTGTTGTTGGGCTCTTTGGCCTCTTTTTTTTTAAGTCCGGAGTCTCATCCCGACTTGTGGGGGAATCATAGTCTCCATCATCCTTTCCTCACATGGGACAATGCTCTAATAATGATGATCATCACACCTTTATTTACTTACAACTCAAGAATTACAACTCAATACTAGAACAAAAATATGACTCTATATGAATGCCTCCGGTGGTGTACGGGGATGTGCAATGATCTAGCATGATCATGCGAAGCAATATGACAATGATGGTGTGTGTCATAATAAAATGGAACGGTGGAAGTTGCATGGCAATATATCTCAGAATGGCTATGGAAATGCCATAATAGGTAGGTATGGTGGCTGTTTTGAGGAAGGGTAGGTGTTTTGGTACCGGCGAAAGTTGCACGGTACTAGATTGGCTAGCAAAGGTGGAAGGGTGAGAGTGCGTATAATCCATGGACTCAACATTGGGGGGGGGGGGGGGGGGGGGGGGGGGGGGTCCACATCAAAAATTCTGTTTTTATCATTTACCTACTCGAGGACGAGCAGGAACTAAGCTTGGGGATGCTGATACGTCTCCAACATATCTATAAATTTTTATTGTTCCATACTGTTATATTATCAATCTTGGATGTTTTATAATCATTTTAGAGTCATTTTATATCATTTTTTGGTACTAACCTATTGACATAGTGCCAAGTGCCAGTTGCTGTTTTCTGCATGTTTTTTACATCACAAGAAATCAATACCAAGCGGAGTCCAAACGCAGCGAAACTTTTTGGAGATTTTTTTGGACCAGAAGACATCCAGTGGGCCGGAGAAGCGCCTGGGGGTGCTCCGAGGGTAGCACAACCCACCAGGGCGCGCCTGGAGGCCTAGACGCGCCCTGGTGGGTTGTGCCCACCTCGGGTGCCCCCTGAAGCAACTCTTTGCTCTATAAATACCCCAATATTCCAAAAACCCTAGGGGAGTCAACGAAAATCAATTCCAGTCGCCGCAGAGTCCAGAACCACCAGATCCAATCTAGACACCATCACGGGGGGGGGGGGGGGGGGGGGGGGGGGGGGGGGGGGGGGGGGGGGGGGGGGGGGGGGGGGGGGGGGGGGGGGGGGGGGGGGGGGGGGGGGGGGGGGGGGGGGGGGGGGGGGGGGGGGGGGGGGGGGGGGGGGGGGGGGGGGGGGGGGGGGGGGGGGGGGGGGGGGGGGGGGGGGGGGGGGGGGGGGGGGGGGGGGGGGGGGGGGGGGGGGGGGGGGGGGGGGGGGGGGGGGGGGGGGGGGGGGGGGGGGGGGGGGGGGGGGGGGGGGGGGGGGGGGGGGGGGGGGGGGGGGGGGGGGGGGGGGGGGGGGGGGGGGGGGGGGGGGGGGGGGGGGGGGGGGGGGGGGGGGGGGGGGGGGGGGGGGGGGGGGGGGGGGGGGGGGGGGGGGGGGGGGGGGGGGGGGGGGGGGGGGGGGGGGGGGGGGGGGGGGGGGGGGGGGGGGGGGGGGGGGGGGGGGGGGGGGGGGGGGGGGGGGGGGGGGGGGGGGGGGGGGGGGGGGGGGGGGGGGGGGGGGGGGGGGGGGGGGGGGGGGGGGGGGGGGGGGGGGGGGGGGGGGGGGGGGGGGGGGGGGGGGGGGGGGGGGGGGGGGGGGGGGGGGGGGGGGGGGGGGGGGGGGGGGGGGGGGGGGGGGGGGGGGGGGGGGGGGGGGGGGGGGGGGGGGGGGGGGGGGGGGGGGGGGGGGGGGGGGGGGGGGGGGGGGGGGGGGGGGGGGGGGGGGGGGGGGGGGGGGGGGGGGGGGGGGGGGGGGGGGGGGGGGGGGGGGGGGGGGGGGGGGGGGGGGGGGGGGGGGGGGGGGGGGGGGGGGGGGGGGGGGGGGGGGGGGGGGGGGGGGGGGGGGGGGGGGGGGGGGGGGGGGGGGGGGGGGGGGGGGGGGGGGGGGGGGGGGGGGGGGGGGGGGGGGGGGGGGGGGGGGGGGGGGGGGGGGGGGGGGGGGGGGGGGGGGGGGGGGGGGGGGGGGGGGGGGGGGGGGGGGGGGGGGGGGGGGGGGGGGGGGGGGGGGGGGGGGGGGGGGGGGGGGGGGGGGGGGGGGGGGGGGGGGCCTGGATATCGTCATGATTATTTGAAGTTCTATCAATTGCCCAACAGTAATTGGTTCACCCACCGTTTGCTATTTTTCTCGAGAGAAGCCACTAGTAAAACCTACGGCCCCCCGGGTCTCTTCTTTAATATATTTGCCTTGCGATCTATCTTATTTGCCCTTTTATTTTCAGATCCATTAAACCAAAAATACAAAAATACATTGCTGCAATTTATTTTATTTGGCGTTTGATCTATCAATATTTACTACTCTCTCACGTCCGTTTGCCAATTTCTGACGCTGTTACCCGAAAGGGATTGACAACCCCTTTTACACGTCGGGTTGCGAGTATTTGTTATTTGTGTGCAGGTGCTGTTTACGTAATGTTGCTTGGCTCTCCTACTGGTTCGATAACCTTGGATTCATCACTGAGGGAAATACCTACCATCGCTGTGCTGCATCATCCCTTCCTCTTTGGGGAAATACCGACGTAGTTTCAAGCCGCATCAGAGATGAAGTCGGAGGAGCGGGGGGGGGGGGGGGGGGGGGGGGGGGGGGGGGGGGGGGGGGGGGGGGGGCTTGGCTTGTATATTCCAACGATGGGCTTCCTCAAATTGCCCTAGGTCTTCATGAGGAAGCAAGTTGGATGCACACCCACTTAGTTTTCTTTTTGAGGATTCATAAACTTATAGCTCTAGTGCATCCGTTGCATGGCAATCCCTACTCACTCACATTGATATCTATTGATGGGGATCTCCATAGCCCTTTGATACGCCTAGTTGATGTGAGACTATCTCCTTCTTTTTGTCTTCTCCACAACCACCATACTCTATTCCACCTGTAGTGCTATGTCCATGGCTCACGCTCATGTATTGCGTGAAAGTTGAAAAAGTTTGAGAACATCAAAAGTATGAAATAATTGCTTGGCTTGTCATTGGGGTTGTGCATGATTTGAATATTTTGTGTCATGATGACGGAGCATAGCCAGACTATATGATTTTGTAGGGATAAGCCTTCTTTGGCCATGTTATTTTGAGAAGACATAATTGCCCCGTTAGTATGCTTGAAGTATTATTGTTTTTATGTCAATATTAACCTTTTGTTTTGAATCTTATGGATCTGAACATTCATGCCACAATAAAGAAAATGGGGGGGGGGGGGGGGGGGGGGGGGGGGGGGGGGGGGGGGGGGGGGGGGGGGGGGGGGGGGGGGGGGGGGGGGGGGGGGGGGGGGGGGGGGGGGGGGGGGGGGGGGGGGGGGGGGGGGGGGGGGGGGGGGGGGGGGGGGGGGGGGGGGGGGGGGGGGGGGGGGGGGGGGGGGGGGGGGGGGGGGGGGGGGGGGGGGGGGGGGGGGGGGGGGGGGGGGGGGGGGGGGGGGGGGGGGGGGGGGGGGGGGGGGGGGGGGGGGGGGGGGGGGGGGGGGGGGGGGGGGGGGGGGGGGGGGGGGGGGGGGGGGGGGGGGGGGGGGGGGGGGGGGGGGGGGGGGGGGGGGGGGGGGGGGGGGGGGGGGGGGGGGGGGGGGGGGGGGGGGGGGGGGGGGGGGGGGGGGGGGGGGGGGGGGGGGGGGGGGGGGGGGGGGGGGGGGGGGGGGGGGGGGGGGGGGGGGGGGGGGGGGGGGGGGGGGGGGGGGGGGGGGGGGGGGGGGGGGGGGGGGGGGGGGGGGGGGGGGGGGGGGGGGGGGGGGGGGGGGGGGGGGGGGGGGGGGGGGGGGGGGGGGGGGGGGGGGGGGGGGGGGGGGGGGGGGGGGGGGGGGGGGGGGGGGGGGGGGGGGGGGGGGGGGGGGGGGGGGGGGGGGGGGGGGGGGGGGGGGGGGGGGGGGGGGGGGGGGGGGGGGGGGGGGGGGGGGGGGGGGGGGGGGGGGGGGGGGGGGGGGGGGGGGGGGGGGGGGGGGGGGGGGGGGGGGGGGGGGGGGGGGGGGGGGGGGGGGGGGGGGGGGGGGGGGGGGGGGGGGGGGGGGGGGGGGGGGGGGGGGGGGGGGGGGGGGGGGGGGGGGGGGGGGGGGGGGGGGGGGGGGGGGGGGGGGGGGGGGGGGGGGGGGGGGGGGGGGGGGGGGGGGGGGGGGGGGGGGGGGGGGGGGGGGGGGGGGGGGGGGGGGGGGGGGGGGGGGGGGGGGGGGGGGGGGGGGGGGGGGGGGGGGGGGGGGGGGGGGGGGGGGGGGGGGGGGGGGGGGGGGGGGGGGGGGGGGGGGGGGGGGGGGGGGGGGGGGGGGGGGGGGGGGGGGGGGGGGGGGGGGGGGGGGGGGGGGGGGGGGGGGGGGGGGGGGGGGGGGGGGGGGGGGGGGGGGGGGGGGGGGGGGGGGGGGGGGGGGGGGGGGGGGGGGGGGGGGGGGGGGGGGGGGGGGGGGGGGGGGGGGGGGGGGGGGGGGGGGGGGGGGGGGGGGGGGGGGGGGGGGGGGGGGGGGGGGGGGGGGGGGGGGGGGGGGGGGGGGGGGGGGGGGGGGGGGGGGGGGGGGGGGGGGGGGGGGGGGGGGGGGGGGGGGGGGGGGGGGGGGGGGGGGGGGGGGGGGGGGGGGGGGGGGGGGGGGGGGGGGGGGGGGGGGGGGGGGGGGGGGGGGGGGGGGGGGGGGGGGGGGGGGGGGGGGGGGGGGGGGGGGGGGGGGGGGGGGGGGGGGGGGGGGGGGGGGGGGGGGGGGGGGGGGGGGGGGGGGGGGGGGGGGGGGGGGGGGGGGGGGGGGGGGGGGGGGGGGGGGGGGGGGGGGGGGGGGGGGGGGGGGGGGGGGGGGGGGGGGGGGGGGGGGGGGGGGGGGGGGGGGGGGGGGGGGGGGGGGGGGGGGGGGGGGGGGGGGGGGGGGGGGGGGGGGGGGGGGGGGGGGGGGGGGGGGGGGGGGGGGGGGGGGGGGGGGGGGGGGGTCCTCCTACATGTCTCAAAGTGTGGTGGTAGCACTACTAGAAAAAAGGCTGTTGGTGGCGCACCTATATTGGCTATTAATGGCGCACTATAGGTGCGCCATTACTAGCACGCCATTAGTAACTGTTAGTAATGACGCACATTTGGTGCGCCATTACTATGCCTAGAAGTGCGCCATTACTATCTGACTTAGTAATGGTGCACCACATAGAAGTGCGCCATTACTAACAATTTTTTTTCAAAAAAAATTCAGAATTTTTTTTTCAAATTTTTTTCGGATTTTTTTTTCGTTTTTTTCTTAATCTCGGGTTACTATGGCTTAATCTCGGGTCAATATGCTTAATCTCAAGTCAAATCGCACTCCGTGGTCAAACTTCCCGGAAGGTCACCCATCCTCACACTACCTCACTTAACAGGCACTTGTTGATATATCTATCATATCAATCCTATTAAACCTTGTTGATGTCTAGGACTTTGTTCATGTTATGAGTGTGATGAAATTTTGAAAAAATATTTCAAACTTCCCGGTCATATTACGTATCATATTTTCAACATTTTTTGCAAAAAAAAATTCGAAACCAATTTTTTTTCTGTTACTAGTGGCGCACCTAGCAAATGGTGCGCCATTAGTAAGTTTGAAATTTTTTCCATTTCCCCCCTCTAGATCTTAAAAGCCCCGTATCTTTTATTCTGTTAGGTTTTTGGGGATTCTAAAAATCTTCAACGGGGTTTCCCCGGTTGAATTCGGTTGTAACTTTTCGAGTAGATGATTTTTCATATAAAAAACTTTTTAATCCGAGTTCGTATGCAAAAGTTATGCCCATTTTACTAAATTCCAGAGAGATTTTGCAGATAAAGTCGAAATTCATATTTGTAAATTTTC
>JAAAWM010012200.1:105000-221498 GCA_036873465.1 Thinopyrum obtusiflorum | reverse complement strand
TCCTAAACCGATTATTACATCAAAAGAAACCAGGAAACTAGTCTCCGCGGCGAGCGGAGATGAGCTCTTTCGTATCCTCAAGACGCTGCTTGAGAACATCAACGGATTCCTCCACCAGCCTTTGGCGCTCGTTGCGAAGCATGTCATTCTCGTCCATAAGTTTCTTCACCAAGGCACTGGTCTCCTCCTGCAGGTCTACACTTCAGACGATCTTCTCCCTCAGCAGGTCGCGCTCGGCCCGGAGCCTCTCATTGGGGGGGGGGGGGGGGGGGGGGGGGGGGGGGGGGGGGGGGGACTCATGCTGGCCATGGCAGATGTGAGGGAAGGATGCTGAATGACTTGTTTGTTTTTGTGTCGTCGCCTTCCCGCGAGAAATTTTCCCAGGCTGCCGTGGCGTGGCGGGACATCTCTGCTGCATTCGTGGTGCGCCGGGACATCTCTGCTGCTTTCACGACGCGGCCGGACTAGTCTGCTGCATCGACGGCGCGGCGGGACCTTCGTGCTGCTTCAGCGGCGCGGCGAGACCTCTGTGCTGCTACTTCCGCGCGGCGGGACATGTTGGCTGCTCTCGCAGCAAGGTGGGACATCCCTCGTGCTTCTGCTTCCATGCTCGCCTCTCCCTGGTGGCAATCTCTCGACCCAGAACTCATGCTGGCCATGGCAGATGTGAGGGAAGGATGCTGAATGACTTGTTTGTTTTTGTGGATGAGGAGTTGAGGAGGAATGTGCAGTCATCTTGGCATACTAGTATTTATAACCGAGTACTAATACGCTCCTAAGTTGGAAACCGTTTAGGTTGTGATCGGTGTGAACAGGTTTGCAATTCAATATAGCGTGGTACTAATACGCTCCTAAGTGGGAAACCGTTTAGGTTGTGATCGGTGTGAACAGGTTTGCAATTCAATATAGCGTGGAGTAATTTGGAATGTGACGAGACGCAAGCTCAAAATTTATTGACGGTTCTAGTTTCGAAGTGCGGCACTATTCCCGGATGGAGTACTTCTTTTTCTACTCCCTCCTTTCCGGTTTTATAGGGCTTATCTCAAAATTTTAGTTTTTCCATTTTATAAGGCTCAATTTGGTTGTTCCCCAACACATGTTCAGATTCCAAGGTGCATTAAATCATTGCATGCAAGTATTAAGAGAAAATTGACCAATGCATGTACTTTATGCATGCATGCATTGCAATTAATGCATTGATAAACATAATTTTTTGAGAAAAACAAGAGCATTAATTAGGTGCTTTTGCAAACTACAAAAAATATTCCACCACTCACCATCTTGGTTGGTGAGATTTTTGAATTAAGCCCTATAAACCGGAAAGGAGGGAGTACTGCTGTGTACGTGCAATAACTGGCACCGTCGTATACATATCTTACGGTTAATGGGGCGTTCGACAGGAATAGCCGCGTGGCGAGCTCTCACACACGCGTCTGTTTTTTCTCGAAAAGGAGGAGGGGGGGGGGGGGGGGGGGGGGGGGGGGGGGGGGGGGGGGGGGGGGGGGGGGGGGGGGGGGGGGGGGGGGGGGGGGGGGGGGGGGGGGGGGGGGGGGGGGGGGGGGGGGGGGGGGGGGGGGGGGGGGGGGGGGGGGGGGGGGGGGGGGGGGGGGGGGGGGGGGGGGGGGGGGGGGGGGGGGGGGGGGGGGGGGGGGGGGGGGGGGGGGGGGGGGGGGGGGGGGGGGGGGGGGGGGGGGGGGGGGGGGGGGGGGGGGGGGGGGGGGGGGGGGGGGGGGGGGGGGGGGGGGGGGGGGGGGGGGGGGGGGGGGGGGGGGGGGGGGGGGGGGGGGGGGGGGGGGGGGGGGGGGGGGGGGGGGGGGGGGGGGGGGGGGGGGGGGGGGGGGGGGGGGGGGGGGGGGGGGGGGGGGGGGGGGGGGGGGGGGGGGGGGGGGGGGGGGGGGGGGGGGGGGGGGGGGGGGGGGGGGGGGGGGGGGGGGGGGGGGGGGGGGGGGGGGGGGGGGGGGGGGGGGGGGGGGGGGGGGGGGGGGGGGGGGGGGGGGGGGGGGGGGGGGGGGGGGGGGGGGGGGGGGGGGGGGGGGGGGGGGGGGGGGGGGGGGGGGGGGGGGGGGGGGGGGGGGGGGGGGGGGGGGGGGGGGGGGGGGGGGGGGGGGGGGGGGGGGGGGGGGGGGGGGGGGGGGGGGGGGGGGGGGGGGGGGGGGGGGGGGGGGGGGGGGGGGGGGGGGGGGGGGGGGGGGGGGGGGGGGGGGGGGGGGGGGGGGGGGGGGGGGGGGGGGGGGGGGGGGGGGGGGGGGGGGGGGGGGGGGGGGGGGGGGGGGGGGGGGGGGGGGGGGGGGGGGGGGGGGGGGGGGGGGGGGGGGGGGGGGGGGGGGGGGGGGGGGGGGGGGGGGGGGGGGGGGGGGGGGGGGGGGGGGGGGGGGGGGGGGGGGGGGGGGGGGGGGGGGGGGGGGGGGGGGGGGGGGGGGGGGGGGGGGGGGGGGGGGGGGGGGGGGGGGGGGGGGGGGGGGGGGGGGGGGGGGGGGGGGGGGGGGGGGGGGGGGGGGGGGGGGGGGGGGGGGGGGGGGGGGGGGGGGGGGGGGGGGGGGGGGGGGGGGGGGGGGGGGGGGGGGGGGGGGGGGGGGGGGGGGGGGGGGGGGGGGGGGGGGGGGGGGGGGGGGGGGGGGGGGGGGGGGGGGGGGGGGGGGGGGGGGGGGGGGGGGGGGGGGGGGGGGGGGGGGGGGGGGGGGGGGGGGGGGGGGGGGGGGGGGGGGGGGGGGGGGGGGGGGGGGGGGGGGGGGGGGGGGGGGGGGGGGGGGGGGGGGGGGGGGGGGGGGGGGGGGGGGGGGGGGGGGGGGGGGGGGGGGGGGGGGGGGGGGGGGGGGGGGGGGGGGGGGGGGGGGGGGGGGGGGGGGGGGGGGGGGGGGGGGGGGGGGGGGGGGGGGGGGGGGGGGGGGGGGGGGGGGGGGGGGGGGGGGGGGGGGGGGGGGGGGGGGGGGGGGGGGGGGGGGGGGGGGGGGGGGGGGGGGGGGGGGGGGGGGGGGGGGGGGGGGGGGGGGGGGGGGGGGGGGGGGGGGGGGGGGGGGGGGGGGGGGGGGGGGGGGGGGGGGGGGGGGGGGGGGGGGGGGGGGGGGGGGGGGGGGGGGGGGGGGGGGGGGGGGGGGGGGGGGGGGGGGGGGGGGGGGGGGGGGGGGGGGGGGGGGGGGGGGGGGGGGGGGGGGGGGGGGGGGGGGGGGGGGGGGGGGGGGGGGGGGGGGGGGGGGGGGGGGGGGGGGGGGGGGGGGGGGGGGGGGGGGGGGGGGGGGGGGGGGGGGGGGGGGGGGGGGGGGGGGGGGGGGGGGGGGGGGGGGGGGGGGGGGGGGGGGGGGGGGGGGGGGGGGGGGGGGGGGGGGGGGGGGGGGGGGGGGGGGGGGGGGGGGGGGGGGGGGGGGGGGGGGGGGGGGGGGGGGGGGGGGGGGGGGGGGGGGGGGGGGGGGGGGGGGGGGGGGGGGGGGGGGGGGGGGGGGGGGGGGGGGGGGGGGGGGGGGGGGGGGGGGGGGGGGGGGGGGGGGGGGGGGGGGGGGGGGGGGGGGGGGGGGGGGGGGGGGGGGGGGGGGGGGGGGGGGGGGGGGGGGGGGGGGGGGGGGGGGGGGGGGGGGGGGGGGGGGGGGGGGGGGGGGGGGGGGGGGGGGGGGGGGGGGGGGGGGGGGGGGGGGGGGGGGGGGGGGGGGGGGGGGGGGGGGGGGGGGGGGGGGGGGGGGGGGGGGGGGGGGGGGGGGGGGGGGGGGGGGGGGGGGGGGGGGGGGGGGGGGGGGGGGGGGGGGGGGGGGGGGGGGGGGGGGGGGGGGGGGGGGGGGGGGGGGGGGGGGGGGGGGGGGGGGGGGGGGGGGGGGGGGGGGGGGGGGGGGGGGGGGGGGGGGGGGGGGGGGGGGGGGGGGGGGGGGGGGGGGGGGGGGGGGGGGGGGGGGGGGGGGGGGGGGGGGGGGGGGGGGGGGGGGGGGGGGGGGGGGGGGGGGGGGGGGGGGGGGGGGGGGGGGGGGGGGGGGGGGGGGGGGGGGGGGGGGGGGGGGGGGGGGGGGGGGGGGGGGGGGGTTTAGTTTCTTTATCGTATATGTGAATCATGCAATGCCATCTTGTTTAGCCATGCATCATATATGTGAATTTTGCAATGCCACCCTGGTTAGCCAGTCATCTTATATGTGAATTATATCATGCCATCATTTTTTTATTACGTGTTAAATTTGTCAACAATTTTAGTACATTCAATTACTCTTCCTGTGCATCAGCCATTCGACACGGTCATGGAAAAATCTGGAGTGCAAACAAGGTCTTCAGAGCAGACAATGCTATCTGACGAAGCGCATGTCTTGCTGGTTACGGATAGCTCCTCAGAGGAGGATTCAGAGACAGATGACCAGTCCTATTCCCCCCCCCCGAGGTGCATGCTCTAACTTGGCAGGGTTATGTTGCTCATATCGTGCGTATGGTATCTTGCATTGCTATGTCATTTGCTTAGTTTAGACATGCTTTGTGTGAATGCCACCTGTTTAGTGCTAATTACCATATATGTAAATTATGCAATGCCATCTTGTTGCAAGACATTATATATGTGAATTATGTAATGCTATCTTGTTGCAAGGCATTATATATGTGAATTATGCAATGCCATGTTGTTTAGCCAAGCGTCATATATGTGAATTATATCATGCCGTCCTTTTTTTTGTATTTCTCGTTGCATTTGTTGACAATGTTTGTATATTCAACTGCTCTTCCTGTGCATCAGCCATTTGAATTGGTGATGGAGAAATCAGGAGTGAAAACAAGGTCTTCAGAGCAGACAATGCTACCTGCTGAAGCAGATATCTTGCTGGTTACAGATAGCTCTTCAGAGGAGGATTCAGAGGCAGATGACCAGTCCTATTATCCCCCTGAGGTGTATGCTCAAACTTGGCAGGGTTATATTACTCATATCATGCATATGTTGTATTGCAATGCTTAGTTTTTACATCATATACACAATATTGAATGCCATCTCCTTAGTTGACGCATCATATATGCGATTGCCCTCTGCTCACTTGCTTAGTATATAAATTATTTGAATTATATCACGCCATGATGTTTACATAGACAGCATGTATCTGAATTATGGCATGCCAACCCATTTTCTAAAGACATAATATAATTATATCATCTCATCCTGTTTACATAGTCATCATATTTTGAATTATGTCATTCTATCCGTGAATTATATCATGCCATCATGTTTCCATCGACGGCATGTTTGTGATTTATGGCATGCCAACCACTTTAATAGACACATCGTATAGTTATATCATGTCATCCTGTTTACATAGTCATCATATTTTGAAGTATGTCATTCTATCCTATTTAGTTAGCCATCATACATGTGAAATTGTGTCATGCTATCCTGTTTAATTAGCCATCATATATGTGAAATTATGTCCTGCTATTCTGTTTGGTTAGACAACATAAATGTGAATTATTTCATGCCCTGTTTTCTTCCCTACTATCCATTGCACTTGTCTATCTTACAATGTCTGTACATTCAATTACTTTTCTTGTTTATCAGCCATTTCAATTGGAGGGGGTGATGGCAGTATCTGTGGGAGTAAAAACACGGTCTTCAGAAAAGATCGTGCTACTTGTCGATGCAGATAGAACCACGGTTGTACTTGCCCAAGAACCAGCCCCACCACACATAACCCAGACTCACGCATATTGTACCCCTACCCAGTTGGATAGAGAACCAGCTACACCCCTTCTAACCCCAACCCCAGCAGATAGTAACCCAGTTCCAGTTGACACAGCACCGTCTCCACCACAGAGCACCCAAACACGAGCAGTTAGTAAGGCAACTACAGTGCCCAAAGCACGAGGACCACCACTCCGAACCCCAAGTCAATGCTTAAAGCAGAAGAAGAATTGTTCTCAGGTCAGGTTCCGTAGCTATGGTTCATACTACTTTGCTCTTGCATCACTGTATTTACTCATACCAACTAATTTCAAATTTGAAGGATGCAATTGAAACTCCAATGGCACAACAGGTATGTTTTAAACCTGTTTCTTTAACGTGTTTGCTGTTGTAACTTGCTCTATGTTGATTTCAGTTTCAATTGAATAAACAGTTATGTCTCATGCCATGCACATTACAAGTGTTGTTATTGCTGTGTAGTTTCCCACACCTATATTCTGTCTATGCTGCTTTGTCTTAAATAGATATGATTCGAACTGTCTCTATCTTGATTTGGCAACATAAACTAGAATGATATAGACCATACAGTGACCATACTACATAGATATATGTTTGTTTCATGCTATTATCCTGTCCACCTTACTACTGAATTGGTTTACCAAAATGAGTTTCATATACAACATGGTAAACCTGTGATTTGTTTGTTTTTTTCTCTTTTAGAACACGGATAAAATATTGGAGAAGAGTACCCCATTATGCAATGGTAAAGGAAGTAATGCAGATAAGGTTCAAGATAGTGAGACATCTCTGTTGGTCTCCAAGAAAGCTGATAAAAACTATATTGAAGACACTGAGACAACCCCAAAGTCCTGTCTTGATGTAGTGTTTGAGTTACTGGCTACTACTGCTGGCACTAGCTCTTCGAACTCGCTGCCTAAAAGCAGTTTGGCTTCTTGAGTCTCAACTTCAAGTTGAAAGACATCGATCAGATGTTATGCGACAGGAGGCCGAAGGACTGAGGAAGTCCCTGCAGAATTTAGATGCATACTTTCTGGTGCAACAGCAAGTGCTGGAGGATTTAAGCGCCAAACAAGAGAAAGTAATAAGCTTGCTAAGCATCTTGCCAGCATTATGGGTACCCAGGATATTATTTCTTGAGCTCTTCTGAAGTGGTTTCAGTTCTGGACTTGTTTTGCTACGGCGTTTATTTGCACTGGTCGCCAACTTTGACAACCAGTGTATATGATATGCTGCTTTGTTCCCTATATTTGCACTGGTGGTGAACTTTGATGCCCAGTGGATGTAATATATGTAATAGCCGTGATAGCCTAGCATAAGTTGCTTGCTTATTTATTTCATTGTTGTCTTGTTTATTTGTTTGCTTGTAGTCAGTGCAGTTATTTTTTCGCGGTTTACTAGTGGCCGCAATAACCTATTTTTTAAAACTAGGCCACAATAACCATGGGCTACATATTTACTGTAGTTACCATGGGCCTCCTACGGGCCGTAGAAACAATGGGCCTTCTAAGGGCCGTATAAACAATGGGGCTTCTACGGGGCATAGAAACAATGGGCCTTCTATGGGCCATAGACACAATGGGCCTTCTACGGGCCGTATCATCAATGGGCCTTCTACGGGCCGTATGATCGATTGGCCAAACATGGGCCAATAACAGACCGCATTATGGCCGTAAACGGGCTAGAGTTGGAATCGTCCGTTCATGGGACGACCATAACGGGTCATCGTTAATCGGCCGTATTTGATGACGCTATGAAAACGGCCCAACGTATTAACGGGCCGACTGTAACCACGAGCTGAATTTGGCCCACAAGCAGAAAATGACAGTAACGGGCCGTAAGTAAACGAATGCTGGAAATGAGCCCAAGAATAAATGGGCTCTGAGAAGGCCGAAAGGTAACATGGGCTGGAAACGGCCCAATGGAATAATGGGCCGTTAATGGGTATAAAGTGATACATTGTTCATTGTGGGCCAGTTTCACCACGCACTACTGCAGGATGCTGCTAATGCGACACTACGATCAGAGAACCTTCGAGAAACTGTGTGCGATGCCATAATCGCAAATGGTGCTGTATGAAAACCGTCAGAAATGTGTAAAATGTTTGCGATGACGGATGCATCAAACACGGTTCAGGTTTTAGTTGTGTGTGCGATGAAGGGCATAAGGTTCAGTTCAATGAACTATTTGCGATGAGGAGGAACAAAAGAAACGGGCAGCCAGATGGAGGCGTGTGCGATACATAGCATACGGTTCACTCGGATGAACTGTTTGTGATTAGGCAACACAAAAGAAACGGTCAACCAGATCAAAGGTGTTTGTGATGTACAGCATACGGTTCACTTGGATGAACTGTTTGTGATTAGGCAAGAGAACAGAAATGGTTCAATATAACAAGATGTGTGTGATACACGGCAAACAGGTCTGTAATCAGAAATGTGTGCGAAGACCGATAATAACGCAGATGATTGCTTCTAATAAGACGTATCTGATATGCTCTGTCTACACAACATCTATTGGCCATTGTGGGACGGGCGGTCATCCGGATACGCCATAAGGATGCGAAGAGGCATTCCTATCAGCAAGGACTAGCTGTTCCACCAGTAGCTTATGTAAGAAAACTATCAAGTTAAGTGTGCTCAGGCTGGAGCAGCCATCGGATGGGTGACTGGATGGGAAGTTGTGTCGATGTTAAATTAGGTGATGGGATGGGTCATTTCGGTCAAATGACCGAAATGCCCCATTCCCTCAGCTAATTTAACCTCGAGGTCCTTGTTTTTTTTAACACATGTTAAAGAAGGTCTACCGCATTACTTTTTTACAATGTGCGATTCATGGCATACTGTTGATCCATCTGACCTATTTGTGATGGAATAGGCCGTGTGTGTTGTGGGCAAACACTTGCTAGTATTCAACCGTTTGGGATTGATGAATTCATCACCGACGGGATCCCTAGTGTGGTCCGTGTTCATCTGATCATAATCTACTTCTTGTGCTAGCTTGATGCTAAGTTTCCATTAATTGATGGCGTTTTATGAACACGCCACCGTTTCCCGCCATTTCCTCACCTATTTCCCGCCACCCTGCTATATTGCGCATAGGGGGCGCGCTACGCACGGAGGCGACAAGCGCAGCCTGTAGCACATCCACCTTTTCCAAGCATGCCAACCCACCAAAGCGCCGCCTCTTCCATCAACCTCGTCGACGAGGAAAACGAGCAGGCGCCATGACCCGTCGAGGCCGAGGCGCTCCCCGGCAACACGATGGACGACGCTGTGATGTGCGTGATCGCCAGGGTTGAGCAGACCTTTGGCGCATGGCGCTTGAGCGCCGCGGATCAAGATAGGCATGTCAGCGCTGACAGGCTACAGCTCACCACACAACATGATTGATGGCGTGCCGCAGAGCAAGCTAGGCGCGTCCGCGCCGATAGGCTGCGGCTCGCCGCACGGCGAAACCGTTGGAGCGCCGCAGAGCGAGAGGCGCGGCACGCCGCACAGCAAGAGCGGATCCATCGGCGCTTGCCTGCTGTCGACATGGCGTCACAGCTGGGTACACGTCCCGTCAGTACCCCCATTCCTCACCAGGAGTGGGCAGAGGCCCTCAGCGCCGTACTTGCACTAGATGCCGGCCATGCCGTACTTGCACCGGACGCCCGCCGCGCCGTTCGCATGGGTGCCGCCGTTCACCTTGTCCGCGGCCCGCTGGATGCCAACGCTCTGGTCCGTAGGCTCGACCGCCTCCTTGGCCTAGGTGTCCACCTGGGCGCAGTAGAGGAACATGGCCGTCGCATCCTCGAACTGGTGATCTCCGATGAAATAGCCAACTTGGAGCTCGAGATCACGCTCCAGATGTACCGCGAGCATGTCGACCGCTTGGACGAACGCCTGCACGAGTTCAGGCAGAGCCAAGAGCTACCCTAGGCAAGGGCAGCTGGTCATGGTCTCATGGACGCGTTTTATTTTGAAAAGTTGTTTCGACGTGGATAGCTTTGTATTCACAGCAATCATAGTATTGCTCTGTTTATTGCTCTGTTTCAATGTGTGTACTCTGTTATCCATTCTTATATGTTCTGTTTCAATGTGTGTATATATGCTTTCCATTCTGTATATGTGGATGATAACAGCTAGATTCAAGGGGGGGGGGGGGGGGGGGGGGGGGGGGGGGGGGGGGGGGGGGGGGGGGGGGGGGGGGGGGGGGGGGGGGGGGGGGGGGGGGGGGGGGGGGGGGGGGGGGGGGGGGGGGGGGGGGGGGGGGGGGGGGGGGGGGGGGGGGGGGGGGGGGGGGGGGGGGGGGGGGGGGGGGGGGGGGGGGGGGGGGGGGGGGGGGGGGGGGGGGGGGGGGGGGGGGGGGGGGGGGGGGGGGGGGGGGGGGGGGGGGGGGGGGGGGGGGGGGGGGGGGGGGGGGGGGGGGGGGGGGGGGGGGGGGGGGGGGGGGGGGGGGGGGGGGGGGGGGGGGGGGGGGGGGGGGGGGGGGGGGGGGGGGGGGGGGGGGGGGGGGGGGGGGGGGGGGGGGGGGGGGGGGGGGGGGGGGGGGGGGGGGGGGGGGGGGGGGGGGGGGGGGGGGGGGGGGGGGGGGGGGGGGGGGGGGGGGGGGGGGGGGGGGGGGGGGGGGGGGGGGGGGGGGGGGGGGGGGGGGGGGGGGGGGGGGGGGGGGGGGGGGGGGGGGGGGGGGGGGGGGGGGGGGGGGGGGGGGGGGGGGGGGGGGGGGGGGGGGGGGGGGGGGGGGGGGGGGGGGGGGGGGGGGGGGGGGGGGGGGGGGGGGGGGGGGGGGGGGGGGGGGGGGGGGGGGGGGGGGGGGGGGGGGGGGGGGGGGGGGGGGGGGGGGGGGGGGGGGGGGGGGGGGGGGGGGGGGGGGGGGGGGGGGGGGGGGGGGGGGGGGGGGGGGGGGGGGGGGGGGGGGGGGGGGGGGGGGGGGGGGGGGGGGGGGGGGGGGGGGGGGGGGGGGGGGGGGGGGGGGGGGGGGGGGGGGGGGGGGGGGGGGGGGGGGGGGGGGGGGGGGGGGGGGGGGGGGGGGGGGGGGGGGGGGGGGGGGGGGGGGGGGGGGGGGGGGGGGGGGGGGGGGGGGGGGGGGGGGGGGGGGGGGGGGGGGGGGGGGGGGGGGGGGGGGGGGGGGGGGGGGGGGGGGGGGGGGGGGGGGGGGGGGGGGGGGGGGGGGGGGGGGGGGGGGGGGGGGGGGGGGGGGGGGGGGGGGGGGGGGGGGGGGGGGGGGGGGGGGGGGGGGGGGGGGGGGGGGGGGGGGGGGGGGGGGGGGGGGGGGGGGGGGGGGGGGGGGGGGGGGGGGGGGGGGGGGGGGGGGGGGGGGGGGGGGGGGGGGGGGGGGGGGGGGGGGGGGGGGGGGGGGGGGGGGGGGGGGGGGGGGGGGGGGGGGGGGGGGGGGGGGGGGGGGGGGGGGGGGGGGGGGGGGGGGGGGGGGGGGGGGGGGGGGGGGGGGGGGGGGGGGGGGGGGGGGGGGGGGGGGGGGGGGGGGGGGGGGGGGGGGGGGGGGGGGGGGGGGGGGGGGGGGGGGGGGGGGGGGGGGGGGGGGGGGGGGGGGGGGGGGGGGGGGGGGGGGGGGGGGGGGGGGGGGGGGGGGGGGGGGGGGGGGGGGGGGGGGGGGGGGGGGGGGGGGGGGGGGGGGGGGGGGGGGGGGGGGGGGGGGGGGGGGGGGGGGGGGGGGGGGGGGGGGGGGGGGGGGGGGGGGGGGGGGGGGGGGGGGGGGGGGGGGGGGGGGGGGGGGGGGGGGGGGGGGGGGGGGGGGGGGGGGGGGGGGGGGGGGGGGGGGGGGGGGGGGGGGGGGGGGGGGGGGGGGGGGGGGGGGGGGGGGGGGGGGGGGGGGGGGGGGGGGGGGGGGGGGGGGGGGGGGGGGGGGGGGGGGGGGGGGGGGGGGGGGGGGGGGGGGGGGGGGGGGGGGGGGGGGGGGGGGGGGGGGGGGGGGGGGGGGGGGGGGGGGGGGGGGGGGGGGGGGGGGGGGGGGGGGGGGGGGGGGGGGGGGGGGGGGGGGGGGGGGGGGGGGGGGGGGGGGGGGGGGGGGGGGGGGGGGGGGGGGGGGGGGGGGGGGGGGGGGGGGGGGGGGGGGGGGGGGGGGGGGGGGGGGGGGGGGGGGGGGGGGGGGGGGGGGGGGGGGGGGGGGGGGGGGGGGGGGGGGGGGGGGGGGGGGGGGGGGGGGGGGGGGGGGGGGGGGGGGGGGGGGGGGGGGGGGGGGGGGGGGGGGGGGGGGGGGGGGGGGGGGGGGGGGGGGGGGGGGGGGGGGGGGGGGGGGGGGGGGGGGGGGGGGGGGGGGGGGGGGGGGGGGGGGGGGGGGGGGGGGGGGGGGGGGGGGGGGGGGGGGGGGGGGGGGGGGGGGGGGGGGGGGGGGGGGGGGGGGGGGGGGGGGGGGGGGGGGGGGGGGGGGGGGGGGGGGGGGGGGGGGGGGGGGGGGGGGGGGGGGGGGGGGGGGGGGGGGGGGGGGGGGGGGGGGGGGGGGGGGGGGGGGGGGGGGGGGGGGGGGGGGGGGGGGGGGGGGGGGGGGGGGGGGGGGGGGGGGGGGGGGGGGGGGGGGGGGGGGGGGGGGGGGGGGGGGGGGGGGGGGGGGGGGGGGGGGGGGGGGGGGGGGGGGGGGGGGGGGGGGGGGGGGGGGGGGGGGGGGGGGGGGGGGGGGGGGGGGGGGGGGGGGGGGGGGGGGGGGGGGGGGGGGGGGGGGGGGGGGGGGGGGGGGGGGGGGGGGGGGGGGGGGGGGGGGGGGGGGGGGGGGGGGGGGGGGGGGGGGGGGGGGGGGGGGGGGGGGGGGGGGGGGGGGGGGGGGGGGGGGGGGGGGGGGGGGGGGGGGGGGGGGGGGGGGGGGGGGGGGGGGGGGGGGGGGGGGGGGGGGGGGGGGGGGGGGGGGGGGGGGGGGGGGGGGGGGGGGGGGGGGGGGGGGGGGGGGGGGGGGGGGGGGGGGGGGGGGGGGGGGGGGGGGGGGGGGGGGGGGGGGGGGGGGGGGGGGGGGGGGGGGGGGGGGGGGGGGGGGGGGGGGGGGGGGGGGGGGGGGGGGGGGGGGGGGGGGGGGGGGGGGGGGGGGGGGGGGGGGGGGGGGGGGGGGGGGGGGGGGGGGGGGGGGGGGGGGGGGGGGGGGGGGGGGGGGGGGGGGGGGGGGGGGGGGGGGGGGGGGGGGGGGGGGGGGGGGGGGGGGGGGGGGGGGGGGGGGGGGGGGGGGGGGGGGGGGGGGGGGGGGGGGGGGGGGGGGGGGGGGGGGGGGGGGGGGGGGGGGGGGGGGGGGGGGGGGGGGGGGGGGGGGGGGGATATGTGCCGCACATGCATTTCAAAACTCACGTAGTAACATTAGCTGACCAATTAAATGTCAGCTTTGGAAATATGAGTGGCATGTAGTTTAGCTTGAAGGATGGAGTACTGCTAGTATGGCACAAAGCCAGTAGGCAGATCGTAGTGTAGATAAAAGAGGGACACCATAAGCATCATAAATAAATCGGGAAAGTGGAACTGGCTGGAAAATATGGGGTTGTATTGGAGCTACTAATCAAAAACATATCGATCAGCTAAAGGCCAGCTCTATTCACCTGAAGGTACACTACTATTACTATCAGTCTAGTCTCTCAAAGGCCATGCAGCTCCCACCATTTTCTGGATATTATGGCAGACCAACTCGAAGTGCTAAAAGCATCTAGCTGAACGGCCCAATAGAGCTATCGACTGCAAATGTCCCTACTCCCCTTCCTGACAAGGAACATACTGTACTTGTTAAAGAAGAACATAAGAGGAACATGTTAAAGAATAGAAGAGGAAGCATATTATGGAGATTCTACTTCTTTCTATACAATGTTGGTTGCCCACCCATGATGAATCGGAGCGCCCAAACAAATGCAATTCCATGTTGTCTCTCTATATGTGGCCACATGCATTTGCAAACTCAAGTGGGAGTATTAGCTGACCAATTAAATGTGCGTCTGTGAACTAATATCAGTATCATATCACATTCGTATTTGAACAACTAAGCTTTGGAATTATGATTGGTGTGTTGTTTAGCTTGAAGGGTGGACTGCTGCTAGCCAGCCCGGGCGTTTGGTCTTTTCGGTTTGTTCAGTCCGGTCTTTTCGGTCTTTCAAAATTTTGGTCTTCCAAAATTGAAGACCGATATAATTTCGGTCTTTTCGGTATTCACTATTTGGTCTTCGGTCTTTACTATTCGGTCTTCGGTCCCGACCAAACAGACCAAATTAATGGCTAGAACTCAGATTTATGTTACTTCCAGTACCAGTTGTATACAAACTACATAGAGTAAAGAGGTACATGTGTGTATAAAGGTGTGTGTGTACAGAGACAACATATGTCTGTATAGTGGCGCATGTGTACATAAGAAAAATTAAAACAAGTAACACTTGTATGCAATCTGGATGGAATACAGTACACCATATGGAAATCTTAAAATAGAAAATCAGCACTATATATAATCACCACTTCATCAGCAACAAGATTCATGCATGCATACTCATTTATATTTGACACCAGAAAGTAAGAAGATCAAGTAATATGAGGCCATGGAATCGACAAGCAGCAAACACCATCACCACTTAGTAATTGAAACCATAGCACTTGACATGAAACAAATCAAGTTCAGTACATGATTTCAATTCAGCAGCAAACAACAAGCATTGAGGTCTCACACTCTCACTCTCACTTCTCAATTCTCAAGTCTCAAGTCTCAAGTCACAAATCACAAGCAAAAGATGATAACTAAAACATCATACATTCAACATGATTTTAGTTCAGCCATGAGTAGACGTGGACGTCACTTTGTTGGTCGACTTGCACACTTGCTTGACTTGGTCATGGAAGAAGCAACAACACCACCATTGACCTTGCGCTTTCCCTTCTCCTTGTCACCAAACTCTTCAATCAACTCTACAACAAGTCAAGTATTCAATCAAATTTCATAATATGCTAGCTATGGTGATATACTGATAGTGACAAATGCAATGTGCTTTTGTTGAGATCTACTAGCTAGGTCTAGTTAATGGAGAAGTTGGCAAGTCATGCATATAAATTTCTCCATACATTGGTTTGGTACTGATGTATGTCATGCATACTAATATCTCTACAATAAAAAAACAAATGTAGGTCTAGTTAATGGAGAAGTTGGCAAGTCATGCATATAAATTTCTCCATACATTGGTTTGGTACTGATGCATGTCATGCATATTAATATCTCTAAAATAAAAAACAAATGTATCGACAAGTTGGCTGATTTTTTTTACCTTTTTCTAGCACTTCTAATTCTTCCAAGTTCTCCTTGATGTCGACCGAATCTGATGATCTTCTCAGCCAGTCTTGCGTACAAACTAAATCTTGTACCATAAACGGAGTTAGAGATGTCCTAAAGTCATCAAGTATGCGTCCACTTGTGCTAAAGACAGACTCAGAAGCCACAGTTATAATGGGGATAGCAAGAATATCACGAGCCATATTTGCCAAGATTGGAAACCTAGATGAATTCTCTTTCCACCATCCTAGGATGTCAATTTTTTTGTTAGGGTCTTCAGAGTACAGCACCGGAAGAACAACAAGCGGTGATCCGGCACCAGCCTCGAAGAGGACGAGAGGTGGTGACGAACTACAGCAGCCAATAGTACACTTATCGTCACGAGATGGAGCACCATCGGCGGATGTCTCCGTCACTTGTAGTGGAGCGACGCAAGAGGGTGGCTTGGCGGCGCGACGCACGGGGCACGATGGTCGGGGATGGTGGTCGGCTCGTCGTCACCGGTCAGGGCAGCAGCTCGGGGCGTCGGTCCTCATCGGTCAGGGGCGCGCGGGGCGCCTCGGTACGGTGGTCGTCACGGCTGACGGTATCGCCCCACAGCGAGGGATGGCGGCTAGGGTTCATGGTGGGAGAGAAAAGAGGAATTGTGTGAAGCGGGCGGCGGCGGCTAGGTTTCTGTGAATCGATTGCATCGTGAGGTGAGGACGAGGTGTGTTTGTGTGTTATCTCGCTCGTGACCTTGGGCTGGCCAGATGGGATGTAGCATGTACATACTACTCTTGTGTATGGGCTTTTCTTAATTCGGTCTATACGGGCTATTCGGTCCGCAACATCGGATGACCGATCAGACCGTAACTAGTTCGGTCATACAATAGTGCAGACCGTTTTTTATTCGGTCTTATTTAGTTCGGTCATTTTGGGTTCGGTCTCGGTCTTTTCGGGTTCGGTTTTCGGTCTTCGGTTTTTATGCCCGGGGTGAGCTGCTAGTACGACACAAAGCACCTATGCAGATCATAGTGTATATATAATGGGGAATCCCTAAGTATCAGGAGTAAAATCAGGAAAGTGGAACTTGCTGGAAAATATGGGCTAGTATTGCCGGTACGGCTAGAAAGGCTTCGAATACCATCTCTCTCAACTGAAGGCGCGGTACTGTTACTATCAGTCTAATTCTCAAAGGCGACACAACTCCCAGGATTTCCTGGATATTATGGCAGAACAACATGAAGAGTTGAAAGCATCCATCACAAGCGACCGAATAGACCTGTAGACTACAAATGTCCATGCTCCTCTTCACTACAAGGAACATACTGTACTACTACTAATACTTATTAAAGATGAACAGAAGAGAAAATGTTAAAGAAGAGCAAGCAGATTTTGTATAATAAAATGTTTGTTGCCCACCCATGATGAACCAGAGCGCATAAAGAATGCAACTCCTTATTGTCTCTCTATATGTGGGCACGTGCTTATTGAAACTAAAATAGGAACATTAGCTGACCAATTAAAAGTTCTGTGTTTTAATAATATCATCATCATATCAGATTCATATTTGAACAACTAAGTTTGGAATTATGAGTGGCATGTTGTTTAGCTTGATGGGTCGAGGAGCAGTGCTAGCACGTCATGAAGCACCTAGGATGATGATATCGAATCTAAAGGGAATGTCTACACGCAAGTTGCCCGCCTTTCGTCATTTGGGTTAGTCGACCATTTCAGGCGGCTGAATGAAGATCCTACGTCTCCTAATCCTTCTTCTTCCTCACCTCTTCTAGCTACTTCCCCAATCGACCACCGCACGGGTCGTCGACCGAACCACCGCCCCCCGCGGCCAGCGGCCGGTGGCGATCCCGCGACCGCCTCGCCACCCTCCCCTGAACCGCCCCCACCGCCGATCTTCCACCCCACCCGAAACCCTAAGATAGACAATAGGGTAGCCCTCCGGTGAGCACCTTCCTTTCCTCCGGCGAACTCTCAAAAATAGACTGACCCTGATATGTCTCCAACGTATCTATAATTTTTTATTGTTTCATGCTATTATATTATCAATCTTGGATACTTTATATGCATTTTTATGCTATTTTATATCATTTTTGGGAACTAACCTATTAACTCGGTGCCTAGTGCCAGTTGTTGTTTTCTGCTTGTTTTTGGTTTTCAAAAAAATCAGCACCAAACGCAGTCCAAACGCTACGAAACTTTTTGACGATTTTTTCTGGACATAAGATACCCTAGAAGATTCGGGAGGACACCGGGGGAAAAACGAGGAGAAAACAAGGCAACAGGGTGCGCCCAGGGGGGTAGGGCGCGCCCTGTTACCTTGTGGGCCCCATGTGGCTCCAACTGACCTAATTTCACTTCTATAAATTCTCAATATTGGGAAACCCCCAGAGAGCCACTCGAAACAATTTTTCTGCCGCCGCAAGCTTCTGTTCTTCCGCGATCCCATTTGGAGGCCTTTTCCGGTACTCTGCCGGAGGGGGAATAGATCACAGAGGGCTTCTACATCATCCTTGCTGCCTTTCGATGATGCGTGAGTAGTTCACCGCAAACCTACATGTCCATAGCTAGTAGCTAGATGGCTTCTTCTCTCTCTTTGATGTTCAATCCAATGTTCTCCTTGATCTTCTTGGAGTTCTATTCGATGTAATCTTCTTTTGCGGTGTGTTTGTTGGGATCCGATGAATTGTGGGTTTATGATCAGATTATTCATTAAAAGCAATTGAGTCTTTTTTGAACTTTATTATGCATGATTATGATAGCTTTGTATTTCTCTCCGATCTATCCGTTTGGTTGGGCAAACTAGATTGATTTATCTTCAGTGGGAGAGGTGCTTTGTAGTGGGTTCAATCTTGCGGTGTCCTCACCTCATGATAGAAGGGGTAGCGAGGCACGTATTGTATTGTTTCTACTAAGGATAAAACGATGGAGTTTATTCATATTGATTGGGTTTACTTTGTCTACATCATGTCATCTTGCTTAAAGCTTAGCTCTGTCTGTTATGAACTTAATACCATAGATGCATGCTGGATAGCGGTTGATTGGTGGAGTAATAGTAGTAGATGCAAGCAGGAGTCGGTCTACTTGTCACAGACGTGATGCCTATATATGTGATCATGGCCATGCATACGTCATAACTATGCGCTTTCCTACCAATTACCCAACAGTAATTTGTTTATCCACTGTATGTTATGAGTTTAAGAGAGAAGCCTCTAGTCAAAACTATGTCCCCCGGGTCTACTTTTATCATATTATAAAAACAAAAAATACTTCGCTGCAATGTATTTACTTTTATTTTATTTTGCAATTTATCTATCTATCTATACAAGATTTGATCCTTGCAAGTAACGAGTTCAAGGGGATTGACAACCTTCTTGCCCGCGTTAGGTGCAAGTATTTGTTTTTGTGTGTGCAGGTGCTGTTCACGAGGGTTTGATTGGTTCTCCTATTGGTTTGATAAACATTGGTTCTCACTGAGGGAAATACTTATCACTATTGTACTGCTTCAGCCCTCCTCTTTGGAGAAATCCCAATGCAGTTTACAAGTAACAAGAAGAATTCCTGGCGCCTTTGACGGGGAGACATCATCAAATCCTATCAAGTACCTTCACTCAAACTATCATTTACTTGTTCTACCTTTTATTTGCCTAGTTATGTTATCCTTATTGTCATCACACCAAAACATAAAGGAAAAGTAAAGACATATGGATCCTCATTCACTTGCTAAACTTATCAAACTTGCTGCATGTTGTAAACCAATAGCTAAAAATGAAGAAGTGACAAAATAAAATGCTATTGGGATGCATTTATTGAATGAAAAGCATGATCGCAATTGCACTCGTGTAAATTCTATTAATGTCAGTTGTGCTAATGATCATGATTGGGATGATAATTATGATATTTCTTGTGATCTTGAGAATTATGGGCCTCAGAATGAATCTATTATTAATGATAAAAATAGGTTTGGAGAGGTCATGACTTTAGTTGATGTTAATCTCATTATCTTGGAAGATTATAAAACTTTTATGAATATGGATTATGAAGAGAAAATTTTATATGATACCTATATTGTTGAATTTGATTATGATTCTACACGTAATTATTATGAGAGAGGAAAATATGGTTATAGAAATTTTCATGTTACTAAATTAGCTCTCGTTATGTTGAGATTGTCAATATTTTATTCTTCTCCCTTGCATATGCTAGATATTTCTTGTTTTGATAATTTGTTTGCTTATAAAATTCCTATGCATAGGAAGTATGTTAGATTTAAATGTGTTTCTCACATGTTTTATGATGCTCGCTTTGTGCTTCAGTTCTTGTCTTTCATGTGAGGATCATCGAAATCTCAAAGGCTATCTTAATGGCTATCAATATCATTAATCATACACATCGTACTCAGTGATCTACATGCAGACGAAAGAGGGGATGCCTTCCAGGGTATCCCCGGCTTAGACACTTGAGTCTTCTTTGAATATTACCTTGGAGTGCCTTGGGCATCCCCAAGCTTAGGGTCTTGTCACTCCTTATTCCTTCATCCATCGCGATCTCACCCAAAATTTGAAAACTTCAGCACACAAAACTCAACAGAAATCTCGTGAGATCCGTTAGTATAATACACAAATCATAAACTTTAGGTACTGTTATGAACTCATTCATATTTTATTCTTTCATAATAGCTACTGTATTCTAACTTCTATATGACTTATACCCCCCGATATAATCCATAGCACCATCAAAACAAGCGAACTATGCAATAGAAAACAGAACCTGTCTAAAGCAGAATAGTCTGTAATGATCTGAATAAAAATCATACTTTTGTAACTCCAAAAATTAGAAAAAAAATTGGGCAATTTGTATATCAATCATGTGTAAAAAAATCAGATCAAAAGCACGTTCCAGTGAATTTTAGTAATTCATGTACTGAGATGAAAAGTTTCTATTTTTTCACAGAATCAAGTCAACGATCATCCAAATCATCCCAAAGGCTTTATTTCGCACAAACACTAATTAAAACATAAAAACATAATCATAAAAGTAGCAATAATTGTGTCAACACACCAAACCAATATAAATGATAACTATTGGGTTGTCTCCCAACAAGCTCTTCCTTTATAGCCTTTGAAAGATGATATTGAAGTTATAATATGAAGGTTTACTACTTGATAAACATTGGTTAGTAAAAATATCGATATTAAGGTTTGTTATGTACCACTCATTAAACTGCCGGTCATGGCATGGCTAGGAAGTTGGAGTGCAGTTTATCCTTGATTGATATCACTTGTGTTGTCCAGATCTGGGGCGCGCGATGGTTAACCCCTGCCAACCTCCTCCCTAGGGGCATGCGAGATTACTTTGCTTCGATGGCTAATAAACTTTCACAATAAGTATTTGACTTCTTTATGACTAATGTGAGTTTTTGGACTATAAGTACTTTCACCCTTCCATATTTTTCTAGCTTCTTCGGTATCGTGCATTACTCGTTCTCACATCAAGACTTGGTGCAAAGTTCACTGGTGCATCGAAATCTCGTGAAATGACTCGCTCTTTCACACATAAGCCTTATTATATCATTCCTCAAAATAGTCACCATATCTACCTATCATAGTATTTCCATAGTTATTCCGAGATATATTGCCATGCAACTTCCACTATTATTATTCACATGACTTGAGCATTCATCGTCATTTTGCTTTGCATGATCGTATAGATCTGAGATGATATTCATGGCACAGACATCGTTCATCATTGTTATACAAGATACGCTAGATCGTTGCACATCCTAGTACACTGCCAGAGGCATTCATATGTAGTCATATCATTCACTTTATCGAGTTGTAAGTAAATAGAAGTGTGATGATCATCATTATCATTATTAGAGCATTGTACCGGTGAGGAAAAGAATGATGGATACTGATGAGTCCTTGAAAATGTGGGGATGATGTTCATGATATTGTTCTAAAAGAGAGAGAGAGAAAAGAAAATGAGAGAAGAGGCAATGTTACTATCCTTTACCACACTTGTACTTCAAAGTAGCAACATGTTCTTCATATAGAGAGTCTACATATTTTGTCACTTTCATATACTAGTGAGAATTTTACATTCTAGAACTTGTCTTGTATATTCTGATGACGAGCTTCCTCAAATGTTTGAGGTCTTTATGAGCAAGCAAGTCGGATGCACACCCACTTAGTTTCATATAGAGAATTTTCATGCGCTTATAACTCTAGTGCATCTGTTCGCATTGATATCGATTGTAAGGCCTCTCAATTGCCTAACAATCCGCCGAGTTGATGCGAGACTTTCTAAACTTATTATCTTCCCTTATAAACCCCTGCCATCATTCTCTTTGCCATCCAAAGTGTGAAGTCCATGGCTCACGCTCATGTATTGAGTGGAGTTGAAAAAGTTGAAGCGAGAAAAAATATGATACAATTGATTGGTTTGGCATCGGGGTGTTCATAATCTATACTTTATGCTAGAAAGACCAGGCTATGCCATACTTACATGATTAAATGAGTAGGAATAACATTATTTAACATTATTTATTTTGAAGAGTAATGATTATTCTCTAACATTCTTGCATATTATTGTTTTGATTTCTATTATGTCTTCGCTTCCCAATATTCATATCGTAAAAGAATTTCATAATAAGACATGCTAGGTAGCATTCCACATTAAAAAAATTGTCTTTATCATTTACGTAATTGAGGACGAGCAGGAATTAAGATTGGGGATGCTGACACATCTCCAACATATCAATAATTTTTTTATTGTTCCATGCTATTATATTATGAGACATTTACATTTATGCCCATAATTTTCGACCACTCACGGATTACCCCTAACTTTTTGATGCGCTTAAATTTGCTTCAATGGAAGCCCCTTTCATCACAGTAAAATTTGACCAATTATATGAAAGAACATATGAGCATTTATAATATGAAAATAAATTCCATGATAAATTTATTTGGTATTAGATGTTCGCTATCTCAAAAATCAATCAACATTGATTCAGTATCAAAGCTCTCGCAAAAAAAAGTATCAAAGATTTGATAGTGTTTTCAGATGAATACAATGTGCTATACTCGTAGTAATTACTCCGCAAAAATATATAATTGTAGTAATTACTAATTGTTGTAATTTTTTACAATTAGTAATTACTATTTAATTGATGTGCTATCAAATCTTGTCCGTGATTTTTTTTAGTACTTTATAGTTTAATAAGAAGTTTGGTAAGTAAATTAAAATGAAATTGGTTTAGAAGATAAATAAATTAAGGTGATTGATTATGAGGGGGGGGGGGGGGGGGGGGGGGGGGGGGGGGGGGGGGGGGGGGGGGGGGGGGGGGGGGGGGGGGGGGGGGGGGGGGGGGGGGGGGGGGGGGGGGGGGGGGGGGGGGGGGGGGGGGGGGGGGGGGGGGGGGGGGGGGGGGCAAAATGCATGCACCAAATAGCTACTCCGATTATGGATATGGATTGACGTGGTAGCCACCCAAACCGACCTCGACGGCACGTGTGACATGCATGCTACAAAAGGAAAGTGACGCATAACATTAACTACTTATATTTCTCTCACTCCCAGCGAGCTCCCCCATGATCCAACTTGATATAAACCTCCGCCGCTTGGCCACTGGTCACTCTCGCACCGCGCGCGGGGCTTGGGTCAAGCATAGCAGGAGCGGAGTCCTGCCGGCGACCAAGCCATGGCCATTTCCACGGTGGAGACCGTCATGCTGCCGGCGGGCATGGTGCTGGTGCGGCTCTTCTCGATCGTGTTAGTGCTTCTCTCCAAGCTCGCCCTCAACACCGGCATGCGGCCCTTCGTCCTCCTCGCCTACCAGAACCTCATAGGCGCCGCCGGAGTTAATTGCACAAAACAATCATATTTGGGGCATCGTTTGCAGAAAATCACGAGGTCACTAATTTTTTGCAAAAAACACCGCATATTCAGTAAACTTTTTGCAAAAAGCACTGATCGAGTGATTTAGGTCGTTTAATCACTTTC
The DNA here is from genome assembly GCA_036873465.1 of Thinopyrum obtusiflorum. Taxonomy (NCBI): domain Eukaryota; kingdom Viridiplantae; phylum Streptophyta; class Magnoliopsida; order Poales; family Poaceae; genus Thinopyrum; species Thinopyrum obtusiflorum. Next base: position 198,637 of record JAAAWM010012200.1, on the reverse strand, counting down.
TGACAAGTGGGGCCTAATTGTCGGAAGCTGACTTGGCAAAACATTTACGTATACACCCTTATAGATCTTAAAAATAAAAGCAATCAAGCCCCCTCCCCCCGCCGTGTGATAGGCTACGGAGGAGAGTCTCACTGCTGCTCGCCGCCGGCCGCTTCCTCAAGACCCACGACCAGGGCAACCACCGCCGCGCTCCTAACACAAGTGGCCTCGCGAGCCCGAGCCTCTACACGGTGGCCTCGCTCGCTCCGACGCTCCCTCTACGCGGCGGCCTCGCTCGGCGCGTCAGGAGTGCCGTCGACGGCGGAGACAGCTACGGCCACGGCGGAGGACACGGCCGGCGTGCACGGGCTGCACCGCGGCGTGTTGAAGGGCGTGCTCGCGCGTGAGGTCAGGGGCACGTGCTCACCGGAGCTCCGGCGCATGCTCGCGGGGAGGAGGGACGTCGCCTCGCCGGAAGCCAGGGGCGCATGCTCGCGCGGGAGGAGTGAGAACGCCTCGCCGGGGCGCGTGCTCGCGCGGGAGAAGGGTGGCCACCTCGCCGGCGCGCGTGCTCGCGCGGGAGAAGGGTGGCCGCCTCACCGAAGCCATCAGGCCGTCCTTCTCTTCGCCGGGGCGCGTGCTCGCAGGAGGAGGGTCCTCCTGCACCACGCACACAAGCGGCGGTTGCTCGCCGGCCGACGGCTCCGCTCTCCCCGTCCCAGCCGACGGCGTCGGGCCCTGCCCCTCCCAGTTCACGCACACAACGTGTTTGTTGTAATGTGTGTGAGAGCGAAAGAGAGGAGAAGGTAGAAGACTTGGTCAACACTCACACGTGGCAATTTTTTCCCAAGTCAGCACCTGACTAGCGGGTCCCACCTGTCGGAAACGCGATCAAACGCGGCAAAGCACGCGATCAGTGCTTTCTGCAAAAAATTTACCGAAAACGCGGTGGCTTTTGCAAAAAATTAGTGACCTCGTGGTTTTCTGCAAACGATGCCCTAAATGTGGTGGTTTCTTGCAATTAACTCGCGCCGCCGCCGTCGCACGCCTCGCCGTCGTCTTCGAGAGGTTCGTGCATTTTTTTTTCTGAATGGTGGTTCGTGCATATGCATGTCTACATTTATGCACGCCATCTTCTCTTGCTAATTCTTAGAGGTAAATAAATGGTTTTGTCAGATAAAAAAGCAATTAAATAACTTGTTTATTCTCTCCTTTCTTTTCTTCTTTGATCCGCTAGTTTTGTTTGTAGAATAATTAGTGCCCTCTTTCTCGGAGAGGCGGCGTCCTGATCTGTATCAGGGATCTAGCACTGCCGCGTTCCTCCTGGCGACCTCGTGGTGGCATGGGCGAGTTGCCGAGCGAAATCTCTGTGCCTTGGCGCCAACGACGGTGACACCCGTGGGTGCCGCGTCTTTCTTGAAGACGTTGTCGTGGTTCTTCTCTCCGTGTCAGGGCTCCGGGCGAAGGCCTTTGTCGGCAACGGCGACGCTCTGTGCCGTTTTCCCTCTTGGCAGCGTTGTCATGGAGGTTAGGTTTGCTAGGTCGTAGCGTGGGGTGTGTCTAGTTCTCTTGGTGTTCTTTGTTGGTAGTAGTCGCGTGCGTTCTGCGTGTGTCGATTATCTCAGAATCGGCTTTGTAAGAGGGCTAGCTCACCATCTTGTATCATTCGACCGTGTACTTGTTTGGTTGTTGCATTATATATAAAGCGGGGCGAAAGCCTGTTTCAAGGAGGAATAGTTTGTTTCCTTTCTTAAAAAAGAAAAATAATAATTTCCAATCGTGAAATGGATGACAACTAAGACAGTAGATAGTAACAAGAGAGACTCTGGGAAATGCCCTTTGGTTCTGGGAAAATGCTCTTTCGTTCTCTTGCTAATTCTTAGAGGTTTTATCATACTCCCTGCTCATTTTTCCCCTTCCTTTTTTCCTTCGATCGGCTAGTTTTGTTTGTAGAATATTTAGTTTCCTTTCTAAAAAAGAATAATTGATTTTCCAATCATGAAACGGATGAAAATTAAAACACAAATAGAAAGCACCACTCAATTTTTCAGACAATAAGACCTGAAACAATTAATGCTTGCATATTTTGCTGCATGATTGCCGAGATACAACAATGTATGTAGGACGGTTCCCGCAAAAGAAAATGTGTGTAAGACGGTGTGATCCACTTGTCCTTCAAAATAGAAAGCCATAGAATTAGCTTTGTGACCGAGGGATTAATGGTAGCCTATGTCTTGAAAAACAAAAGGAAAAGTTAAATAAGAACAACTCACACTACTACTTCAGTTCTTTCAAGTTGACTTTGGATAGCAGAAACCCCACATTAGGGATGCAAATTTAGAACTTCCAGGATACCCTCCGACCCTACTTAGTTCAACTGAATGAACTAAATTTTCAAAATTCGCCTCTCTTTTAAAAAATAAGTTTGTTTTATTGAACTAAGAAGGGCCAGAGGGTATACTTTAGGTTTCAAATTTGCATCCCTACCCCGCATGCCAGATATCATAAATTGTTTTTCTTTGCATGCATCGATTGATGTAGAGGCCGGAAGCTTCCCTCCTTTTCAAAAAAAAAAAGAGAGAGAGAGAGCCAAATATCTTAACTAAAAAAGACGATATTGCTTATGACATTGGTTATCTGTCAATTCCTGGCATGCATAATCCTTGACTGAAAAGTAAAGATAAATACCAAATATAGTCGAATGTTCTAAGATGTTCTTTTTTTTACGGTAACCTAAGATGTTCTAGTTTGCACCGATGCTTGACGCCTTGTCATTTCAAATTTTCAATACATCAATTTTTCACTCAACTCTCCCAGTGATTACTTGTTGATGGTGGCGTTGCAAAAATAGATATGTACAACTCTGAATTGGCATGGCAAACTAACACAAACTCTTCCATGGAGCGTAAGCAGTAGTACATATCACACTAAAATTCTTCCCTCCCAAATCCCTTATCTAACGTTGCTAAATGCTAGTGTTAATTTAAATCAAAACCACGACACTTATTTTGAAACAGAGAAAGTAGTAATTTGTCACTTACCGACTGACATCACCTTATCTTGCAGGAAAACAGCGAAACTCCCCAACCTCTTAGAGTGGGGCTGGATTTCCATGAATGCCACTTCCGGGTTAGCACTATCTGCCAAGTCACTGCACTAGTTTTCTTGTAAGATCGATGTAATCTTGAGCAGCTACGTTGAGGACACGAGGCCTGCAGATGGCGACATTGTACACTCAAATATGTCACCAGTGTGTACTGTCCGCCCAAGATACACTTTGGACTCTATTGTCCTGACCATTTCTCTGCTGACATACACAGGGTTATCCTGGCCATGGGGTTGTACTACTATGGACTGCGCGGCACCAATGCCACCTACTCCATCGTCTTCCTCAACCTCATCCCCATCGTCACCTCCGTGGTTGCCATCCTACTCCGGTACTCGTCCTGACATAGAACAAATCTTCACGTGCGCAACGTGACAGTAATTAGCTACGTAGCATCGTTAACGAGCTCACCCGGCCTCTCTGGTTCTCCAGGGCAGAGAAGCTGGTATTCAGGAAGTGGCATGGAAAGATGAAGCTCTTGGGCATCGTGGCCTACGTCGGGGGAACAATGGTGGTCAGCCTGTACAAGGGCAAGATGCTGCACCATCCTTGGCCGACCCACCTGCTGAGGTCTCATACTCAGGTGGCCGCAGCTCCGGCAGCTCACCACAACATGGTCGTCGGCACTTTGTTCCTCTGTGGTAGCTGCCTCGGATACGCCTTCTGGTTCATCATACATGTGCCATACTGACCTCGGAATAATCTGGCAATAGTACATTTTGGCAATTGCTTCACTTCAACATTTGCAATTGCTTCACTTCAACATTTTTGCAATTGCGTCTATAGGTTAAGCTTGCCAAGGTATTCCCATCTAGGTACTGGGTGGCAACGCTGACGTGTCTGTCGGGAAGCCTGCAAGCATTCGTCATCGGCATCCTGATCGACCCTCACACATCCGCATGGAGGCTCAAGTGGAACCTGCAGCTTCTCACCGTCGTCTACTCGGTAAGAGGATATTGGTTGCTTCATGTCTAACATCTCTCATCTCACCGACGAAGACGAAATATGAAATCATGTTGATGCTTAATTTGCGTTCCAATTCCAAGGGGGTGTTCAACACCGGCATTGCGTTGGTCCTCATGTCGTGGGTTGTGAAGCGCCGCGGGCCCATCTACCTCTCCATGTTCAACTCTCTTGCGATGGTAGCCACGGTCATCATGGACTCGACACTGCTTGGCACCAGCATCTTCTTAGGCATGTCAGCTAGCTTCTCGACCAGGAGGATAAACCTTATCAGTTTAGTCAGTCCAGATGTATGATGTGTGTGTCAAATCTCAGTTTCACATGCCATGCATCCATGATCATCTGTAGCATAATAGGGACGCTGCTGGTCATTGCGGGGCTATACGCATTTTTGTGCGGGAAAGGGGAGGAGTTGCGGGAAGCTATGTTTGCAAGGAAGAACCCCGGTGAGAATGAAGACGCCGGAGACGGTGATGGGCGTGGTGGTCAAGTGTTGGAGGTGCGTCCTAGAGACGATGAGATAGCATAGGGACTGTAGCCGTGTTCATCCTGATCAAAGATGGTGTAAATGTGCAGTCACTTACTTTAGAACTATCGAGACTATGGATTAAGATTTGGACATCTTCAGAATCCAGCATCTTATATTTGCTCAATGAGCATTTAATTCATTATCATGTTTCCATTTCATGTATTTTTCTTTTTCTCGCGGGGAATTTCCCTTTCATGGCCCTCATAAGTCTATATTGTCTAACTGTGTGATTTTCTTTTACATATATGGTTTGTCGACATTAATATTATGCAATCAAACGTACTATAATCATGCACGCACTTCAAACATTATGAATTTATGATACATAGAAATATCACCGGATTGGAAAACATCTTAAATAATATACTAGTGACTAGTGGACCACGATAGCCCCCCCGGGGGGGCCACCGGTGCCGCGCTCCAGGCAACTGCCACTATCGCTGCCCAAACACCTCCTCTCTCATGCATGCTTCTTGGATGCCACTGCTGCCAGTTCCTATCGCCGTGGTGGTGGCTGCCCCCTGCCGCCAAACGGTGCCAGGGAGGCTCCTCTAGTGGCATCGGAGCGACATCGCCCTGGCAACAGAGCAATGGCAAGAGGAAGGAGACGATGGAGCCCGTGCTGCCATTTGGGTCTCGAGGAGGTAAGGAGGGTTAAATTCACAAAGAAGGGAGCCCGACAAAGATCTCAAGGCTAATGCATGCAATCTCCGCACGCTCGAGGGCTACTGACTGGGCCATGAGCCGAGGGTGGCTGACCAAGCTGGACCAAGCGAAGAAATGGGTCGGCGACCCAGGCCCAAACAACAGGAGGAACCGACCTTATCATGACCTACTCTCTATGGCAACGGCGGCGGCGGCGTCGATCGCATCGGTCATCGTGTAAACCCTAGACCTCCCTGCTTATGTAAAGGGAGGTCTAGGTACCCTCTAAGGCATCCAATCTTAGGTCAACAAACTCTTGGTAGCGATCTCATATACCATTGTAATCCTCTGCACGAAGTATCCCCTCACCATGAATAACAAGAAAAAGCAGGATGTAGGGTATTACTCTTCGGAGGCCCGAAACTGGGTAACCTGTTTGAGCAGACTCCGTCCCAGTACTTCCGACATCGTCATGAACCCTACCGAGGGATCTGACGGTATTTCACTCTGTCAAGGATGCCATTTCTCATCTTGTTTGCACCTGGTACACAAAAAACTCGATGGACTGTATGAAAAGATTTGAATTACTTAGGGCCTCAACTCAATCTTTAGTGCCACAAAAGGATGTTTCTAGCTGTGGTTTTCTGTTCCACTTAAGGCGTTTCAGTTGATGTTGCTTATCAATTTGTCTGGTTGTAGTAGCTTCAGAGTGGTTGAATGTCCTCTCAGCCTGTACGAATGTGATCGACAACATTTCTAGGGGTACTATGGAACAGGAGCGCAACTCAGAAGTTGTTAAATTTCAAAAATTTATCGAGTGCGTTAACACAATCTATGTTTTACATGTTACAAAATTTCAAGTGCAAAGTCTTTTTTTATTAGAAACGTGGAGCGTAATGTGGATGCAAGCAGGCAAAGTACACCACATGCACACTAATATCGCACGAACCGAAAACTGAAGTTGTGGAATTTCAAGGTTGACGAAATCATCGCATGCACCTCACTATCTTGTGGAATTTCAAGATTGACAAAATCATCGCATGCACCTCACTATCAGTGAGACACATGACATCATATCTGAGGTTTGTGCTCGACGGCCTGGGTGTACATGCCACTGGACCCAGCTCCCGAGTGACGCCCATTGCATGGCACTCACTCTCACTCTTATCTAACCGCCTAGTATACCGGAACCGGTCCTTGAGAGGGGGGGGGGGGGGGGGGGGCGCATAGGTTGCTCATCCAAGGAGGGGGTAGGGTCAAAGAAGACTTCATCATGAAAAGACAATCATCATGACCAGCCAGTGGCGAATCTAGAAAGAAAATGAAGGGTGGGCTCAAAGTTTACGCCGAGAAAACCAAACGCTCTTTTCAGAGAAAAAAAATCGGTTATCTCCTCGTCCTTTTGTGCAAATAAACTGAAATTGTCCCATATCACTACTGGAAACATGTAGTACATACTAGGATTTTTTGAAAAAATATCAAATTTTAACAAAAAAAATTAGATTTGTTTAGCAAGATAGCCATTATCTCCAAATCCACTCGTCCAAATGAGCTGAAACTTTCCCAAATTACTCTGGAAACATGTACTATTTGCTAGAATTTTTCTGGACTTGTTGAAAAATATTAAATTTTGAACTAAATTTTGATCTGTTGACTATAATAGCGATTATCCCCAAATTCATTCGCCCAAATAAGCTGAAACTTTGAATCTATTAGACTATATATAAATGGCAACTGACTAACTGAGCTGTAAGGTGATGGCTACTGAACTAAGAAATTAGACAGAACCGCAGAAAAAAACAACATGCGCCGGTCGACCGGGCCTCATGTACTGGATTGGACGGCAGCAGAGCCGCGGAAGTCCTCCCTGGCTGACTCAAGGCTCAGGCGAGCGATGGGCGACGCCGGAGCGGCGAGCTGCAGAGGGCCCCGACAGCCCGGCTCCCTCCATCCCTCGGTGCCTCGGTTGATGAAGGCGTCCGATGGGGAGGCGGGGTACGGCGTCCGGCGTCCGGCGGCTAGGTTTGGTGGCTGCTGGTCCGCCTGGTCGTGCGCGTGCTGGTTAGTCACCGAATTTCCTTAGATGGGCTGGCTGCATCAGTTTTTCTGGGCTGGGCCTAACAAATATGCTGAAGCCTAGTAGTAAAAATAAATTTAGTGAATTTGGAGGGTAGGCTCAAGCCTATCGAAGCCTCCCTGGTGGATTCGCCACTGTGACCAGCTATGGAGGTGATCCGTCAATCATAAATTTGAGAGAGCCATCTACTATGAAGTGGGTGGGACAAACCAAGCTGCCAGCTAGCATCCGAGGCAACAACACAACTCACTTGGTCACAGGAAGAAATCTCATTTGGGCTTGAATATTGCCAAGAGACTTGACCAGTAGTCTTTCCCTCATCATGACCGCCACGATCAACAACGACAACGGCAAGATCTAACTAACTGACGGAGAATTCTCCTTTCGCTCCATGATAATTTCATGCTAGTCCAGAGTATGGCGAGGCGACTGCACACGCTAAAAAACCCTACGGTCCTCCTGAAGCTGGACATTTCTAAAGCGTTTGACTCAGTTCAGTGGCCGTTCCTCCTAGAGGTCATGGAGCAACTCGGATTTGGACCAAGATGGAGAGCTTGGGTTTGTGGGATTCTAGCCACATCGACCACTAAGGTCATGGTAAACGGAGACCCGGGAAACACAATTTACAACTGCAAAGGCTTACGGCAGGGCGACTCCGTATCACCGATGCTGTTCATACTCACTATGGAGCCACTGCAACATTTGTTTGATTGGGCAGTGGACAGAGGGCTCTTGCACCCCCTAGCGACAACCGGAATGAGGAAGAGGATCTCTATTTTCACGGATGATGTGGTTCTGTTTGTCAAGCCGGAGCCCATGGACCTTGCGGTTTGCAAGTGCATCTTTGACTTGTTTGGAGAGGCGTCGGGACTGCATATAAACATGGGCAAATCGGTGGCTTTGCCGATACGTTGCTCCGACCAAAGTATCAACATGGCTAGTGCGGAGCTTGGGTGTCTAGTGGGCTCCTTTCCAGTTCGATATCTTGGACTCCCACTGTCTTTGAGGAAACTATCAGCTACACAACTTCAATATCTCGTGGACTAGATGGCGAACCGACTGCCGAAGTGGAAGGCCGCTCTCATGCCAAAAAGTGGTAGGCTGACTCTGGTGCATTCTGTCTTGTGCGCAATGCCCATTCACGCTATGATGGTTTTGGATCTTCCGATCAAGACGATTGCCGCCATGAATAAGGTGTGCCGGGGATTTCTGTGGTGTCATAAGGCCGAAGCAAATGGTGGGAACTGTGTTGTGGCATGGGAGGCTGTGTGCGCTCCAAAATGGGCAGGAGGTTTGGGTCTGCCCAATATGAGGTGGCTCAACTTAGCTATGCAGGCCAGGTGGCCATGGTTACAACGGACTGATAGCAGCAGACCGTGGAGCGAGTTCTCAATCAAGGTGCCAGACGAGTCAATGAAGCTATTCCAAGTGGCTACTAGATGCACTGTTCGGGATGGAATGAGTACCCTCTTCTGGAAAGATCGGTGGCTCGACGGAATGAGGATATAGGAGCTTGCACCGGCCATCTACGATCTGGTGCCAAGCCGCGTGCGAAGAACATGCATGCTCGGGCATGTGCGGGAGAATGGGTCGTGGGCTACAAGTGTTGGCCCCAACTTGGGGGAGGAAGCCTTGCAGCAATTCCTACAGCTATGGCAGAGGATTCAAAATTGGGAACCAGTGGAAAATGCCCCGGACAGCATCTCCTGGTCTTGAGAGACGAGTGGGAAGTTCACTGTGAGGTCGGCATACGCCGCCAGGTTTTGGGGCAGAGAGATCATACCCACCGCGGACCTCACCTGGAAATCGAGAGCTCCGGCAACATGCAAGTTTTTCACCTGGCTAGCCCTACGCAATAGATGTTGGACATCGGATCGGCTGGCCAGGAGGGGACTACCGCACCAAGACAAGTGCCCACTTTGTGATCAAGAGGAAGAAACAATAGAGCATGTGCTCTTGACATGCGCCTTCACTAGAACGGTGTGGGCAGGGCTATGTCAGGCTATGGGGAAGCTTGATTGGACACCCACTCCACATGAGTCCCTCCGGACTTGGCTCTGCAGCAAACAAGGACTCCCCACCATTTCCAAGAAAGACCTCCACACGCTACTATTACTGACGATGTGGGAAATGTGGAAGCACAGGAATGTGGTCGTGTTTGATGGGGCCACGCCATCGGTTGCTGATCTTTTGCACAAAATCTCCTCGGAAGGAAGATCATGGTCGTTGGCTGGGCTCATAAAAGGAAATGTAGATTATGTGTTTGCAGGTCTAATACGGTGGAGCATTGGGGAGGAGTAGACTATGGTAGGGTGGAGTGGAGTTGTATGTGTATTCGTGAGGTGTATCAAATGCGATGTAAATAACCGGTGGAGGCGTTCTTCGCCTTTCTTTTTTCAATATACTAGATGACCCGTTGCGCCCATGGCGCAAAGGCCGAGCGCAAGCCAGGTATTGAAGGAGTGTGCATTGAAATATGTAGATACAGATTGAAACATATATAAGATCCTTTTCAGTTGGCATACATCCGGACTTATTTGAGCAAATATTCTTGATAAGGCATCTTTACACTAAGAATTTTAAAAAGTAGAGCTTGCATAGTTGCAATGAGTAGAGAACATGCAGTAGACAAAGGAAGATTTTTTTCAAAAGTATTGCTGTTGCCAAAGCACAACTCATGATACTGCATGCAGCAAGCAAGTGATACTGATAGACAATTATGCAGAGGCCCTTGGACGTGCACTTGAAGGCAAAAGCATATATTGGTTCAGAAGCGCACCAGACAACAGTCTAAGCAGCAAATGACCGACAGTTAAACGCACAGGATGGTCTTAGGTGATTACATAAGATTCAAAAGCATGATAAACATAGAAGTCTTGGTAGGCATGTATACTAATGCTAAGTTATATAATAAGGGGCTCTTGCAACTTGATTATATTGAGTAGACGATCAAACATAGTCCCTTGGAAGTGCATTTGAAGACGAAAGCATATGCTTGACCTTCCTCCATGTGCGCCTGATGGAAGAAGTCGCTCCAACCTCTAGTAAAGGTGGCCCTTTTGTCAACACCCTTGATAAAGCGGGCTGTGACAGCGGTAGTTCCATCTCTAGTAGTGATTGGCAGTTCACCATGGTCAGCATCCATGTGTGGGAAAAGGGAGCCCTTAGAAAAGGGAATCCTAAAGTACTAAAAATGACAGTAAAGGTTAGTTAGTATATCATTTTATACGATGTCATTGTATGAAACAGAACAAAGTAATTGCAAAGGATTACCATCCTTTTGCCGTCTGTAGCAAATGTTTCCATCATGTGGCACACGGTACTGATTAGGTGTGGTGGTGTTGTGGATGAGTTTTCGTAGCCTACGAACATCATGGTTGTAGAGCTTAATTGTGTTGCCCCACACAACATGCCGACTAAACTCATCTAGGTAGTGGATGCCAGGCTTACCTATGTTAAATTATACAAAGTTATACCATTTTGTAGTTGTGATGAGAGTAGTTGGAATGAGAAGAGTAATGTAGCTCTTACCGCGGAGAATATACTTTCCTGGCTTTAGATTGATTTTCTTGCCTTTGAATTTTTGCATTGAGCTTGCTTTGCGTGGGTGATGAATATACTCGAATGGTTTATTGTGCTTGCGACATAGCGGTTCGTATGTAATGAATAAATAAGATCATGCTAAGATAAAATGATGTCTATGATTTGAAACTTGTCAATAGTCATCATAAATATGTTTTTGAGTATTACTCTTGGTAATTTGGCCGCCGCCGATATCGCTGGTTGTGTCTGCCTCCTCTTGTTTAACTGCTGACATCTGGAAAGAAGTAGTAGAATCATTAAGCTGACCTATCTGCCCGTGGTTTCAGCTGGCATGTTTAACAGTTATGCATGTGTTTGAATACAGTGAGACCGAGTTATTACTGGACATAATTTCACACGCTATTAGTATGAAATTGCAAATGTATCAGGAAATGAATAATCTGCTGTTGCTGCATATATATTCCTATATGTAGGTGGAATCGAGATAATATAAATTATGCAAGAGATTATTTAGAAACAATATGTCTTGCAGCAGAACACTTCAGGTGTCATGGCTATTTTGAGACCAAGTGATGACCGATGGCTCCTCCCACATAAGCGGCCACGGCAATGCATGGGATAGTGCCATGTTGTAATCAAGCATGACGGTCGTTATGACTCTAGGTCGGGCACCGGTACCTTGGCAAGTCCAATGACTACAAGGTATCTTTCTCACAAAATCTGGCGATAAATAGGTTTGATGTTTTACTCTGAGATCTATATTTTGTATCTAAAATAAATTCATTTTGCTTCATTATTGATTCCCTAACTGAAATCTTGGTTAGTTTGTACGAATCTAATACATTGGTTTTGTACGAATCTAATGCATCAGTTGGAACTTACCTTGCAGATCTGGCGATGGGAGCGGCGTTGCGCGAGCGAAGAGGTGGCATGTCGGCCGGTGAGGCCTTGAGCCCGATGAGCAGCGATCGAATATGTCGGCAGTACACTGTGACGAAGCCCAGCGCCACTACTGGGCAGCGGCTTCTTTGCCATGGCACCAGCGGCTGGTCGATTCCAGGATGTCGCTGGCGATGTGGATGGGGGAGACGGTGGGGCGGCGGATCTGGATGAGGAATCTGTAGCGTCTGGGAGCAAAGGAGGTGCAGCTCGCTTCTAATAATGCGACGCCGGAGGCATATAGGCCCAGGCAGACATTTCTATGGGCTGCTCATGGGGCGTGAAAATCTCGATTCCACCTACATATAGGAATCATATACATAACATCACCTGCTATAGGCAAATAGGATTATGAATCCACGTATTTGCACACCCTGTTTCTTCTACAATTATTTATGGTTGCAGCCCCTTCTTATTAGTTGATTATGCCATATCATCTTATGATAAGTAGCTGGAATTGGGTGCTCATGCTGATAGTACGAGGCCACAATGTATGTAATCATCTGCCTCCTAACCGTTTCAAAAGCTGGTAGAATTCTCATTTGAGTTCTCAACGCTTTTACAGAATTTCTGGTTCAACAAAAGCCAGGTAGGAAATTATGTATTCATGTTTTCTTGCTGATCTTAGTTAGGTTCACAGCAGACTCGAACATGAACATTTGTTCCGGTGTTTAATGCAGAAGGAATAAGCTGGGTTTCCAAGAGTACTTCTTTAGGTTTTGATTGTGTTTGCATTTTTCATTTAGATATTTGTCCATTCAAACACTTTCTGATTTAGAGGATAGCAATTCCACAAAAACACAATAGCTGGCTACTAAACGTTGCAGTGTATAACTTGTTAAAATCAAATGCTTTGTAGGTTATGTGGTTTATTCTGCAGAAAAGAACAGCAAAAATTCATGTTCACATCTTCCACTACTATTATTCACAAGATCAAAACTTCATATCACATCACGTACAATAAGCAATAGGATTCTTCTACAGTTATTTACTATTGTACCTCCTTGTTATTAGATAGATTTGCTATGTCACCTTATGCCAACTAACTAAAGCTAGGTGTTCAGCCCAATATATGTAGTCACCTACCTTCTAACACAACTAAATCACTGAGTGCTCTATGGTTGCAGGTTCTAAACCTTCTTGCCATGGATGAAGACTTATTTGTGCCTTTCCACCCAAAGGTAAGATGAACTCATATACAGCATTTCAGCGATTGAATTATGTGCATATTTTCAGTATGAGAACTCTAGAGTAATTAATACTCCCTCCGTCCCATAATATAAGAATGTTTTTCAAGCTAAAACAACTTGAAAAATGTTCTTCTATTATGGGCCGGACGAAGTATTTGATACTTAACATTTCCAGTCAAGTTTATAGAAATTAGGAAAAGGCAATTTAGTTTCAGTAGTATCAATATAAAGAAATCTTATTGTAGCGATGATATCCAGCTTTTGGAATCTCCAGCCTTGTTAGCATTATACTATTCTATAAGGAACCGTCATTACTGTTGGAACAATCTGCATCTTCTAAAGGTCAAACAAAAAATGGTGGGAGATAGCAGGGTAAATAACATACATTCCATAGGCTCACCTGTGAGAGTTATACTCCAACAATCATGGCAATGTCATGAAGAATTTAGTACAGAAGTATGAATGTGGCCTCCTATAAAATTGTTACTAAATAGGGATGTTGTACAAGACACTAAAGCAGGAAGAAAACAATTTGTTGCATTGAAGAAACCTCTTCATGATGTGATCTTTATAGCACATACATACTGCACATAAATAAAAATCCAAACCCAGTATTTTCAGGGATGGCATGAACATATTCAGGGCTTCTGTATTTTAACTTGAGACTGATTTAGTTCAAACAGAATAAATAGCTTCTACCCCATATTGTTGTAAATTCATCATCAGTCAATGAAGCTAAACTAAAGGGGGGCAAGAGAACCAGGGATAATTTATAAACAATGTGCAACAAGTTATACTCCAACAATCATGGCAATGTCATGAAGAATTTAGTACAGAAGTATGAATGTGGCCTCCTATAAAATTGTTACTAAATAGGGATGTTGTACAAGACACTAAAGCAGGAAGAAAACAATTTGTTGCATTGAAGAAACCTCTTCATGATGTGATCTTTATAGCACATACATACTGCACATAAATAAAAATCCAAACCCAGTATTTTCAGGGATGGCATGAACATATTCAGGGGGGGGGGGGGGGGGGGGGGGGGGGGGGGGGGGGGGGGGGGGGGGGGGGGGGGGGGGGGGGGGGGGGGGGGGGGGGGGGGGGGGGGGGGGGGGGGGGGGGGGGGGGGGGGGGGGGGGGGGGGGGGGGGGGGGGGGGGGGGGGGGGGGGGGGGGGGGGGGGGGGGGGGGGGGGGGGGGGGGGGGGGGGGGGGGGGGGGGGGGGGGGGGGGGGGGGGGGGGGGGGGGGGGGGGGGGGGGGGGGGGGGGGGGGGGGGGGGGGGGGGGGGGGGGGGGGGGGGGGGGGGGGGGGGGGGGGGGGGGGGGGGGGGGGGGGGGGGGGGGGGGGGGGGGGGGGGGGGGGGGGGGGGGGGGGGGGGGGGGGGGGGGGGGGGGGGGGGGGGGGGGGGGGGGGGGGGGGGGGGGGGGGGGGGGGGGGGGGGGGGGGGGGGGGGGGGGGGGGGGGGGGGGGGGGGGGGGGGGGGGGGGGGGGGGGGGGGGGGGGGGGGGGGGGGGGGGGGGGGGGGGGGGGGGGGGGGGGGGGGGGGGGGGGGGGGGGGGGGGGGGGGGGGGGGGGGGGGGGGGGGGGGGGGGGGGGGGGGGGGGGGGGGGGGGGGGGGGGGGGGGGGGGGGGGGGGGGGGGGGGGGGGGGGGGGGGGGGGGGGGGGGGGGGGGGGGGGGGGGGGGGGGGGGGGGGGGGGGGGGGGGGGGGGGGGGGGGGGGGGGGGGGGGGGGGGGGGGGGGGGGGGGGGGGGGGGGGGGGGGGGGGGGGGGGGGGGGGGGGGGGGGGGGGGGGGGGGGGGGGGGGGGGGGGGGGGGGGGGGGGGGGGGGGGGGGGGGGGGGGGGGGGGGGGGGGGGGGGGGGGGGGGGGGGGGGGGGGGGGGGGGGGGGGGGGGGGGGGGGGGGGGGGGGGGGGGGGGGGGGGGGGGGGGGGGGGGGGGGGGGGGGGGGGGGGGGGGGGGGGGGGGGGGGGGGGGGGGGGGGGGGGGGGGGGGGGGGGGGGGGGGGGGGGGGGGGGGGGGGGGGGGGGGGGGGGGGGGGGGGGGGGGGGGGGGGGGGGGGGGGGGGGGGGGGGGGGGGGGGGGGGGGGGGGGGGGGGGGGGGGGGGGGGGGGGGGGGGGGGGGGGGGGGGGGGGGGGGGGGGGGGGGGGGGGGGGGGGGGGGGGGGGGGGGGGGGGGGGGGGGGGGGGGGGGGGGGGGGGGGGGGGGGGGGGGGGGGGGGGGGGGGGGGGGGGGGGGGGGGGGGGGGGGGGGGGGGGGGGGGGGGGGGGGGGGGGGGGGGGGGGGGGGGGGGGGGGGGGGGGGGGGGGGGGGGGGGGGGGGGGGGGGGGGGGGGGGGGGGGGGGGGGGGGGGGGGGGGGGGGGGGGGGGGGGGGGGGGGGGGGGGGGGGGGGGGGGGGGGGGGGGGGGGGGGGGGGGGGGGGGGGGGGGGGGGGGGGGGGGGGGGGGGGGGGGGGGGGGGGGGGGGGGGGGGGGGGGGGGGGGGGGGGGGGGGGGGGGGGGGGGGGGGGGGGGGGGGGGGGGGGGGGGGGGGGGGGGGGGGGGGGGGGGGGGGGGGGGGGGGGGGGGGGGGGGGGGGGGGGGGGGGGGGGGGGGGGGGGGGGGGGGGGGGGGGGGGGGGGGGGGGGGGGGGGGGGGGGGGGGGGGGGGGGGGGGGGGGGGGGGGGGGGGGGGGGGGGGGGGGGGGGGGGGGGGGGGGGGGGGGGGGGGGGGGGGGGGGGGGGGGGGGGGGGGGGGGGGGGGGGGGGGGGGGGGGGGGGGGGGGGGGGGGGGGGGGGGGGGGGGGGGGGGGGGGGGGGGGGGGGGGGGGGGGGGGGGGGGGGGGGGGGGGGGGGGGGGGGGGGGGGGGGGGGGGGGGGGGGGGGGGGGGGGGGGGGGGGGGGGGGGGGGGGGGGGGGGGGGGGGGGGGGGGGGGGGGGGGGGGGGGGGGGGGGGGGGGGGGGGGGGGGGGGGGGGGGGCGTGCGTCTTCCCTGCCATAGATCCCTGCGCTGCTGTTGGTGTTGGCTAGTGAGGCGAGGCGCGCGGTCGAAATCGTGCGTGGAGAGTACAGAGGCGTCGTCGAGGAAGAAGAGAGAAAGAGGAGGCGACACACCGTACAGCTGCCCACCGCAACTCACCCCGACGACTCAACCGCTTCTGCTGCGCCGCCAACGACATAGGAGGAAGCCGAGGTGGACGGGCGCGCGTGGGCGGAGGAGCAGCGATGGGGTCGTCGGTGCTCACCCCGACCCCCTTGGGATCTAGGAGAAGGGGCTGGGCTGGGCGACGTGGGGCGGCGGAGGCTCGAGGGAGAGGCGGCTGCTGGGAGAAGGGTCGCGGCGGCGGCGCTGGGAGAGGCGGCGGCACGCTGGGCTGGGCGACGTGGCGATGGCTCGAGGGAGGAAATAGAAAAGAGCGAGAGAGAGGAAGGAGTCGCTGGCTTCTTTTAGGTTTTCACTGCTCGGGTGAATACTTTTCCTACGAACGACCAGAGAAAACTCATACCAGTCACCGAAGCCCCACCAAATGAGGCCCACACGTCATGCATACAAGAGTGAAATGTATAAGTTAAAAACGACGGACGGCTGAGCCTTCGACAGCGCTGTAAAAAGTACAGGCGCGAGTGGATCGTGCGAACCGGATGAAACAGCGAACGCAAATCGCTCGAATGGCGGGTTGGGTAGCGTCCTTTATATGTTCAATGATATGCACACATGTGCATATTCGAGAAAAGAAAAAAAGAATTCTCCTTTATTATTCCTAGGAGCTATCATATGGAAAGTCCAGTCTCCGCTTCCAAGCCTAATACTCAAGCCACAAGTGACTGCAATCTACGCATTGTTAGTATTAATCTTGACATGTGTTGTACACGTCCAAGTGTGTCGTGGTGGGTGTGTTGCATGTCACGTTAGTACTAGCGATGCATGGCAGTTAAGATAAGTATTAGTCAAGAGAATAGGCTGAGTTAGTTTGCATGCATGAGTAGTTAGCTGGACATGGCCGGGTCGTATGCTGCCGCTGAGGAATAGTGGGCAGCGCCGCTAACGTGCATGCTGTTAGTGGTGCGTGTGAGTGGTGTTAGTGGCCGGGAATGACGCCTAGTTTGTGCGTGAGTGCATGACATAAGTGGTTGGGTCCTTTGTATATAAGTGTTGCATTGGAGCAATGAAAAGTGGAGGCTGTGAGGGCTAGTGGAAAAGATGTAGCACTTGTGTGACCAAGGAGGAGAGCCTCTTGTCAAAGCTAGTTGGCTTCCTTCCCTGGTACGTGTGTGTGTGTGTGTGTGTGTGCGTGTGTGTGTGTGTGTGTGTTTCTCGGTTTCTTCCATGGTGTGTGTTCTTGAGAGAAACAAGAGGAAGAGAGAGTTGTGTGAGGTTGAAGAAGTGGCGCTGCGAGGAGAGGCGGCGCCAACAATTGGCATCAGAGCCTTGTTGGTCCGAGGCGGTGGTGGCGGCGCGGTGGACTCCATGTGAGGTGGAGGTCGGCGGCGTAAGGTGGACGCCGTTGACGGCGCAATGCTGCTAGCGGCCAGTGCGTGTCTCCATCATCGTCGAGCTGCGTCACGAGTGATGAAGAAATATATTTTGCCCGGTAAGTTGTGCCGCCGGCGGCAAGGAGGTGATGGCCATGGTGCTGAGGCCATTGCCATGTGGAGTTACATGTCCGAGTCGTCGACGAGGTGCGTCATCGTCGACAACATGGAGACGAGTCATCGGCGAGTTGCGGCACCAATGATGAACATGTGGCTGCGGTGCGATGCCGCAAGAGGAGACGGTGGTGTGATGCTGCCACAACGATGGTGAGATGTCGTTACAAGGTGAGGTGGTGAGATGCCTCTAAGAAGATGTACGGCGGCACGAAGCTGTCACTAGGGTCGGTGCGATGCCGACGGTGGTGGCACGATGCCATCGTCATCATGGGGAGATGGAGTGGTGGCCCTGTGAAGGCGTCATCCATGGCGTGGTGAAGCTGTTATACGTGTGCGCGACAAGGTACAGATAGTGGATGAGTCCATGTCAATATTTGGGGGAAAATTGTTAGTACTCCCTCCTTCCCAAAATCTAGGGCGTATTAGTTGTTAGCACGAAAATTAGCGCAGAGTCAGTTACGTGAGCAAATTGCACGAGGGAGCCATCCACGATTGGAGATAAAAAAAGGAAGGCATGCATGATTTGGGTGCTAACCGCACAAGAGGATCGGCCGCATCTTTTTATTTCCAAAAAAGTAGCGATCCTTGGCTAGGCTTTAATTGTGCGTCCTATATTATGGGACTGCATGTAAATTCTAATACGCCTAAGATTTTGGGAAGGAGGGAGTATTAATCTTGACATGTGTTGTACACGTCCAAGTGTGTCGTGATGGGTGTGTTGCATGTCACGTTAGTACTAGCGATGCATGGCAGTTTAAGATAAGTATTAGTCAAGAGAATAGGCTGAGTTAGTTTGCATGCATGAGTAGTTAGCTGGACATGGCCGGGTCGTATGCTGCCGCTGAGGAATAGTGGGCAGCGCTGCCAACGTGCATGTTGTTAGTGGTGCGTGTGAGTGGTGTTAGTGGCCGAGAATGATGCCTGGTTAGTGCGTGAGTGATGAGGTCACCTATTACAGGTAGGGTCAAGGACCCATCATTTGGGACTCATATGGGCCCATCAGCATCTTGGATAGGTCCCTGTACCATGCCAGCATTCAGATGCATACATCAGGAAGTTCACTCGGACAGCTCATCGGCACTCGGATGACCACCCGCCACTCGGCTGACGAACCACCACTCGGACCAAGGAGGCAAGCGGGCGGCGTGGGAGCTGCAACGGTCGAGGAATCCTAAGTCGTCTATTCAATAGAGTCGTGACTACCGTTACCTGTAACTGCCGTAGTAGATGCTCATAACACCTGTAACTGATGCATTCATTATCATTTAATGCCCGGGCGATGTGGAACGTGGGGCTGCAGCGCACTATATAAGTCGCACCCCCTCCATGATCGGGCACGAGCAACCTTTGTAACCATATCCATCAAATCAAAGCAAGCCCCAGGGCACGAGACATAGGGCTTTTACCTCCACCGAGTGAGGGGTCTGAACTCGTTAAACACCGAGTGTTACACCTGCGCCGTAGCTAGGCACAACCCCTCTTATTCGTACCCCTAGTACTCATTGTCAGGATCGTAACCCCGGCAGTTGGCGCCCACCTTGGGGCTAGGCGTCTAGCAAAGTTTCACGGTGTAGGTGAAATTCTTCATCAACATGTCAGTCGGCGGCGAAATCCGTTTCGGGGCTATCTCCTTCATCGCCGACGACTCGGCGTGGCTTCGCGAGGCCCCGCTGGACGTGGAGGCGTTGCCCGTCCGTGGCACGACGCATTTCCGCGCATCATCCTATGGAGTCCTTCTCCGACAGCCCTCGGCTCCGTACTGAGTGGCCGCTCGCCCTGTCATCACGTGCCGCCGCAAGCGTTCCGGGCATTCGCGGCTGCAGCGCTGGATCAAGCACGCCGTGGCCACCCAGGCTATGGCTAAGCATGTGGTGGCTCTCGAGTTCGACGAGCCCGCCCTCGACCTCTCTGATGGGTCACTCGGCGATTCTTCTGAGGATTCCGAGTGCGAAAGCATTGAGTCAACTGCTGAAATTCTCATGGCGAACAACTCTGAGCATCGCGCGCCCCCAGGGCACACGGATGCCCGGGACGGGCACATAGGTGCGTCACACAGCAACACCGATGACACACCATACATGCCCCAGGGCACACCGTACGTGCCCCAAGCTCTCACCCGGAAGCAGCGAAACGAGCTTCACCGCAGAAACGAGCAGCTCCTGAATACCCCCATCACCGGGACGACCCCCGAGGCATTGGCCATGGAGTCGACTCACTTGGCCACCCTAGCCGAGCGCGATCGCCTCGATCGGCTTCAGAGGGAGCTGGACAAATGTGAACGTCATCAGCCCAGTATCAGTCGGCATAAGCGCCGGCTCTTCTCAAGCGACCAGCCTCGTAAGTATCAAGTCCTTAGTACTCCGTTACAAAATTTGGCAGCTGCCACCCGGATCGCAGGTTCCATCCAGCCCTCCGGTTCTGTGGCCGGAGAGGGGATTCGGCAGATCCAGGTGCTCCTGAAGACGGCACTGCCGCAAAATGCGGTGCTGTCCCAGTCCAAAGATCGGATCCACAGCGCGTCAGTGCGCACGGAGACCGTTCAGTTGGCTCATAGCCCACTTGGTTCTGGCAGGCGCCGGGCCACTTCTTCCTCAAGAGATCACTATGAAGATCGGAGGCGGGATCGAGTTGCGTCGCCCCGGCGTCACAACGACTACAATCGCACCCTGATGCCTCCACCACGAGATGGCACGTACGGGCGCCAGCCCTACGACGACAAGCGGACACATGGCGGCGATCGCAGGCCGAGTCCCGCTCATCATACGAGGGACACTCGAGACCCACTGTTCAACGCGAGATCCATTCTCGCTCAGAGCTTGGTCGACGGGGGCCGTGCCCTGCGAGAAGGCCAAGATCACGACATCCCGAGTGGTTCCGTACTGTCGGGCCCCGAGTGCTTCAGTCGTTACATACGGGCGGCGGAGATTCCCAACAACTTTAGGTTGGCTACAGGGATCAGCAAGTTAACTGGCGAATCCAAGCCTGAGATCTGGCTAGAAGATTACCAAGTGGCGGTCTAGATCGGCGGCGGCAACGACAATGTGGCCATGAAGCATCTGTCGATGATGCTCAAGGGCTCCGCTCGGGCCTGGCTAACATAGCTCCCGCCAGGTAGCACATTCTGTTGGGATGATTTGGCGAAAGTGTTCGTCAAAACTTTTGAAGGCACTTACAAGAGGCCGGGTGGTCTAGCCGAGTTGAAGCACTGCGTGCAGAGGCAAAACGAGACTCTCCGCAAGTTCATTCCATGGTGGACCACCTTGCACAATGATACGTCTCCAACGTATCTATAATTTATGAAGTATTCATGCTGATATATTATCATTCTTGGATGTTTTACAATCATTTTATAGCAACTTTATATCATTTTTTGGGACTAACCTATTGACCCAGTGCCCAGTGTCAGTTGCTGTTTTTTGCTTGTTTTTTACATCGCAGGAAATCAATATCAAACGGAGTCCAAACACCGCGAAACTTTTTGTGGATTTTTTATGGACCGAAAGACCACCAGTGGGCCAGAGAAGCACCTGGGGGGTGCCCCGAGGGGGGCACAACCCACCAGGGCACGCCTGGGGGCTCAGGCGCGCCGAGGTGGGTTGTGCCCACCTCGGTGGCCTCCCGCACCCCCTTTTTACCCTATAAATTCACAAATATTCCGAAAACCCTCGGGGTTAACCTAGATAAAAAGTTCCGCCGCCGCAAGGCTTTGTAGCCACCGAAAACCAATCTAGACCCCGTTCCGGCACCCTGCCGGAGGGGGGAATCATCTCCGGTGGCCATCTTCATCATCCCGGCGGCCACCACGATGAGGAGGGAGTAGTCCACCCTTGGGGCTGAGGGTTTGTACCAGTAGCTATGTGTTTAATCTCTCTCTCTCGTGTTCTTGAGATGGCACAATCTTAATGTATCACGGACTTTGTTAATATAGTTGGATCATATGGTGTTTTCCCCTCTCTATTTTGTTGTGATGAATTGAGTTTTCCCTTTGAGATTTTGTTTTTATCGGATTGAATACTTTTATGGATTTGAGAGCACTTGATCTATGTCTTGGCACTCAACTCGCGGATTCCCGAGGTGACATTGGGGTAATCTATGCATAGGGGTTGATGCACGTTTTCGTCCTTGTTTCTCCGGTAGAAATCTTGGGGCAATCTTTGAGGTTGTTTGTGTTGGATCGAGTATTATGAATCTGAAATTGTTTGATGCGTATCGTATAATTAACTCATGGATACTTGTGGTGACATTGGAGTATCTAGGTGACATTAGAGTTGGTTGATGCGTATCATATGGTGTTATTTTAGTACGAACTCTTGGATAGATCGAACGGAAAAAATAACTTTGTGTTATTTTAGTACGAACTCTTGAATAGATCGAACGAAAAGAATAACTTTAAGGTGGTTTCGTACCCTACAAACAATTTCTTCTTATGTTCTCCGCTAGATAAGAACTTTGGAGTGATTTTTCATCGCACGTTGAGGGATAGTTATATGATCCAATTAGATTAGCATTGTTGAGATATTGCACTAGTGAAAGTACGGACCCTAGGCCTCATTTTCAAGCATTGGAATACCGTTTTTGCTCACTTTTGTTACTTGCTACCTTGCTGTTTTTTATTGTTCCTATTACAAAAATCAATATCTACTATCATTACTACGCTTTTATTACCATCTCTTCGACGAACTAGTGCACCTATAAAAATTACCATTGTATTTGGTGTGTTGGGGATACAAGAGACTTTTTGTTATTTGGTTGCAGGGTTGTTTGAGAGAGACCATCTTCATCCTATGCCTCCCACGGATTGATAAACCTTAGGTCATCCACTTGAGGGAAAATTGCTACTGTCCTACAAAACTCTGCGCTTGGAGGCCCAACACGAGTCTACAAGAACAAGTTGTGTAGTAGACATCAAGCTCTTTTCTGGCGCCGTTGCCGGGGAGGTTAGGTAAGCGGCACTCACATCCCATCAACGAAGCTCTTTTCTGGCGCCATTGCCGGGGAGGTGAGTGCTTGAAGGTATATCTTTAGATCTTGCAATTGAATCTTTTAATTTCTTGTTTTATCACTAGTTTGGTTTATAAAAGAAAACTACATAAAAAATGGAATTGAGATTGCATCATATTATTGATCATCTTTATAATATCTTTCTTGAAAATGATGGATCGGAAAATTGTGCTCAATTGTTAGAAGAAGAAGTCAATAAAATGTTTGGTACAAAATATTTGAATGATGAGCATGATTGCAATGTTGTTAGTATGAATTCTTTGAATATCCAAAATGCTAATGATGATTGCACAAGTCATGACAAAAATGTTTCTTATAAGCATGTCAATTTTTGTGGAGTGCATAAAGTTTGTGAAGACGTGCCTTATAGGGAAGATAGATTTTGTAAGAAGCATAAACATGATAGAACCAATTCTTTGCTCAAAGTGATAGATGAATTTGCTGCAAAATTATGATCTCTTTGTCCTAATACTTGTGAACTTTGCAATAAGGATGGTCATCTTAATTTCCAATGCATGCTTTTTCATGATCGAATCGTGTCCAAATATTGCAATAACTTGATCACCCTAGAACTCTATAATGAACTTTGTTTATTTTGGGGGAGTGAAGAATTGACATATAAAAATAGTTGGTTTTAAGTATTCATTCTCACGAACGACATTGAAACTAAACTAAAAAATATCTATATGTTTTGCATGGTAAATTGCAATGAGAATGCTTATATTGCCAACTATAGAAAGATGGGAAAACCAATAGAATATAAAAGGAATACTAATGAAAGGGTAAAGATTTCCGCTTTCCCTCCTATTGTTTCTCATGATGAAATAGGTGACGAGGAGGAGCTCCCTATTCAACCAATCTCATCAATAAGAAGCTTGAAAAAATTAATTAAACCCACACATGATGTGGTGAAGAAGAAGAAAAGAAGAAGAAAGAATAGAGGTAAAAGGGTATCTCTCCCAAATAGTGTTGCTCCTATTATTGTTGTTCCTCATGAAATTGAATCAAAAATAATTATGGAGGATGATGCACTTGATGATGATATTGCTTCTATGTCTTATGGCACAATGTCCGAGAGCACTATCGATGATGATTTTGTTATGCCTATTGCTTATTGTGATTATTATGATTGGGAAGATAATGATACTTCTTATAATCTTGGAAATCTTTTTGGCACCAACTTGGGAAATTATGATGATAGCAATTGTTATACCATTGGTGCTATTCATACTATAAATGATGAGAGTGGTTATGCTTATGATATGCCAAGCCACAAGCTTGGGGATGCTATGTTTGATGAGTATGACATGTTTGAGAATTTATTTGCTGCAATTAATGTTTGTCCCAAGCTTGGGGATGCTATGTTTAATGAGGATGATCTTTTTAGTCCCCTACTTTGAATGATCAAATTTGCTATGATGATTGCATGCCTCCTATCTATGATGAGAACAAAGTTGCTACTTATGATGACTATTGTGATGATACTTATGTTATAAAAGGTAGTGATGATTATATTTATAAAACTTGTCATAGTTATGATTACCCTTTTTCTGAACATTACTCTTTTAATGTGGAAACAATTTATAGTATTCGAATTTCATATGATACTCCCACCATTGCGAATGAGAAGAAATTTTCTTATGTGGAGAGTAATAAAATTTCTATGCTTGTGGATCATGAAAAGAATGCTTTATGCGATGGTTATATTGATGAATCTATTCATGATGCTACTGAAAATTATTATGAGAGAGGAACTTATGATTCATGATGCTCTCTTTATGTTTCAATCCTTATCTTTTATGCGAGCATCATTGAACTCATCTTGCCTAGCTAAAAGGCGCTAAAGAAAAGCGCTTGTTGGGAGACAACCCAACATTTTTACCTACTGTTTTTGTGTGCTCATATAGTTATGCTACTGTAGTAATCATGTTTTATATCTTTTGTTTCAATAAAGTGCCAAGTAAAGCCTTTGAGATAGTGTGGATGATAGTTGACTTGATTCTGTGCAAAAATAGAAACTTTTGCATCCAGTGCAGAAATTCTTATATGCTACTAGGAAGTGCAAAAATTCTGAAATTTTTACAGTTGATGGGTATACAAATTTTATACATTTTACTAATTTTTCAGAATTTTTGGGGTTACATAAGTATGACTTTAATTCAGATATTTACGTACTGTTCTGTTTTTGACAGATTCTGTTTTCAATGCATAGTTTGCTTGTTTCCTAGTTTCTATGGCTTATATTGCTCAATATAAATTGTAGAAATGATAAGTTAGAGTAGGCATGGTGTGAGGAAAATTATTAATCTTCTCTTTGACAGTACCAAAGTGAATGATTTGTCTTTATCATACTAACCCATCTCACGATGTTCCGTTAAGTTTTGTGTGATTGAAGTTTTCAAGTTTCGGGTGAGATATTGATATGAGAAAAATAAGGAGTGAAAAGACCCTAATCTTGGGGATGCCCAAGGCACCCCAAGTTAATATCCAAGGAAAATCCAAGCAACTAAGCTTGGGGATGCCCCGGAAGGCATCCCCTCTTTCGTCTCCAACATTATCGGTAACCTCACTTGGAGCTATGTTTTCATTCGTCACATGATATGTGTTTTGCTTGGAGCGTCATTTTATTTTTATTAGGATTTGCTTGATGTTATTTAGAATAATGTTTTTCATCTTTTATTTCAATAAAAGTGGCAATGATAGCCTTTGCCATGCTTATTTTGCAAGTATACATGTTGCTGTTTGAAAACAAAAAGTTTACCGCTGTTGCAAAAATTCCCTAGGAAAGTCAGAATGCGATAAAATGTTGAAACTTTTTGTACAATAAGCTCTGATAAATTTTCTATAGTGTGTTAAATTTTCAGAATTTTTTGAGTTGAATAAGTATTGATACTCTTGCATTCTTTACAGACTGTACTGTTTTGGCAGATTGCTGTTATGTTTGCATTGTTTGCATATGTTTGCTTCTTTAATGATTATATTTGAGGATATGAGTATTAAATATGCAGATGCATTTAGTATGCAATTTTAAATAATAATTTTAGTGATTTTCTACAGTAGATAATGATAAGGCTTTGCATTGATTTATACTAACTTATCTCACGAGTTCTTGTTGAGTTTTGTGTGGATGAAGTTTTTAAGATTTAGGGAAACCGTGATATAAAAGGAATTAAGGAGACACAAAAGCTCAAGCTTGGGGATGCCCAAGGCATCCCAAGATAATATTCCAAGAAGTCTCAAGCATCTAAGCTTGGGGATGCCCCAGTAGGCATCCCACCTTTCTTCATCAACAATTATCGGTTAGTATCGGTTGAGCCTAAGTTTTTGCTTCTTCACATAAGTTGTGCTATTCTTGGAATGTCATTTTATTTTGTTTTGCTTGCTGTTTTAATAAAGTACTTAGATCTGAAAGTTTTTAAATAAAAGAGAGTTCTCAAATAGCTACCCATTTACTTAACTACTCGCTTGATCTTCACTTATATCTTTTTGGAGTAGCTTGTCATTTACTCTTGTGCTTCACTTATATCCTATGAGTAAATTGTTGAATGAATTGAATATCATGAAGTTGAAATTATATGTTCATATCATGCCTAGTGGTAGCTTCACATTGGGTTTAGAAAGTGAAATCTTTTGAGGCTTGACAATCACAATATTGGTCATACAAGCAATTCATGAATGATTAGTAGAAGGAAGAGAACTTTCACATGTAAATACACTAACTTGGAATTTTTTTGTGATTGTGAGCCCCCATCAAAATATTATATGCCAAAATTGTTGACGTTGGACAAGGAAGACAACGTAATGATTTATGTTTGTTCATATTCACATAGAAGTTATATTGTCATAGATCCTTCAACATGTGGTGCTTGCCCCCCATCTTTGCTAGCCAAAAAATTCCGCACCAAGTAGAGATACTACTTGTGCATCCAAAAACCCTTAAACCCAAATCTTATCTTCAAGAGTCCACCATACCTACCTAAGGATTGAGCAAGATCCTTCAAGTAAGTTGTCATCGGTGCAATAAGGCAATAAAAATTGCTTCTAAAAGTGTTAGATCATTTAGTGTAAGAGAAAATTGAGCGTTGTACGAACTTGTGATGGCAAAGAATAAAAGCGACATACTGCATAATAAAGGTTGCTATCATAAGGGGCAATATAACGTGACGTTCTTTTGCACTAAGGGGTTGAGCATACAAACAAATAAGCGCATGGCAACCTCTGCTTCCCTCTGCGAAGGGCCTGTCTTTTACTTTTATGTATTTACTTTTATGCAAGAGTCAAAGTTTTTCTCTCTATTCTTTTTTATTTTTCTCCTTTGGCAAGCATCATGTGGTGAGGAAAGATCTAGGCACATATGTCCAGTTGAATATGGGTGGCATGAGTTATTATTGTTGACATCACCCTTGAGGTGAATACGATGGGAGGCGAAATTATAAGCCCCTATCTTTCTATGTGTCTGGTTGAAACGTTTTGCTCATGTGTATGCGGTGAGTGTTAGCAATCATAGAAGACTATATGATGGTTGAGTATGTGGAGCTCTTACTTAAACTCTGTTGAATAAGTTGAATTGCAATTGCTTGGTGACTGAGAACATAGGTTATTGAGTTTCAAGAGAATTCATTGTTTGAACCTTAACATGTGAATTGGTTGCTACTTTAAACATGAGAAATTTTATAAGAAAGAGTTGTTGTCATGATGCTAGGAAAAGTGATTGAAATTATCATTGATCACATTTATGCACTTTGCTAGCATTCACACTTCATAAATTATTTCTTTTATCATTTACCTACTCGAGGACGAGTAGGAATTAAGCTTGGGGATGCTGATACGTCTCCAACGTATCTATAATTTATGAAGTATTCATGCTGATATACTATCATTCTTGGATGTTTTACAATCATTTTATAGCAAATTTATATCATTTTTTGGGACTAACCTATTGACCCAGTGCCCAGTGCCAGTTGCTGTTTTTTTCTTGTTTTTTACATCGCAGGAAATCAATATCAAACGGAGTCCAAACACCGCGAAACTTTTTGTGGATTTTTTATGGACCAAAAGACCACCAGTGGGCCAGAGAAGCACCTGGGGGGTGCCCCGAGGGGGGCACAACCCACCAGGGAGCGCCTGGGGGCCCAGGCGCGCCCAGGTGGGTTGTGCCCACCTCGGTAGCCTCCTGCACCCCCTCTTTACCCTATAAATTCACAAATATTCCGAAAACCCTCGGGGTTAACCTAGATCAGAAGTTTCGCCACCACAAGGCTCTGTAGCCACCGAAAACCAATCTAGACCCCGTTTTGACACCCTGCCGGAGGGGGGAATCATCTCCGGTGGCCATCTTCATCATCCTGGCAGCCACCACGATGAGGAGGGAGTAGTCCACCCTCGAGGCTGAGGGTTTGTACCAGTAGCTATGTGTTTAATCTCTCTCTCTCTCTCGTGTTCTTGAGATGGCACGATCTTGATGTATCACGGGCTTTGTTAATATAGTTGGATCATATGGTGTTTTCCCCTCTCTATTTTGTTGTGATGAATTGAGTTTTCCCTTTGAGATTTCGTTTTTATCGGATTGAATACTTTTATGGATTTGAGAGCACTTGATCTATGTCTTGGCACACAACTCATGGATTCCCGAGGTGACATTGGGGTAATCTATGCATAGGGGTTGATGCACGTTTTCGTCCTTGTTTCTCCGGTAGAAATCTTGGGGAACTCTTTGAGGTTGTTTGTGTTGGATCGAGTATTATGAATCTGAAATTGTTTGATGCGTATCGTATAATTAACTCATGGATACTTGTGGTGACATTGGAGTATCTAGGTGACATTAGAGTTGGTTGATGCATATCATATGGTGTTATTTTAGTACGAACTCTTGGATAGATCGAACGGAAAGAATAACTTTGTGTTATTTTAGTACGAACTCTAGAATAGATCGAACGGGAAGAATAACTTTAAGGTGGTTTCGTACCCTACAAACAATTTCTTCTTATGTTCTCCGCTAGATAAGAACTTTAGAGTGATTCTTCATCGCACGTTGAGGGATAGTTATATGATCCAATTAGATTAGCATTGTTGAGAGATTGCACTAGCGAAAGTACGGACCCTAGGCCTCATTTTCAAGCATTGCAATACCGTTTTTGCTCACTTTTGTTACTTGCTACCATGCTGTTTTTTATTGTTCCTATTACAAAAATCAATATCTACTATCATTACTACGCTTCTATTACCATCTCTTCGCCGAACTAGTGCACCTATACAAATTACCATTGTATTTGGTGTGTTGGGGACACAGGAGACTTTTTGTTATTTGGTTGCTGGGTTGTTTGAGAGAGACCATCTTCATCCTACGCCTCCCACGGATTGATAAACCTTAGGTCATCCACTTGAGGGAAAATTGCTACTGTCCTACAAAACTCTGCGCTTGGAGGCCCAACACGAGTCTACAAGAACAAGTTGTGTAGTAGACATCACACAATACTGTTGAGAACATCACCGAGCACCAGGCGATCTGCGCCTTCAAGGCCGGAGTCAGATACCGGGAGTTGAACATGAAGTTCGGCCGAACTAAGACCCTGACTCGTAGTCGGGCTGTGGAGATAGCCAACCGGTACACCAACGGTGAAGAGGAAGACCAACTATGAAGCGGCAAAAGCCAAACAGGTGATGCTCATCAGTCAGACAACAAAGGCAAGAAGCACAAGCGGAAAGCCGAGGCTGGAGGGAGTGCTGAGGCTGCAGCTCTGGCCGGCCAGGGAAAAAGCAAAGGCTCCCAAAAGAAGAAGAAGGACTGGAAGGGGAAAAAGCAAGTTGCCCAGAAGACTGACATCCTCGATCGACCCTGCCAGATCCATACGAAGTAAGACGAAGAGGGCAATTTGATTCTGCCCAAGCATACCACTCGGGAATGCCGGCTCCTGAAGCAAGAGATGCGGCAAGATTCCTCCAGGAACAAGGATGAAGACGATGACGACGAAGGAGGCAAAGGTACTTCCGAGTACCCCCAATGTCGAGAAAATCTTGATGATCTTCGCCGACGTCGAAAGCAAGAGTTGCCTCAAGGTTATCAACCGAGGGGTCAACATGGCAGTTCTGACTGTCACTAAATTCCTCGACTGGGCCAAGACCCCAGTGACCTTCGATCAGTTGGCCCACCCAGCCCACATTCCAACCCCTGGAAGGTAGGCTTTGGTGGTTGACCTAGCCGTTGGAGGAGTATGATTGCGCAAAGTCCTAATGGACGGCGGCAACGGGCTCAACATCATCTACGCCGACACATTGGAGGCAATGGGCATTCCGATGTCTCGGCTCAGCAAAAGCAATATGCAGTTCCACGGGGTAATCCTCGGGAAGAAGGCAAAATCACTCGAGCAGATCACCCTCGACGTGGTATTCGGCGAGGAGAAGAACTTCTGGAAAGAGCGGCTGACTTTCGAAGCGGTGGACTTCTAGAGTGCTTACCACGCCATCCTGGGCAGGCCCGCCTACGCACGTTTCATGGCCCGCCCATGTTATGTGTATATTAAGCTTAAGATGCCAGGGCCGGAAGGCGTGATCACCATCACATGCAACCGGAAGCTGGCCGAAGAATGTCTTCAGAAGGGCTCCAAATCACTGATGAACAGATGGCAATGGCCGAGTTAGTTGAGTACAAGAAGAGGGGTGGATTCGAGTGAACTGCTGATGTCCAAGAAGCCGACTGTGGAATCCGCTTTCCGGTCGGCAGGAGAGATGAAGCCAGTACATATTCATGCTGAGGACCCGAATGCCGCCCCGATAACATCTCCACCACCCTTGATAGCAAATAGGAAAGCGAGCTCGTCCAGTTCCTCCTTAAGAACTGGGACATCTTCGCATGGAAGCCTGCTGACATGCCGGGTGTTCCCAGAGAACTGGCCGAGCACCGACTCCATGTCGAGTCGAAGATGAAGCCTGTCAATGAGCACCTTCGATGATCTTCCACCGAGAAGCGCAAGGAGATTGGCGAGGAGATAGCGTGGCTTTTGGCTGCCGAGTTCATCCGAGAGGTGTACCACTCCGAGTGGCTCGCGAACGTCGTCATGGTGCCGAAGAAGAATAACTCCATCCGAATGTGTATAGATTTTAAGCACATCAATCGGGCCTGTCCGAAAGATCATTTCCCTCCCCCTCACATAGATCAGATAGTAGATTCTACTACCGGGTGTGAGCGGTTATTGTTTCTGGATGCGTACTCCGGGTACCACCAGATCCGAATGTATGTTCCTGATGAAATAAAAATTGCGTTCATCACCCTATTCGGGTGTTTTTGTTATATCACTATGCCATTCGGATTGAAAAATGTTGGGGCCATGTTCCAGCATATGATTCAGAAGTGCTTGCGGAAGCAGATCAGTCAGAATGTGGAGGCTTATATGGATGACATCGTGGTCAAGTCCAGGAAAGGTTCCGACCTCCTGACCGACCTCGTCGAAACCTTCGCAAACTTACGCACTTTTGGCATCAAGCTCAACCCAGCTAAGTGTACATTCGGCGTGCCCGCAGGCAAACTACTTGGTTTCCTCATTTCCGAAAGTGGAATCGATGCCAATCCTGAGAAGATAGGGGCTATCGTCCGAATGAAACAACCGGGGCGTCTCCACGACGTACAGCGCCTCACAGGCTATCTGGCAGCCTTGAGTAGATTCATCTCACGACTCGGCGAAAAAGCCCTGCCGCTTTACCGATTGATGAAGAAGTTTGACAGGTTCGAGTGGACTCCCGAAGCGTAGGCCGCATTCCAGGAACTTAAAGCCCTGCTTTCCACCCAGCCGGTGCTAGCTGCTCCGAGCAGCAAAGAGCCTTTTCTCTTATACATCGCGGCCACGAGCCAAGTTTTTAGCATGGTCCTCACTGTGGAACAGGAAGAACAAGGCAAAACCTTCAAGCACCAACGACCAGTCTACTATATCTCTGAAGTCCTGACCCCTTCCAAGCAAAGATATCCGCATTATCAGAAGCTAGCATATGGGATCTATCTTACTGCAAAGAAGGTGGCGCATTACTTTCAAGAACACTCGGTCACGGTGATAAGTGACGCCCCTTTGTCCGAGATCATGAACAATAGAGATGCCATGGGTCGAGTGGCAAAGTGGGCCATCGAGCTCCTTCTGCTGGACATCAAGTTTGAAGCCAAGAAGGCCATCAAGTCACAAGCCCTGGTAGATTTCCTCGCCGAATGGATTGAACAAGAGCAACCCGTCCCGAGTGTTCCCAAGCACTGGACGATGTTCTTTGATGGCTCCAAGATGCTCCACGGCTCCGGGGCCGGAGTGGTCTTGGTGTCCCCTAAAGGCAATCGACTCACTTATGTGCTTTAGATTCACTTCGACTCCTCCAACAACAAAGTCGAATATGAAGCTCTCCTATATGGGCTGCGAATGGCAATTTCTCTGGGAATTCGCCGACTGATGGTCTATGGCGACTTGGACCTAGTGGTAAACCAAGTCATGAAGGAATGGGATATCCGCAGTCCGACGATGACTGGCTACTGCACTGCCGTTAGAAAGCTGGAGAAACATTTTGAAGGGTTGGAACTCCATCATGTGCCTCGTCTCAAGAACCAAGCGGCTGATGATTTGGCCAAGATGGCTTCCACTCGAAAGGCGGTACCCAAGAATGTGTTTCTAGAGCACTTGCACTTGCACTTGCCCATGATCAAGGAAGACCCTTTCGTGGAAGAGCCCACACAACCAGTTGGTCCATCCAATCTGACTGAAGTAGACATCCTTGCGGTGATCGACTTCGTCCAGGAAATCCTTGTGATTACTCCCGAATGGACTGAACCGTATCTGGCATATCTACTCAGACGGGAGCTACCAGAGGATGAAGCTGAGGCCCATCAGATCGTCCACCGATATAAATCCTTCACTGTCATGGGAGATCAATAGTACTAGAAAAGCACTACCAAGGTCACTCAATGATGCATATCGCCCGAGGAAGGACAGCAAATTCTACAAGAGATTCACTCGGGAACGTGTGGGCACCATGCATCCTCTCGAATGCTGTTTGCCAAAGCATTCCGAGCCGGGTTTTATTGGCCCAGCGCCAACGAGGCTGCTAGGGATATAGTGGACCAATGCGTCGGATGTCAGTTCTATGTGAATCAGTCGCACATGCCGGCGTCCGCTTTGAAGACTATTCCTCTCACCTGGTCGTTCATAGTCTGGGGGCTCGACATGGTTGGCCCACTCCGAACTGGAGCGGGTGGTTTCACGCACCTGTTGGTGGCAGTCGACGAGTTCACCAAGTGGATCGAAGCGAAGCCAATAAATAAGCTGGACTCGTCCATCGCCATCCAGTTCATCAAAGAGATAATCTTCAGATTCTGAGTCCCCCATAGCATCATCACCGATAACGGGTCTAACTTCGACTCGGACGAGTTCCGTGAATTCTACTACTCCCAAGGCACTCGGGTCAACTACTCCTCCGTGGCACACCCGCAGTCGAATGGGCAAGCCGAGTGGGCAAATGGACTCATACTTCAAGGGTTGAAGCCTCGCCTCATGCGCGACCTGACCCACGCGGCAGGGCATGGGTGACTGAACTACCTTCGGTCCTTTGGGGCCTGCGGATGACCCCGAATCGGTCTACCAACCGTACTCCATTCTTCATGGTGTACGGGTCAGAAGCGGTTTTACCGAGTGACCTGCTCGATAAGTCTCCCCGAGTGGAACTTTACTCGGAGGCCGAAGCCGAAGAAGTAAGACATGACGGCCTCGACCTCTTGGAGGAGGAGCGTGAGCTAGCGCTTATAAGATCGACGTTGTATCAACAAGACATGCGCCGCTATCACGACAGACACGTCAGAGGGCGCGCTTTTCAAGAAGGTGATTTGGTCCTCCGAGTGCACCAGCAGAAGCCTCACAAACTGGCCCTCCCTTGGGAAGGACCATTCGCCGTTTCGAAGGTCCTACACAATGGAGCATATAGACTCTACAACTTTGCCAAAGGGATAGAAGAGCCCAGAGCTTGGAACGCGGACCTGCTCCGCAAGTTTTATACTTAAAATAAAATTCCTCCTTTGTAATAGTTAGTCCGAATGAACTTATTAAATGAATAAAAGTCTTGCTTTTTTCCATATATCATCTAGTTTGGCCTAAGGCCGTGTCCTCATGATAACCCACAAGTATAGGGGATCAATTATAGCCTTTCTCGATAAGTAAGAGTGTCAAACCCAACGAGGAGCTAAAGGTAGAACAAATATTCCCTCAAGTTCTATCGACCACCGATATAACTCTACGCACGCTTAAAGTTCGCTTTACCTAGAACAACTATGAAACTAGAAGTACTTTGTAGGTGAAAAGGGATAGGTTTGCAAGATAATAAAGAACACGTAAATAAAAGGTAGGGGCTGTTTAGATAAAGGTACAATTAAGTTAGTTTTAGTAGAGAGCATTTTGTCACAAGAAAGTTATTTGTCCCTAGGCAATCGATAACTAGACCGGTAATCATCATTGCAATTTTTTATGAGGGAGAGGCATAAGCTAGCATACTTTCTCTACTTGGATCATATGCACTTATGATTGGAACTCTAGCAAGCATCCGCAACTACTAAAGATCATTAAGGTAAAACCCAACCATAGCATTAAAGTATCAAGTCCTCTTTACTCCCATACGCAACAACCCACTTACTCGGGTATGTGCTTCTGTCACTCACGCCACACACCATAAGCGAGTCATGAACATATTGTAACACCCTACAGTGGGGATCCCTCACGCTTGCACGACACGGAGAGCACCATAGGACAGCACCAAAATAAAACATACAACTCAAACCAATCACGATCATCAATCAACCCATAGGACAAATCAGATCTACTCAAACATCATAGGATAGCCACATATCGTTGGATAATAATATATAGTGTTGAGCACCATGTTTAAGTAGAGATTACAGCAGATAGAAGAGGTGTTACACCGCTGCATAGAGGGGGAGAGAGTTGGTGTTGACGGCAGCGAAGTTGTTGGTGTAGATCTCCGTCACCATGATGGCCCCGGCAGCGTTCCGGCGCCACTGGGAGAGAGGGGGAGAGAGCCCCCCTCCTTCTTCTTTTTCCTTGAACTCCCCCCTAGACGGGAGGAGGGTTTCCCCTCTGGTCCATGGCCTCCATGGCGGCGGAGGGGCGGGAGCCCCTCCAAGATTGGATCTCTCTCTCTCTCTCTCTTTCTCTCTCTCTCTCTCTCTCTCTCTCTCTCTCTCTCGGGGGGGGGGGGGGGGGGGGGGGGGGGGGGGGGGGGGGGGGGGGGGTCTCTCTCTCTCTCTCTCTCTCTCTATTTCCTTCTGTTTTTGTGTTCCTATTTTCTGGCCTTTCACCGTTTCTTAAATTCCCGGAGATCCGTAACTCCCATTGGGCTGAAATTTTAACACGATTTTTATCCGGATATTATCTTTCTTGCGGCGAAAGAAGGGCACCAACCGCCTTACAGGGGCCCCACAAGCCTACTGGCCGCGCCCAGGGTAGGGGGCACGCCTCTCAAGCTTGTGGGCCCCTCGGGCATCGTCTCGTGTTGATTCTTTTTTCCAAAAATCACAAATATTCCAAATTAAATCTCCGTAAATTTTTATCGTGTTTGGACTTCATTTGATATGGATATTCTGCGAAATAAAAAACATGCAACAAACAGGAACTGGCACTGGGCAATGGATCAATATGTTAGTCCCAAAAATAATATAAATTATTGCCAAAAGTATATGAAAGTTGTAGAATATTGGCGTGAAACAATCAAAAATTATAGATACGACACAGACGTATCAGCATCCCTAAGCTTAATTCCTGCTCGTCCTCGAGTAGGTAAATGATAAAAAAGATAATTTTTGATGTGGAATGCTACCCAGCATAATCTTGATCACATAATCTAATCATGGCATGAACATTAAGACACGAGTGATTCAAAGCAATAGTCTATAATTTGACATAAAGACATCAATACTCAAGCATCCCAACAAACAATCATGTCTTCCAAATATCCATGCTAAAGAACGTTATCTCTGCAAATTCATATAGTCTTGTCATGCTCCATCTTCTTAACACAAAGTATTTATCATGCACAGCCCCGATGACAAGCCGAGCAATTGGTTCATACTTCTTAACGCGCTTCAGCTTTTTCAACCCTCACACAATATATGAGGACAAGCCATGAATATAGCACTATGGGTGGAATAGAGTACGGTGATAGAGATAATATGGAGAAGACAAAAAGGAAGAAAGTCTCACATCGACGCGGCTAATCAACGGGCTATGGAGATGCCCATCAATTGATGTCAATGCGAGGAGTAGGGTTTGTCATGCAACGGATGCACTAAGAGCTATAAGTGTATAAAAGCTCAAACTGAAAACTAAGTGGGTGTGCATCCAACTTGCTTGCTCATGAAGACCTCGGGCATTTGAGGAAGCCCGTCATCGGAATATACAAGCCAAGTTCTATAATGAAAAATTCCCACTAGTATATGAAAGTGACAACATAGGAGACTCTCTATATGAAAAACATGGTGCTACTTTCAAGCACAAGTGTGGAAAAGGATAGTAACATTGCCCCTTCTCTCTTTTTCTCTTTTTTTTTCTTTTTTTTCTTTTTTTGTTTGGCTCTTTTTGGCCTCTTTTTTCTTTCTTTTTTTATTTTCGTCCGGAGTATCATCCCGACTTGTGGGGGAATCATAGTCTCCATCATCCTTTCCTCATTGGGACAATGCTCTAATAATGAATATGATGATCATCACACTTTTATTTACTTACAACTCAATATCTAGAACAATATATGACTCTATATAAATGCCTCTGGCGGTGTACCAGGATGTGCAATGATTTAGCGTAGCAAAGATATCAAAAAACGGACAAGCCATGAAAATATCATGCTAGCTATCTTACGATCATGCAAAGCAATATGACAATGAATACTCAAGTCATGTATATGATGATGGTGGAAATTGCATGGCAATATATTTCGGAATGGCTATGGAAATGCCATGATAGGTAGGTATGGTGGCTGTTTTGAGGAAGATATAATGAGGCTTATGTGTGATAGAGCGTATCATATCACGGGGTTTGGATGCACTGGCAAAGTTTGCACCAACTCTTGAGGTGAGAAAGGGCAATGCACGGTACCGAAGAGGCTAGCAAATTGCGGAATGGTAAGAGTGCGTATAATCCATGGACTCACATTAGTCATAAAGAACTCACATACTTATTGCGAAAGTTTATTAGCCCTCGAAGCAAAGTACTACTACGCATGCCCCTAGGGGGATAGATTGGTAGGAAAAGACCATCGCTCGTCCTCGACCGCCACTCATAAGGAAGACAATCTATAATAAATCATGCTCCAATTTCATCGCATAACGAGAGACTATACGTGCATGCTTCGGGAATCACAAACCTTAACACCAATATTCTTACTAAACCACAATCATTCACTAGTACCTCCCACATATTACCATCTCTATATCGCAAAACTATTGCAAGGAATCAAACATATCATATTCAGTGATCTATAAGTTTTATGTAGGATTTTATGACTAACCATGTGAATGACCAATTCCTGTTGACTCTCAACAAGAAAGTTTAATTCTTTCTACAAAAGATTTGCCCATGCTCTAACAAATATAAGTGAAGCAAAAGAGCATTCTACAAATGGCGGTTTTCTATGTGTAGAGAAACAGGCAATCCAAACTTCAAATGATATAAGTGAAGCACATGAAGCATTCTAAAAAGCCATACTCAAAAGATATAAGTGAAGTGCAAAGAGCATTCTATAAATCAACCAAGGACTATCTCATACCAGCATGGTGTATAAAAGAAAAAGGGGAAATAAAAACAAAAGACGCTCCAAGAATTACGCATATCATGTGACGAATAAAAATATAGCTCCAAGTAAAATTACCGATGGTCGCTAGAAGAAAGAGGGGATGCCTTCCGGGGCATCCCCAAGCTTAGTTGCTTGGGAGTCCTTGAATATTACCTTGGGGTGCCTTGAGCATCCCCAAGCTTAGGCTCTTGCCACTCCTTATTCCTTCATCCATCGTGATTTCACCCCAAACTTGAAAACTTCAATCACACAAAACTTAACAAAACCCTCGTGTGATCCGTTAGTATAATAAAGTAAAATCACTACTTTAAGTACTGTTGCAAACCCATTCATATTTTATTTTTGCATTATACCTACTGTATTCTAACTTCTCCATGTCTTTTACCAACGATACAATCCATAGTTCCATCAAAACAAGCAAAACAATGCATCAAAAACAGAATCTGTCAAAAACAAAATAGCCTATAGTAATCTGAACATTGACCATACTTCTGTAACTCTAAAAATTCTGAAACATTAGGACAAAATAAACAATTTGCATAGTAGTACTGTGTAAAAATTTCAGAAACTTTTGAAGTTCCAGAAAAAAAATTATATCCACGCACTACAGCCAAAGTTTCTGTTTTTGCACTGCACATACCAAACAAACAATCTAAACATCCTAAAGGCAAATCTTGGCACATTATTTTAATAATACAATGGATTTGTACAAGGGGATAATTTTTTTTGTTGAAAAGTTTTTGTAATTCAAGATTTGCAAAGTTTTCGTGGGCATGAACAAAGCTCAAGGAGGTCCCCCATTTCAACGGTGCTCGTCTTTCTTACTTTCACTTTTCTTTTTGAAAAGTTTTAAGTTCCCCTCTATATTTTTCTGTTTTTAAACTTTATAAAAGCACACAACAGAATAAAATGACTCTCTAAAACTTCCGGGTTGTCTCCCTGGCAGCGCTTTCTTTAAAGCCATTAGGCTAGGCATAAAGTGCTAAAGTAATTGATCCACCTGGATCCCAAGGTATATCAAAGCCAATTTTAATTAACAATGATTTGTATTTTAGTAGTGAGCACAAAGTAATATATATGATGCAACAACGAAGTCTAACTCTCTTCCTATGCATCGGCATGTCATAAAAGAACAATTCATGCACATCAAGTAAAGGCCAATGCATAGTATAAACAGTTTCTTTCAATTTTATCGTATTGGAAACATAGAGAGGTGGAGATGTAGTTCCTCTCTCATAATAATTGCAAGTAGGAGCAGCAAGCACATGCATATTATATTCATCAAAATCATCATGTGTAGTAGTAAAACGCAACCCATCAATATAATCCTTAATAAGAGCAAACTTCTTCGATATAGTGTAGTTGGGATAATTCAAAAAGATAATAGGACTATCATGTGTGGATGCAATAGCAACAATTTCATTCTTAACATAAGGAACTATAGCAAGTTCATCTCCATAAGCATAATTCATATCGGCATCATGGCCACAAGCATAGCAAGCATCAGTTTCATCAAAAGGGTCAAACGAATCCAAGGGATCATAGCAATCATCATAGCATTCATCCTTCGGTAAGCACGAAGGGAAACTAAACAATACATGAGTTGAAGAGTTACTCTCATTAGAAGGTGGGCACGGGTAGCTAATCCTCTCTTCCTCCTTTTGTTCTTCACTCTCCTCGTCATTTTTTTATCTAATGAGCTCACAGTGTCATCAATTTCTTCTTCCATTGATTCTTGCAAAATATTAGTCTCCTCTTGGACAGTGGAGGTGTCCTCAATATATGGTTTAACATAAGCATTAGAAGCATAATTATCATACCAATATTTAAGTATGGCAAAAAAAATAGATTTGTAAAGAGTAACATCATACTTTTCAATCAAAGAATCAATTTCATAGGCACCCTTAAAAGTAACAAATTCTTCAATTTGTTCAATATCATAGTAATTATAAACACCTTTAGCATAACAAGATAAGAATCCATTATCACTAAACTCACATTGATAGGGAAGGTGTTTTTTAGGGTCTTCAGAACAACAAGTAAAATCATATATTTCGCATAAATTCCAAGGATAGCATTGCAAAGTATTAATATGATGCCACAAGAGTTTCCCTTTTTGAGACAAGCGGTGTAGCACAAAATAAGCATGCTCATTTAATGATTTTCCCTCAACTAAACTAGTTGGGTTTTCAGCACGAGCACATAGCAATCGAAGATGATCCAAGTAGAAAGCTTCAGCAGTATGATAGATTTTGGGTGGCTCTTCAACCATTGGGTCAGCAGGCACAACTAATTTTGTTGGTATTTTACGTTTCCTACCCATAACTAAAGATAGAAAATGAGAGCACAAAATAAAATCTACTTAGTGATAAAGCAAACAAGGACACACGAGAATATTCACCCCACGCTATTGCTCCCCGGCAACGACGCCAGAAAAATGTATTGATAACCCACAAGTATAGGGGATCAATGTAGCCTTTCTCGATAAGTAAGAATGTCGAACTCAACGAGGGGCTAAAGGTAGAACAAATATCCCCTCAAGTTCTATCGACCATCGATACAACTCTACACACGCTTAACGTTCGCTTTACCTAGAAGTATGAAACTAGAAGTACTTTGTAGGTGAAAAGGGATAGGTTTGCAAGATAATAAAGAACACGTAAATAAAAGCTAGGGGCTGTTTACATAAAGAAACGATTAAGTTAGTTTTAGTAGAGAGCTTTTTGTCACAAGAAAGTTATTTGTCCCTAGGCAATCGATAACTAAACCGGTAATCATTATTGCAATTTTATATGAGGGGGAGGCATAAGCTAACATACTTTCTCTGCTTGGATCATATGCACTTACGATTCGAACTCTAGCAAGTATCTGCAACTACTAAAGATCATTAAGGTATAACCCAACCATAGCATTAAAGTATCAAGTCCTCTTTACTCCCATACACAACAACCCACTTACTCGGGTTTGTGCTTCTGTCACTCACGCCACCCACCATAAGTGAATCATGAACATATTGCAACACCCTACAGCGGGGATCCCTCACGCTTGCGCGACACGGAGAGCACCATAGGACAGCACCAAAATAAAACATACAACTCAAACCAATCACGATCATCAATCAACCCATAGGACAAAACGGATCTACTCAAACATCATAGGATAGCCACATATCATTGGATAATAATATATAGTATTGAGCACCATGTTTAAGTAGAGATTACAGCGGGTAGAAGAGGTGTTACACCGCTGCATAGAGGGGGAGAGAGTTGGTGTTGACGGCGGCGAAGTTGTTGTTGTAGATCACTGTCACGATGATGGCCCCGGCGGTGTTCCGGCGCCACCGGGAGAGAGGGGGAGAGAACCCCTCCTTGTTCTTATTCCTTGACCTCCCCCCTATATGTGAGGAGGGTTTCCCCTCTGGTCCATGGCCTCCATGGTGGCGGAGGGGCGGGAGCCCCTCCGAGATTGGATCTCTCTCTCTATTTCCTTCTGTTTCCGCGTTCCTGTTTTCTGGCCTTTCACCGTTTCTTAAATTCCCGGAGATCCGTAACTCCGATTGGGCTGAAATTTTAACACAATTTTTATCCGGATATTATCTTTCTTGCGGCTAAAGAAGGGCCCAACCGCCTTACAGAGGCCCCACAAGACTGCTGGCCGCACCCAGGGTAGGGGGCGTGCCTGTCGAGCTTGTGGGCCCCTCGGGCATCGTCTCGCGTTGATTCTTTTTTTCAAAAAATCACAAATATTCCAAAATAAATCTCTGTAAATTTTTATCGTGTTTGGACTTCGTTTGATATGGATATTCTGCGAAACAAAAATATGCAACAAACAGGAACTGGCACTGAACACTGGATCAATATGTTTGTCCCAAAAATAATATAAAATATTGCCAAAAGTATATGAAAGTTGTAGAATATTGGCATGAAACAATCAAAAATTATAGATACGACGTAGATGTACTTGAAGTGGCCCCAATGGGGCTGGCAACCCAGGAAGTTTTCACAGAGAGAGACGAAGGCCGAGAGATAAATGATGGCATTGGGGGGAAGATGATGGAGTTGCACACCGAAATAGTCGAGGAATGCTCGGAAAAAGGGGTGGGGAGGCATGGAGAAACCCCACTCGATGTGGGTGACTAGCAGCAATCGCTCATCCTCCTGCGGTGCCGGCTCAGCCTCCCCCACGCCCGGGCGACGCCACCTGTCCCGCGGGGTGAGCCCCTCCTCCGCGAGCTCCTCCAACTGTCGAGCCGTGACACTCGACGGGATCCAATCCCCCGTCGCGTCTCCGGCCGCCGCGCCCGAGCCAGAGGATGAGGCCTTCCCGGCCTTCTTCGCTTTCTCAGCCTTGGCCGTAGAGTCTCTCGTCATTGTTGTGGAGGATCCGGGCGCTCGAGTGAGGAGAAGAAGCGGAGGAGACGGAGCAGAAGAAAGGGGTTCTGAGGTCCCGACCTCAATCTCCAAACCTTTTATATCAAGGAGCAAATCGCGAGCCGAATCTCGCACCACAGATCTCCGGATCGACGGCGCATGCAAGGGGGCATCGCGCAGAGCAGGCGTGGCATGCGTGAAAATCGACGAGTCGCGCCCCCACTTTCCCCAGTAACGCACGTCGTTACCTCTTCTGCGCGCACGCACACAAATTCAAATCTCATGATTTCTGGTGCAAATCGATCCGATTGATTACCTGCGATTCCTTTCCTAAAGGATGCATGTCAGCCCGACTGACCAACCTCCGCGGGGACCCATGCACTCGGCCACGCTAAACACCCGACTGAAGTCAACTTCAGGATTGCTATCAGATGAGCTTGACTCCCCTCCGTGGGTTGAGTTGTCCCTACCTGTAGGCCCCAAGGCGCATGGCTCGTAGACTCTGACTCGTAGAAGGCCCGCGCTGGTGTTCCCCCGGGATAAGGAGTGGCATCTCTCCGGAGAATCGGACCACACGCCGGTGTCGCACTCGAGTTGTAATGGCATGCCCTCACTCGGGCCGCAAGTCTACCTCCTCCGAGAGACAAATTAATGCCACCGGGTTTTTCTCGGTGATCAAAAACACCCGATCATCTGGGTAAACCAGTAGTCCAGAATCCGTTGCGTTTTCGTACAAGGAACAGTGAACCACGATTCGGAAACATATTCCGGATGCTCCTACAGCACTCGGACCTAACCGAACGATCGGCCCGCTTGTCCTACGAAACCTCAACCGATTCGGGGGCTAATGATGAGGTCACCTATTACAGGTAGGGTCAAGGACCCATCATTT
The DNA here is from genome assembly GCA_036873465.1 of Thinopyrum obtusiflorum. Taxonomy (NCBI): domain Eukaryota; kingdom Viridiplantae; phylum Streptophyta; class Magnoliopsida; order Poales; family Poaceae; genus Thinopyrum; species Thinopyrum obtusiflorum. The sequence continues at coordinate 155,958 of JAAAWM010012200.1, read as the reverse complement.
GGACTCACATGGGGCCCTCACCACCTTGGATAGGTCCCTGTACCATGCCAGCGTTCAGATGCGTACATCAGGAAGTCCACTCGGACTGCTCACCGGCACTCGGACGACCACCCGCCACTCGGCTGACGAACCACCACTCGGACCAAGGAGCCAAGCGGGCGGCGTGGGAGCTGCAACGGTCGAGGAATCCTAAGTCGTCTATTAAACAGAGCCGTGACTACTGTTACCTGTAACTACCGTAGTAGAGGCTCATAACACCTGTAACTGATGCATTCAGTGTCATTTAATGCCCGGGTGATGTGGATAACGTGGGGTTGCGGCGCACTCTATATAAGCCGCACCCCCCCTCCATGATCGGGCACGAGCAACCTTTGTAACCATATCCATCAAATCAAAGCAAGCCCCAGGGCACGAGACGTAGGGCTTTTACCTCCACCGAGTGAGGGGCCTGAACTCGTTAAACACCGAGTGTTACACCTGCGCCGTAGCTAGGCTCTGCCCCTCTTATTCGTACCCCTAGTACTCATTGTCAGGATCGTAACCCCGACAGTGAGTGCATGACATAAGTGGCTGGGTCCTTTGTATATAAGTGTTGCATTGGAGCAATGAAGAGTGGAGGCTGTGAGGGCTAGTGGAAAAGATGTGGCACTTGTGTGACCAAGGAGGAGAGCCTCTTGGCAAAGCTAGTTGGCCTCCTTCCCTGGTACATGCGTGTGTGTGTGTGTGTGTTTTTGTCTCAGTTTCTTCCATGGTGTGTGTTCTTGAGAGAAACAATAGGAAGAGAGAGTTGTGTGAGGTAGAAGAAGTGGCGCTGCGAGGAGAGGCGACGCCAACACGCATGACCTTCGGAGAAGGAGGTAACTTCAACCTCATCGACGCTCAGATAGCATATGACGCTATCTTGGGATGACAAGCACTGTTGGATTTCTCAACCGCAGTGCACCATCCTTAGTGCCTCGAGATGTCGAGGCAAAAGGGCATAGCCTCCGTTAAGGGATGCACATTGGTGTCATAAGGCATGATGTAGACACTGGTACGAGCATACGAGGTACCTCTAACTCCATGATGGGGCTCCTGCTACTCGAGGTTCATAAACTAAGACAAAGAGTGCTTCCCCGATTCTCGACCATTTGAGCGGGCCCAGCCCCATGTAAAGGCCGACATGGGAGGCCAGAAAAGAGATATATTTTTCTATGGCTCTGGTTAGGATTATCACGGCTCAACACATCCTTTTCCATACAATAATTCAACCCAACTGAAGACAATCGTGCCACTACATTGACACTTTATGAATACATGTAATCCTTAAATTATAGCGCTCCCCATTGATATCTCGGTTTGTCACCCTCGGGATTGCTAGTTGAGAGTATGATAGGTTCATGCAACTTACCGATACAAGCCAAACACATAAATATCATGACAACATAAATGATTCAGATATATGAGGTCTTATTACTCGGGCCCTACTAATAGTCATTGAGCTTAGCAAAGCCATAACAATACTCGATCAAGTACAATCATCGCATTACTCCCCTTTGTTTTAGTAGGCACAGATCTTCTTCATGTGGAGAGCTATTACATGATTGGCATAATCCAATTCCTATCCACCCAATGTGGTTACATCAAATTACTCGCAATTGTATGGGGAAACATGATAGCAATGATGGAGAATGGATTGGTGAAGTTGACAGTGGTCGAATCTCCTCTCTGGAGACGGAATCAGCCTCCAGACAACCCTCCTGGACGAAGATCAAAGAAGGCGTTGGCTCTCTGGGTCAAGGAAAAATAATGGGAAAAAATATTTTCAAAAGTTTTAGGCTAGGATGAAGATATAGCCGAAAGGGTGTTGGGAGGCGTCATGATTTTTGTAGTTTTGATGCCCTATTGTTATATAAAGTTGCATGTTTTGTATCTTTTTGGACTAGCATAGGCCAGTTTTTCGGTATTTCTGACTGTGATTCTTGAAACATCTGGATTCGACAAATGAAATAAAAATATGTTGATGGAGTACATGTGGAGGATAAGATATCCACTAGAGGAGAGCATGACAATAAAATTTGTTTTGATTCTGTAGGTACTCCCTCCATCCCAATATATAAGAGAAAGGTGTGGTAGCTCCCGTGTGTCCCTACACCCTCATGAACAGTCAATTAAAAAATTGAAATTTTTTGACATCAAATATACACATACAATTAGATGCTTGCAAATTTTCGTCGAGAAATAGCATCCGATGAGCCCTAAAATGAGAAAAAAAATATTGCTCAAAAGTGCTCAAAACTTTGAGGAATTAATTTTTTTTTTCTTCTGTATAGCTCCTCAAATGTTTTTTCACCATGAAATCTTGTAAGCACCTACAAAGTTTGAGCATACTTGATTTCACAAAATTTGATATTGTTTTATTTTGTTTTCTATTTTTTTTCAAATTTATTGTTCATAAGGGTGTAGGGACAGCCTCAGTAGCGGACCTAGCCCATTGGGCCAGGGTGGGCCAATAGTGCAACTGTACATATAAATTTATTTTTTCTTCTATTTTTTATCATTTGGTATAAAGGCTATTTCCCTATTTCAGGGTGGGCCGTGGCCCACCATGTCCACCTCTACCTCCGCCTGGACAGTCGGGAGCTAAAAAACCACTCTCGAAATATAATGCATATTTAATTTGTCCTAAGTTTAATGAAAGCCCCTTTCATGCAAAACAAAACAATTATGAAGTTTGACCAATTATATGGAAGAATATATAAGCATTTATAATATCATATATATATATATATATATGAAAATAAATTACATGTTAACTTTAATTGGTCTGGGCGATTCGCTATCTCAAAAACCAATCGACACTGATTCAGTATCAAAGATTTGATTCTTTTTTTCCAGGTGAATACAATGTAATGTATTATACTAGTAATGATTATTTGATTGACTAGGACAATGCATATGCGTTGCAACGGGATGAAAATATTCTAGTGATTTACATGACCATATTAATGCAATGGTGTAAAGAAATGTTTATCAAATCATGTCCGTGATTTTTTTAGTACTTTATAGTTTAATAAGAAGTTTGGTAAGTAAATTAAAATGAAATTGGTTTAGAAGATAAATAAATTAAGGTGATTGATTATGATACGGGTAAGGTTGGACAAAGAGGTGATGGGAATAAAAGTGAAACATGAAACCTTACATTATTTTTAAAGTAATATAAAATATATATAATAGAGATATAGATATAGATATAGAGATATGCTAGAAATGGAAATAATGTGCTCAAAATGCATGCACCAAATAGCTACTCCGATTATGGATATGGGTTGACGTGGAAGGCACCGAAACCGACCACAACGTACGGCACGTGTGGCATGCATGCTACAGTACAAAAGGAAAGTGACGCATAACATTAACACTCCCGGCTCACCCATAATCAAACTTGATATAAACCTCCGCTGCTGCTTGGCCAGTGGTCTGGTCACTCTCGTACGGCGGGGCTTGGGTCGAGCATAGGAGGGGAGGCCTGCCGGCGACGAAGCCATGGCCATGTTCGCGGTGGAGAGCGTCATGCTGCCGGCGAGCATGGTGCTGGTGCAGCTCTTCTCCATCTTGCTAGTGCTACTCTCCAAGCTCGCCCTCAACACCGGCATGCGGCCCTTCGTCCTCCTCGCCTACCGGAACCTCATCGGCGCCGCCGCCGTCGCGCCCCTCGCCTTCGTCTTCGAGAGGTTTGTTCGTGCACACCATCGACGCCCCCTCTTTGGTTCTCTAGCTAGCTAATTCTTAGAGGTAATAAATGGTTCTGTCACATACAAAAGCAACAACACAACTTGTTTATTAATTCTCTCCTTTATTTTCTTCTTCGATCGGCTAGTTTTGAATGTAGAGTAATTAGTTTCCTTTCTCAAAAAGAAAAGAAAAATTAATTTCCAATCATGCAATTAATGAATGAACATTATAAGAAGAGAGACTCGCCATCGGAGAGAGCACCACTAAAAATTTCTGATAATAAGACCTGCTACAATGCTTGCATAGTTCGCTAGCTGCATGATCTGACACAACAATGTGTATGTAAGACGGTGTGATCCACTTATCTACCCTTCAACATAGAAAGCCAGGCAATAGCTTTGTGGCCAAGGGATTGTAACCTATGTCCTGAAAAAGAAAAAGGAAAAGGAAAATGAGAACAATTTACTCCAAGTTACTACTACTTCAGTTCTTTCAAGTTGACTTTGGATTGCAAAAACCAGAAACCCCACAATCCCACATGCCAGATATCCTAACCTTTTTTTAAGAGAGACAGATATCTTAACTAAAAAAGACGATATTGCTTATGACGTTGGTTATCTGTCAGTTCCTAGCATGCATAATCCTTGACTGAAAACAAAGATAAATACCAAACACAGTCGAATGCGGTAAGCAAAGATGTCCTAGTTTGCACCAATGCTTGACGCCTTGTCATTTCAATACACCAATTTTCACTCAACGTTCCCAGTGATTACTTGTTGGCAGTGGCGATGCAAAAATAGATACTCCCTCCGTCCCATGATATAAGAACGTTTTGACACTGGTGTAGTGTAAAAAACGTTCTTATATTATGGGACGGAGGGAGTATGTACTAATACTCTGAATTGGCATGGCAAACTAACACAAACTCTTCCATGGAGCGAAAATGTCTTCCCTTCCAAATCTAGACGTATTGATTTCCTTATCTGACGTTGCTAAATGCTAATTTATCATTTCCTGACTGACATCACCTTATCTCGCAGGAAAAAAGCGAAAATCCCAAACCTCATAGAGTGGGGCTGGATTTCCATGAATGCCACATCCGGGTTAGCACAATCTGCCAACTTACTCACTACGCTACTTTTTTTTAGTAAGATCGAAGTGAGCGGACACGTTGAGGACACGAGGCATGCAGATGGCGACGTCGTACACTCAAATATGCCACTCTTGCGTACTGTCCCAACATAAATTTTGGACTCTATTCCCTTGACCATTTTTCTGCTGACATACACAGGGTTATCCTGGCGATGGGGCTGTACTACTATGGACTGCGCGGCACCAACGCCACCTATTCCGTCGTCTTCCTCAACCTCATCCCCATCGTCACCTCCGTGGTCGCCATCCTACTCCGGTACTCGTCCTGACATGCATGAACAAATCTTCACGTGCGCAACGTGACAGTAATTAGCTACGTAGCATCGTTGACGAGCTGAGCTCCCCCGGCCTCCTCTCTGGTTCTCCAGGGCAGAGAAGCTGGTATTCAACAAGTGGCATGGAAAGATGAAGCTCCTGGGCATCGTGGCCTGCGTCGGGGGAACAATGGTGGTCAGCCTCTACAAGGGCAAGATGCTGCACCATCCTTGGCCGACCCACCTGCTGAGGTCCCGTACTCACGCGGCCGCAGCTCCGGCAGCTCACCACAACATGGTCGTCGGCACGTTGTTCCTCTGCGGTAGCTGCCTCGGATACGCCTTCTGGTTCATCATACAGGTGCCATACTGACCTCGGAATAATCTGGCAATAGTACATTTTGGCAACTGCTTCACTTCAACATTTTTGCAATTGCACCTACAGGTTAAGCTTGCCAAGGTATTCCCATCGAGGTACTGGGTGGCGACGTTGACGTGTCTATCGGGAAGCCTGCAAGCATTCATCATCGGCATCCTGATCGACCCTCACACGTCCGCATGGAGGCTCAAGTGGGACCTGCAGCTCCTAACCGTCGTCTACTCGGTAAGACATTGGCTTCCTGTCTGTCATCTCTCGTACATCTCACCGACGAAACATGAAATCATGTCGATGCTTAATTTGCGGTTCACTTCCAAGGGGGTGTTCAACACCGGTGTTGCATTGGTCCTCATGTCGTGGGCGGTGAAGCGCCGTGGGCCCATCTACCCCTCCATGTTTAACTCTCTCGCGATGGTAGCGACGGTGATCATGGACTCGGCACTGCTTGGCACCAGCATCTTCTTAGGCAGGTGAGCTAGCTTCTCGACCAGGAGGATAAACCTCGTCAGTTTAGTCAGTCCAGATATGTATGTCAAATCTCAGTTTCCATGATATCATCAACAGCATGATAGGGACGGTGCTGGTCATTGTGGGGCTATACGCATTTCTGTGGGGGAAAGGGAAGGAGCTGCGGGAAGCTATGTCGCTAACGAAGAACGCCGGTGAGAATGAAGACCCTGGAGACGGTGATGAGCATGGTGAGCCAGTGTTGGAGGTGCGTCGTCGCGGCGATGAAATAGCATAGGGTGTGTTCATCCTGACCAAAGATGGTGTAAATGTGCGGTCATTTACATTAGAACTATAGAGACTATGGATTAAGATTTGGACATCTTCAGAATTCAACATCGTGTATTTGTTCAATGAGCATTTAATCCATTATCATGTTTCCATTTTATTTATTTTTGTTTTTTTCGCGGGGAATTTCAGCCCTCATCAGTCTATATTGTCTAACTGTGTGATTTTCTTTTACATACTCCCTCCATTCCACAATGTAGTCCATATTAGGTTTTTAGGAAGTCAAGCATGTCTATGTGTGACCATGTTTATTGAAGAAAATATTGACATCCAAAATTCAAATTTAGTATCATTAGACTCATCATGAAGTGTACTTCTATATTTGATTTATTTAGTATTTTATAGGTCGGTGGTTTATTCTATAATCTTGGTCAAACGTAGAAATGTTTGACTTTTGCAAAATTAAATACGCACTACATTATGGAACAGAGGGAGTATGTGGTTTGTCGACATTAATATTATACAATCAAACGTAATATGATCATATACACACTTCAACCATTATGAATTTATGATACATAGAAATATCACCAGAATGGGAAACATCTTAAATAATAGTCTAGTGACCAGTGGGCCATTACGTAAAAACAACCCCCCCCCCGGGTGCCGCGCCCCGGGCGACTGCCACCACCACCGCCGCCTAAACACCTCCTCTCTCATGCTTCTTGAATGTCGCTGCCGCCGGTTCCTATCACCGTGCAGTGGTGGTGGCCCCCTGCCGCCAAACGGTGCCGAGGAAGGCTCCTCTTGGTGGCATCGGCAGTTGTCTAGGTCGGCTAGGGGCGACGATGGCGCTCGCCGGTGCGGGCAAGCTGGAGGGTGGCATCAGGGGCGCAGCGGCGGGTTTTATGCAGCGCACCGACGGTTTCCCTGGCGATGTTGCATAGAGGGCGTGGGTCTAGGGTCCTTTCAGCACGGCCTAACTTGTGCCGGGAAGGGCGAGGGCATTGGAGGCGATGGACGGAAAGTACGACGATGGCGATGGCGGCGACGAGAGAGAGGGAGGAAGAAATTTTTTGTGAATAAGGTATCAGCGGTTGCGGATGGATAATTAAGGCGATACCACACAGCGGCAGGCGGCGCGTAATGCCCACCACAACTAACTTCAAGTGGCGGGCGGTAGTAAGCACCCGCTACAGCTAATTTGAAGTGGTGGGCTGCACTAAGCGCCCGCCACAACTAAGTATTTGAGCCACGACATAGGATTAATACACACCATCCAAAGTGAAAGATCGTGGATGCCGCCTAGAGGGGGGGGGTGAATAGGCGCTTTAAAATAATTATGGTTTAGACTTGAACAAATGCGGAATAAAACTAGCGTTTAATTTGTCAAGCATGAAACCTAAAACAACTAGGCTCACCTATGTGCACCAACGACTTATGCTAAGCAAGATAAACAACTATGTGATAGCAAGATATATATCATGAAACACTATAGCTATCACAAAGTAAAGTGCATAAGTAAAGGGCTCGAGTAAGAGATAACTGAGGGACACGGAGACGACGATCTATACCGAAGTTCACACCCTTGCGGATGCTAATCTCTGTTTGGAGCGGTGTGGAGGCACAATGCTCCCCAAGAAGCCACTAGGGCCACCGTAATCTCCTCACGCCCTCGCACAATACAAGATGACGTGATTCCACTAAGGGACCCTTGAGGACGGTCACCGAACCCGTACAAATGGCAACCCTTGGGGGCGGTCACCGAACCCGTACACTTTGGCATCCCTTGGGGCGGTCATCGGTACCCGTACGAATTGCTCGGGGCAATCTCCACAACCTAATTGGAGACCCCGACGCTTGCCCGAAGCTTTACACCACAATGATTGAGCTTCGAAGCGCCACCAACCGTCTAGGACACCCAAGCACCCAAGAGGAACAAGCTCTAGGGTACCAAGCACCCAAGAGTAATAAGCTTCTCAACTTTCACTTCCACGTATCACCGTGGAGAACTCAAACCGATGCAACTAATGCAATGGCAAGGGCACACAGAGTGCCCAAGTCCCTCACCCTCAGATCCCACCAAAGCAATGAAAGCTATGGAGAATATGAGAGGAAGAACAAGAAGGAAAACACCAAGAACTCCTAGATCTAGATCCAAGGGGTTCCCCTCACATAGAGGACAAAGTGATTGGTGCAAATGTGGATCTAGATCTCCTCTCTCTTTTCCCTCAAGAACTAGCAAGAATCATTGGCGGGATTGAGAAATAGCAAGCTCGAAGAAGGTCAACAATGGGGGAAGAACACGAGCTCAAAAAGATTGGATGCAATGGGGAAGAAGACCCCCTTTTATAGGCCCTCCCAAATCCAAACGTTATGCCTTCAGCCCGCACACAAGCGGTACTACCGCTCCTGGGAGCGGTACTATCGCTCAGTGAGGTAGTTCCAGTAGTAGCAGTGCAATAGCAAAAAGCATCGAGACGGTAGTGCCGCTGATACGTCTCCGTCGTATCTATAATTTTTGATTGTTTCATGCCAATATTATACAACTTTCACATACTTTTGGCAACAATTTATATGATTTATTGGACTAACATATTGATCCAATGCCCAGTGCTAGTTCCTGTTTGTTGCATGTTTTTTGTTTCGTAGAATATCCATATTGTTGGGGATATAACCCCATGGTGTGACCCGCCCAGGAGGGGCCGGGTTACACTGTTGGCGACTCAAAGATGAAGCCTAGGTAGGCCCAAGAAGCCAAGTCATGAAGCTTGGAGGCGGCATACGAGGCAGGCCAACTGAAGGCCCAAGACCCGGAGATGGCACGTGACTCGGAGGTGTAAGCCGCCCGATGGCGACTTGCCAAAGAAGGCAAGGTGATGCCGAGCCGGTGTCGGTTACGAAGTATAAGCCGGCTCGGACTCTTGTAAGCCCAGGGCCTTGACCTGTGTATATAAAGGCGAGCCCCTGCGCCGAGTAAACTCAAGTAACAATTGATCGATAGCTAGGTCAAGTGATTCTGCTCCCTTGTAATCGATACTCAAGCAATACAACTCAAAGCAGGACGTAGGATTTTACCTCGATCTAGAGGGGCCGAACCTGGGTAAACTCATGTCTCTCGTCCCACTCAACCCCTTTAAGCTAACCTACGTTGTGATGGCTCCCCGCTTAAGTCCTTTCACCAGGACATCTGCCGTGTTGACCCCATGACAGTTGGCACCCACCGTGGGGCCAGTGCACGGTGATTTCGAGTTCTTGAAGGGATCTTTCACAGGGATCAAGGGATACGCCGTTGGCAGGATGACCAAGAGTCACCGCGGCAAGCTCTACATCGACGACGCCGGCTGGGTCCCCGAGGCCGACTCAATCGAGTACGGGTACCCGATCCCCTTCGGCGAATTCATGTCTTCATCGGAAAGATCGGCGGATCTGAGCCTGAGTCAGACACCTCCATCGAACTCACCGAGTCGGCTCGGCGCACGCAACCCGCCCGGGTTCAACCCGGCCGGAAGCGTGTTTTCGTCAATTTCACGCATGGAACGGATCTTGCGGAGGATTCTGTATCTGGAGGAGAGACTCTCATCTACTCAGGTGATGAGTCCTCGACCGGAGAGACGAAGTCGATTTACCAGCTTCAAGACGGCGGGCTTGGGGGCTATTTCGATGGCAATAGTATTCCGGACCCCTACGAGCCGCCATCCAGGGCTGCTATCTTCATGGTTGGCATAGGGCCGGCTCTCAACTCGTCAACAGCTGCAGCTATGACATCTGGCTCAACTGCGGCTGCGGCGGCTGGTGCTGGCGGCTCAAATAGGCCGCCAGCTCAGGTTTCATCGGATCTCTTGGCCACTTTGACAACTTTGCTAGCAACAGAGGTTACTGCGGTGAATCAAGCAGAGCGTAATGCAGAGTGCAGAGATTGCAAAGGTGCGAGATGGGGTAGCCAAAGTCCAAGAGGATCTTAACACAGAGAACGCCAGGATGACAACGGAACGGGCCCAGATGGATGTTGAGCCACAGTGTCTAAGGGCGAAGGCTTTTCGCTTAAGTTTGGATCAGAACGCCTCTAATGTTGTTCTTTGAAGGAGACACCAAACCCGCCTGCCTTTGTAGTATGAGGCGCGGAACCTTTTTAACACACCCGAGGCAGGACCAAGTAATCTGCCAGGTACAACTCGGGCTGTAGAGGCGCCAGGGAGCGGGGTGGCGGCTCAGCCTCGATTATCAGACCCGCTCCGTAGGGATCAGACCCCGCCTTAGTGTTTCTCGACACCACCCGGTCATTATTCTAACCCGGTGGATAACATGGTAGCGGCGGCTACCAGGCTCAATGCGCTCCCTCTTACTGATGAAACGCCCTTCACAACGGAGGTGCGGAATGCGATTGAGCTCTCATACGTCTCCAACGTATCTATAATTTATGAAGTATTCATGCCATGTTTACAACAATTTTATATGGTTCTGGTATGATTTGCATGGAACTAACCTGGACTGACGTTGTTTTCAGCAGAACTACCATGGTGTTGTTTTTTGTGCAGAAATGAAAGTTCTCCAAATGAGCTGAAACTTTTTGACGATTTTTTTGGAACAAAAGAGAACCCCGAAGCTTCTTGGGAGGGCCAGAAGAGCCATGAGGAGGGCACAACCCACCACGGCGCGCCAGAGGGGCCTGGCTTGCCCCGATGGGTTGTGCTCACCTCGAGGCCCATCTTCGCGTGAAATCGACGCCAAAAAAATCCTATAAATAGAGAAACCATCAAAAATAACCCTAGATCAGAAGTTCCGCCATCGCAAGCCTCTGTAGCCACGAAAAACCAATCGGGAGCCCGTTCCGGCACCCTGCCAGAGGGGGAAATCATCACCGAAGGCCATCTTCATCATCCGTATGGTCTCCATGATGAGGAGGGAGTAGTCCACCCTCGGGGTTGAGGGTTTGTACCAGTAGCTATGTGTTTACTCTCTCTCTCTCTCTCTCTCTCGTGTTCTTGATGGTACGATCTTGATGTATCGGGGGCTTTGTTAATATAGTTGGATCATATGGTGTTTCTCCCTCTCTATCTTGTTGTGATGAATTGAGTTTTCCCTTTGAGATTTCGTTTTATCGGATTGAATACTTTTATGGATTTGAGAGCACTTGATATATGTCTTGCATATGAATACCCATGGTGACAATGGGGTATTATTTTGATTCACTTGATATATGTTTTGGCACTCAACTCGCGGATTCCCGAGGTGACATTGGGGTAATCTATGCATAGGGGTTGATGCACGTTCTCGTCTTTGTTTCTCCGGTAGAAATCTTGGGGCACTCTTTGAGGTTCTTCGTGTTGGATTGAGTATTATGAATCTGAAATTGTTTGATGCATATCATATAATCAACTCACGGATACTCGCGGTGACATTGGAGTATCTAGGTGACATTAGAGTTGGTTGATGTGTATCATATGGTGTTATTTTAGTATGAACTCTTGGTTAGATCGATCGAAAAGAATAGCTTGGTGATATTTTAGTACGAACTCTAGGATAGATTGATCGGAAAGAATAGCTTTGAGGTGGTTTCGTACCCTACAAACAATTTCTTCTTATGTTCTCCGCTAGATAAGAACTTTGGAGTGATTCTTCATCGCACGTTGAGGGATGGTTATACGATCCAATTAGATTAGCATTGTTGAGAGATTGCACTAGCGAAAGTATGGACCCTAGGCCTCATTTTCAAGCATTGCAATACCCTTTGTGCTCCGTTTTTTCAATTGCTATCTTGATGTTTTTTATTGTTCCTATTACAAAAATCAATATCTACCATCATTACTACACTTGTATCACCATCTCTTCGCCGAACTAGTGCACCTATACAATTTGCCATTGTATTGGGTGTGTTGGGGACACAAGAGACTCTTTGTTATTTGGTTGCAGGGTTGTTTGATAAAGACCATCTTCATCCCACGCCTCCCGCGGATTGATAAACCTTAGGTCATCCACTTGAGGGAAAATTGCTACTGTCCTACAAAACTCTGCGCTTGGAGGCCCAACACGAGTCTACAATAATAAAGTTGCATAGTAGACATCAAGCTCTTTTCTGGCGCCGTTGCCGGGGAGGTTAGGTAAGCGGTACTCACACCCCGTTAACGAAGCTCTTTTCTGGCGCCGTTGCTGGGGAGGTGAGTGCTTGAAGGTATATCTTTAGATCTTGCAATTGAATCTTTTAGTTTCTTGTTTTATCACTAGTTTGGTTTATAAAAGAAAACTACAAAAAATGAAATTGAGGTGGCCTCATATAATTCATCTTTATAATGTATTTCTTGAAAATGATGGATCGGAAAATTGTGCTCAATTGATAGAAGAAGAATTCAATAAAATGTTTGGCATTAAATCCATGAATGATGAGCATGATTGCAATGTTGTTAGTATGAATTCTTTGAATATCCATGATGCTAATGATATGCAAAGCCATAAGCTTGGGGATGCTATGTTTGATGAAGATGATGTTTTTTGTCCCCCAAGTTTTGACGAGCAAGTTTATTATGATGAAAGCATGCCTCTTATTTATGATGATTATATTGATGAAAGTGGGTTTGGAAGAGTGTCAACGTTATGTAATAATGATCCCACTATTTTGGAGGGTGTTGAATCTTATAATAATAATTATGAAAGTGGATTCGGAGAGGTCATGACTTTATTTAGTGATGAATCCACTATTTTGGAAGAGGTTACAATTGACTATGATCAAAAAGTTGCTATCTATGATGATTATGGTGATGACATGTATGCTATATTGAATAATGATAACCATGAAACTTGTCATCATGATTTTAATTTTCAATCACATGATAGTTATTTTGTTGAAGTTGCTCCCACTACTATTGATGAGAATAATTTTGCTTATGTGGAGAGTAATAAAAACTTTATGCTTGTGGATCATGAAAATAATGCTTTATGTGATAGTTATATTGTTGAATTCATTCATGATGCTACTAAAAATTATTATGAGAGAGGAACATATGCTTTTACATATCGCAATAATGTCAAGTTTTCTCTCTATGTGTTGAAAATCTTGAAGTTTTGCTTGTTATACCTTCCTATGCTAGTTGATTCTTGTTCCCATAAATTGTTTGCTCACAAAATCCCTATGCATAGGAAGTGGGTTAGGCTTAAGTGTGCTTGCCATATGTTTCATGATGCTCTCTTTGTGTTTCAATTCTTTACTTCTATGTGAGCATCATTGAAATCATCATGCCTAGCTTAAAAGGCATTAAAGAAAAGCGCTTGTAGGGAGACAACCCAATATTTCTACCTACTGTTTTTGTGTGTTCACATGATTATTCTTCTATAGTAATCATGTTTTATAGCTTTTGTTTCAATAAAGTGCCAAGTAAAGCCTTTGGGATAGTGTGGGTGATAGTTGACTTGATCTTGTTGAAAAACAGAAACGTATGCGTCCAGTAGCAGAATTTTGAAAAAACACATAAGTGACGAAAGTTTCTGAATTTTTTACACAAGATTGATATACAAATTTTCTACGTTTTCCTAATTTTTCAGAATTTTTAGAGTTGCTGAAGTATGGTCATTGTTCAGATCATTACAGGCTGTTCTGTTTTTGACAGATTCTGTTTTTAGTGCATAGTTTGCTTGATTTATTGTTTCTATGGCTTATATTGGTCAATATAAATTGTAGAAATGATAGAGTACATTAGGCATTGTGAGAGAACAATTATGAATCTTTTCTTGACAGTACCCAAGTGGATGATTTGTTTTACTATACTAACTCATCTCATGAAGTTCCGTTAAGTTTTGTGTCATTGAAGTTTTCAAGTTTTGGGTGAGATATCGATATGAGGAGAATAAGGAGTGAAAAGACCCTAAACTTGGGGATGCCCAAGGCACCCCCCAAGGTAATATTCAAGGAAGATCCAAGCAACCAAGCTTGGGGATGCCCCGGAAGGCATCCCCTCTTTCGTCTTCAACATTATCGGTAATCTCACTTGGAGCTATATTTTTATTCGTCACATGGTATGTATTTTTCTTGGAGCGCCATTTTATTTTATTAGGATTTGCTTGCTGTTATTTAGAATAATGTCTTGTATCTTTTGTTTCAATAAAAATGTCAAGTGTAGCCTTTACCATGCTTATATTGCAAGTATATGAGTTGCTGTTTCAAAACAGAAAGTTTATCGTTGTTGCAAAAATTCTTGAGAAAAGTCAGAATGTGATAAAATGTTGAATTTTTTTGCACAATAAGCTATGATAAATTTTCTACAGTGTGGTAATTTTTCAGATTTTTTTTAATTAAATAAATATGGATCTTGCTTCATCCTTTACAGACTATTCTGTTTAGATAGATTGATGTTATGTTTGCATTGTTTGCATATGTTTGCTTGTTTAATGATTCTATTTGAGGATAGGAGCATTTAGTATGCAATGTTAAATTATAATTTTAGTGATTTTCTACAGTAGAGAATGATAAGGTTTTGCATTGATTTATACTAACTTATCTCACAAGTTCTTGTTGAGTTTTGTGTGGATGAAGTTTTTGAGATTTAGGGAAACCGTGATATAAAAGGAATTAAGGAGACACAAAAGCTCAAGCTTGGGGATGCCCAGGGCATCCCAAGATAATATTTCAAGAAGTCTCAAGCATCTAAGCTTGGGGATGCCCCGATAGGCATCCCACCTTTCTTCATCAACAATTATCGGTTAGCCTCGGTTGAGCCTAAGTTTTTGCTTCTTCATATGATGTGTGCTATTCTTGGAATGTCATTTTATTTTGTTTTTCTTGCTATTTTAATAAAATACTTAGATCTGAAAGTTTTTAAATAAAAGAGAGTCCTCAAATAGCTACCCTTTTACTTAACTACTCATTTGATCTTCACTTATATCTTTTTGGAGTAGTTTGTCGAACACTCTCATGCTTCACTTATATTATTTTGAGAGTTGATAATAGTGATGACAATTTGCACAAGCTATGAATTTGGTCCTAATATGATGAATATTCAAGAAGGATATAATAAAAACTTTCATGTAGATCATTGGATATGATAAGTTTTATTCCTTGCAATAGTTTTGCGATATGGAGATAATAATATGTGAGTCATGTTGGTGAGTAATTGTGCTTTAGTACGAATATTAGTGTTAAGGTTTGTGATTCCCTATGCAAGCACAAAAGTCAATAATTATGCAATGAAGTTACATCCTACTTGTGGTGCATTATTCGGTGTTAGTTATGCTCAATGCTCGTTTATGTGAATTTTCATTTCTTGGTTGGTTGCTTCTCAATCTATTTGCAAGCCTCCATTTGTACTAAGTGGGAATACTACTTGTGCATCCAAAATCCCTAAACCCAGTTTTGCCACATGAGTCCACCATACCTACCTATATGCGGTATTTCCGTGCCGTTCTAAGTAAATTTGTATGTGTCGTCTCTAATTTTCAAAATGAATTTCCTTTTTGTGTGCTCGTACCGCTCATGAAACGGCAGCGGGTGGCTAATATTTTCCATGCTAGATGTGTTATTCTCAAGATGAGTGTTTATTCACTTGTCATTGCACGAGAGTACGGCGGTAATAGGGATGCCCAGTCCCGAAATGAAAAAGAAATTTACATTAAGTTATCAAATAATAAATTCCTTGGAAAGTGTTGGTATGGATGGCACCCGTGGATATGTCTAGTCGTGGAGTGTGAAAGTATGGTGGATAAAGGAATAAACTTTACTTTATGTTTGGGAACCGCCTATGATATCTCTAGCATGGAAAGTGTTGGGAATTATTCGGTCGTTTTCGTTGACGAGAAAAGTATGCCTCTCAAAATATTTTTATCTCTCAATTTAAGCTTTGAGCTCTGGCACCTCTACAAATCTCTGCTTCCCTCTGTGAAGGGCCTATCTATTTACTTCATGCAATTTTTATTTGAGTCTCCATCTTCTCTTATAAAGCACCAACTAGGGAGCACTATGATCATACTTGTGCATTGGATGTAGCTAATATTCGAGTGTGTTTCATGAATGGGTTAATGATTGAGCATGATGGGCTAGGGATAACTTTCTTTAGTGTTGATATTTTGAAAGACATGGTTGCTTGTTGATATGCTTGAGTATTGATGTTTTTATGTCAAATTATAGACTATTGCTTTGAATCATTCAAGTCCAAATGTCCATGCTACAAAATAAGGAGTATATGATGAATATGATAGGTAGCATTTCACACCAAAACATTCCGCTTTCAATTGCTATTTTATCATGATGAGTTTTATGAGAAAGAGTTGTTGTTATGATGCTAGGAAAAGTGATTGAAATTATCATTGATCAAACTTATGCACTTTGCTAGCATTCTCGCTTCATAAATTATTTCTTTTATCATTTACCTACTCGAGGACGAGTAGGAATTAAGCTTGGGGATGCTGATACGTCTCCAACGTATCTATAATTTATGAAGTATTCATGCCATGTTTACAACAATTTTATATGGTTTTGGTATGATTTGCATGGAACTAACCCGGACTGACGCTGTTTTCAGCAGAACTACCATGGTGTTGTTTTTTGTGCAGAAATGAAAGTTCTCCAAATGAACTAAAACTTTTTGATGATTTTTTTTGGAACAAAAGATACCCCCGAAGCTTCTTGGGAGGGCCAGAAGAGCCACGAGGAGGGCACAACCCACCACGACGTGCCAGAGGGGCCTGGCTTGCCCCGGTGGGTTGTGCTCACCTCGAGGCCCATCTTCGCGTGAAACCGACGCCAAAAAAATTCTATAAATAGAGAAACCATCAGAAATAACCCTAGATCAGAAGTTCCACCATTGCAAGCCTCTGTAGCCATGAAAAACCAATCGGGAGCCCGTTCCAGCACCCTGTCGGAGGGGGAAATCGTCACCGGAGGCCATCTTCATCATCCCTATGGTCTCCATGATGAGGAGGGAGTAGTCCACCCTCGGGGCTGAGGGTTTGTACCCGTAGCTATGTGTTTAATCTCTTACTCTCTCTCTCTCTCTCTCTCTCTCTCTCTCGTGTTCTTGATGGCACGATCTTGATGTATCGGGGGCTTTGTTAATATAGTTGGATCATATGGTGTTTCTCCCTATCTATCTTGTTGTGATGAATTGAGTTTTCCCTTTGAGATTTCATTTTATCGGATTGAATACTTTTATGGATTTGAGAGCACTTGATATATGTCTTGCATATGAATACCCATGGTGACAATGGGGTATTATTTTGATTCACTTGATATATGTTTTGGCACTCAACTCGCGGATTCCCGAGGTGACATTGGGGTAATCTATGCATAGGGGTTGATGCACGTTCTCATCTTTGTTTCTCCGGTAGAAATCTTGGGGCACTCTTTGAGGTTCTTTGTGTTGGATTGAGTATTATGAATCTGAAATTGTTTGATGCATATCATATAATCAACTCACGGATACCCGCGGTGACATTGGAGTATCTAGGTGACATTAGAGTTGGTTGATGTGTATCATATGGTGTTATTTTAGTACGAACTCTTGGTTAGATCGATCGGAAAAAATAGCTTGGTGATATTTTAGTACGAACTCTAGGATATATTGATCTAATTAGATTAGCATTGTTGAGAGATTGCACTAGCGAAAGTACAGACCCTAGGCCTCATTTTCAAGCATTGCAATACCCTTTGTGCTCCGTTTTATCAATTGCTACCTTGCTGTTTTTTATTGTTCCTATTACAAAAATCAATATCTACCATCATTACTACACTTGTATCACCATCTCTTTGCTGAACTAGTGCACCTATACAATTTGCCATTGTATTGGGTGTGTTGGGGACACAAGAGACTCTTTGTTATTTGGTTGCAGGGTTGTTTGAGAGAGACCATCTTCATCCTACGCCTCCCGTGGATTGATAAATCTTAGGTCATCCACTTGAGGGAAAATTGCTACTGTCCTACAAAACTCTGCGCTTGGAGGCCCAACACGAGTCTACAAGAATAAAGTTGCGTAGTAGACATCAAGCTCTTGCAAACAGCGGTTGCACGGCAGGAGAAATATTCATGCAGTCGTGATCGGGTGCACTCACCTCCACTCCTGAGCCGTAGTTACAGCCGGCGTATTGAGTCGCCCACGGTTTCCAGCAGTGAACGACGTCGTCGACCACCCCAAGATGATCCGCCCCATGGGAATAACCCGCCCCTTACTCATGCTCAGGCAATTGTGGATGAGTCCAGAGCCCGCCGAGAGGCGGAGGCGGCGGCAGCGGCTCAGCTGGGGGCTTATCAGCAGCCTCTGGTGACCCCTTCAACCTCGACGGGAGTTGGGACAATTTCCAGGACGGTTGGAGTGCCGTGTTTAGTAACAGCTTTGCACAATGAACGTCTGCCCAAAGACTTTAAGGGTCCTCGCAAGGTGCCCAATTATACAGCTGATCTCCCTCCTGAGGCTTGGATTGAGAGTTATGAGTTAGCCATGGAGATGTTGGATATCAATGATGTTGTATGTGCCAAATACTTTACTATGATGTTGGATGGGCCCGCTCGTACATGGTTAAAAGGGTTACCTCCTAATTGTATCAGCTCATGGGCAGAGTTGAAGGCACGTTTCATCAAAAACTTTCAAGGGACATGCAAGCAGCCTCTAAGGATGATCGACCTGGAGAACTACGTGCAGCGTGAGGACGAGTCGTCCCACCATTGGGTCCGGTGGGTCTCCGCTATTATTCACTCGTCGGATAGTATTGCGGCGGGTCAGGCGGTTCTAGTCTTGGAGAAAATTGTCACTTTGTCCCCCTTAAGCAAAAGCTCGGGCGGCTTAAGCGTTATTGCACCGACATGGGCGAGCTCATGGTGGCTCTCATTAAGTATGCAGACTCTGATAACACAAAGGACCCTGGATCTGATGATGAAAAATCTAATAAGGGCAAGAAGAATGGCAATGGTAAGGGTCAGCAGCAGAACGTGGCAGGGCATAATGGAAAAAACCAAGGTAACGGTGGTAAGCGACGACACCCCGATGGCAGGTCAGATCTAGTAGCTAACACCAACACTGGGTACAAAAACCAGCGCCACAATGGTAATGGTAAGCCGCCTTTTGGCGGATCAAAGCCTTTTAACCTGGAGGCAGCGCTTAATGACCCGTGCCTGAAGCACAGTCTTCCCAATAGGCCATCCACTCACGCCTGGAAGGATTGTTGGGTTATGCAAGAGTTTAGGAATTACAGCCTCAATCAGAATCATGGCAATAACAATGGGCCGCCTGGCGGGTCAGGTTCCGGCTCTCCGGGGTCCGGCTTTGGCGGTGGCGGCTCAAATTCTGGCTATCAGGGTCAAGGTAACCATGGTGGTCATAATCAACAGTCTGGTCAGGGTAACCAGCAGCAAGGTAATCAGTCAGGGTATCAGAGTAATCCAAAGCAGCTCAATGGTGGCCAATACCATGTTTTCACCACAAGTCTTTGTAAGCGAGATCAGAAGGTTCATAAGCGGGCGGTTCATGCAGTAGAACCGGCTGTTCCACAGTATTTGAGATGGTCTGAGCACACGATATCGTGGAGCAGGGCAGATCACCCG
Organism: Thinopyrum obtusiflorum; assembly: GCA_036873465.1. NCBI lineage: Eukaryota > Viridiplantae > Streptophyta > Magnoliopsida > Poales > Poaceae > Thinopyrum > Thinopyrum obtusiflorum. The sequence continues at coordinate 136,207 of JAAAWM010012200.1, read as the reverse complement.
CCACGGGTTGATAACCCGGGCCACTTAGCCCTTGTGGTGGCCCCTCAGGTTGGTGTTTATAAATTCACTAAGGTACTCATGGATGGTGGTAGTAGCATCAACACCATGTACTATGACACTTTTCGCCGTATGAATTTGACTGACAAGGATCTCAAGCCGTCCTCCATAGTATTTCATGGCGTGGTGCCTAGTAAGTCGGCATATCCTGTTGGAAAAATATCACTAGAGGTGGCTTTCGGTGATGAGTATAATTATCGAACAGAGAAGTTGTGGTTTGAGGTGGTTAAGATCAAGAGTCCATATCATGCTCTGTTTGGACGGCCGGCTTATGCACGGTTTATGGCTCGCCCTTGTTATATTTATCTGTAGCTTAAGATGCCAGGGCTGAAGGGGACAATTACAGTGCATGGAGATTGGAAAGTCGCCCTTGAGTGCGAGGAAGGTGATGCTGCTTATGCAGAGGCAAGTTGTGCTGAGGCTGAACTCAAGTTTTACAAGGACAATGTTGACCCGGCTGATATGACCCCATTGAAGAAACCCAGCACAGAGTCTGATCCATCTCTCAAATTTAAGTCGGCTGATGATACCAAGCAAGTGGATTTTGTGCCTGGCAACTCATCACAGTAGTTCACTGTGGGGGCTAATATGGATCCCAAATAGGAAAGCGCGCTCATCGAGTTCATCCGTGAGAATCGGGACATCCTTCTGACATGTCGGGTGTGCCGAGGGAATTCGCTGAGCACAACCTTAATGTGGATCCTAAAGTTAAGCCGGTTAAATAGTTCCTTCGTCGTTTCAATAAGGAGCGGCGTAAAGCTATTGGAGAAGAGGTAGCCCGGCTCTTGGCCGCTGGGTTTATTGTGGAAGTGTTCCATCCTGAGTGGTTGGCTAACCCTGTGCTGGTACTTAAGAAAAACGGCACATGGCGTATGTGTGTTGATTACACAGATCTTAACAAGGCTTGTCCAGCTGATCCATTTGCTCTCCCCCGTATCGACCAAATCATTGATGCAACTGTGGGTTGTGAGAGCTTATGCTTCCTGGATGCTTATTCTGGTTATCATCAAATCAAGATGGCAGTCAAAGACCAAGAGAAGACATCTTTTATTACTCCTTTTGGGGCTTTCTGTTATGTTTCTATGCCTTTTGGACTTAAGAGTGCTCAGGCGACTTATCAGCGCTGTGTTCAAAATTGTTTTCACAGTCAGATTGGGTGCAACATTCATGCTTATGTGGATGATATTGTAGTCAAGTCAAGGAAGAAGGAGACTCTCCTTGATGATTTAAAGGAAACTTTTGACAATCTCCGGGTCTACAAAATGATGCTTAACCTGGCCAAGTGTGTCTTTGGTGTGCCTGCAGGTAAACTGTTGGGGTTTCCGGTCTCAGAACGGGGCATTGAAGCTAACCCGGAGAAGATAAAGGCCATCACTTCGCTTTCTAAGCTGGCGTGTGTCAATGACGTCCAGCGTTTGGCAGGTCGCATTGCGGCTTTAAGCCAGTTCATAAGTCGTTTGGGAGAGAAGGCAATTCCTTTATATCAGATGATGAAGAAGACAGATCACTTTGTCTGGAGTGATACTGCTAATGAGGTGTTTGAGGCACTCAAGAAACAGTTAGCTGAGCTGCCCATCCTCGCCGCTCCCATTGAAAAAGAGCCTTTGCTCCTATACGTGGCGGCTAATAACAAGGCAGTCGGCGTAGCAGTTGTTGTGGAACGCAAGGAGGCAGGTAAAGAGTACCCAGTTCAGCGGTCGGCTTATTATGTCAGTGAGGTCCTGACCGAGTCTAAGCAACGATATCCACATTGGCAGAAACTGGTGTTTGGGGTGTTCATGGCAAGTCGCAAGCTGAAGCATCATTTCCTTGGGCATCCTATTACTGTGGTCAGCTCTGCTCCTTTAGGAGATATTATTCAAAACAGAAAAGCCACAGGCCGGGTTGCTAAGTGGGCAATTGAGCTTGGACCTCATAATCTGAAGTATGTGCCAAGAACAGCCATCAAATCTCAAGCCCTGGTAGATTTCATCAATGATTGGACAGAGTTGCAGACACCTGAGGAGAAGCCTGACAACACATATTGGACAATCCACTTTGATGGGTCCAAGCAGTTGGAAGGCTCAGGGGCTGGAGTTATTTTGACTTCCCCACGAGGTGACAAATTCTGTTATGTTTTAAGATTAATGTTTCCTTGTACTAGCAATGCAGCTGAGTATGAAGCTTTGCTCCATGGCCTTCGTATGGCTAAGGAAATAAATTTGAGCCGGGTCAGGTGCCTAGGCGACTAAGATCTCATGGCCCAGCAAGTCTCAAGCAAGTGGGACTCTAAAGATCCACTCATGGTGGCTTATCGCCGGGCGGTTGATAATATTGCTGGTTATTTTAAAGGCTATCAGGTGGATCACCTTGATCGGCAAAAAAACGAGGCGGCTGATGCATTGTCCCGGCTTGGGTCTCAACGTAAGCCGGTGCCCCCTAATGTATTCCTCGATGTGTTACACAATCCTTCGGTCAAGTTACCGTCTGAGGAAGACCTTGCTATCCCTGACCCGGAGGTGCAGTTGGTGGCATCTCTTCATGCTATTCCTGACTGGACGTTGCCTTATCTGGCTTATATGACTCGGGGCGAGTTACCCGAGGATGAAACTTTGGCACGACAGATCACCAGGAGGTCTAAGTCTATGACTATTATCAACGGCGAGTTACACCGATGAAGCGTTACAGGCGTGTTCCAACGCTGTGTTTCTCCTGAGGAGGGCCATGAAATTTTATGAGAGATTCATGAAGGCGATTGTGGTCATCATGCCGGTTCAAAATCTTTGGTGGCTAAGGCTTTTCGTCATGGGTTTTACTGGTTAACGGCTCATGCTGATGCAGAGGATATTGTTAGCAAGTGTGATGGGTGTCAGAAATTCTCCAGACAAGCTCATGTGCCGGCTTAGGAATTGCGGATGATCCCAATAACTTGGCCGTTTGCGGTCTGGGGGCTTGATATGGTTGGACTGTTCAAGAGGTCTAAGGATAAGAAGACCCACCTTCTGGTGGCGGTTGACAAGTTTACCAAGTGGGTTGAGGTAGAGCCAGTTAGCAATTGTGATGCGGCAACTGCAGTTCAGTTTGTTAAAAAGCCGATCTTCCACTTTGGTTATCCTCATAGTATCATCACTGATAATGGCACAAATCTATCTAAAGTTGCTATGAAGGAGTTCTGTCAAAGAGAGCACATCCGGCTTGATGTGTCATTAGTGGCTCATCCACAGTCTAATGGTCAAGCAGAATGGGCTAACCGGGAAATTTTGAGAGGTATCAAGCCCCGGCTTATGGTTCCTTTGGAGCGCACACCGGGTTGTTGGGTTGAAGAGCTACCTTCAGTGCTTTGGAGTATCAGAACCACCCCCAACAGGTCAATGCCTTTCTTCATGGTCTATGGTGCAGAGGCAGTTCTCCCAAGCGATATCCGTCATGACTCGCCCAAGGTGGCGTCTTACGTTGAAGTTGATAATGAGACGGCGCATCAGAACGCACTTGATGCTTTGGATGAACAATGTGATCTTGCAGTAGCTCGACCAGCAATTTATCAACAAGACCTGCGTCGCTATTATAGCCGCAGAGTCAAAACTTGGGCGTTTCAAGAGGGCGACTTAGTGCTCCGACTGATTCAAGATCAGACAGGCATGCATAAGCTATCCCCACCTTGGGAAGGACCTTTTGCGGTCAGCAAAAACCTCAACAATGGGTCATATTATCTCATTGATATCCGTGAGCCCAGCAAGTCACGTAAATCTGAGGAGGAGACCAACCGACCGTGGAACATTGCTCATCTTCGGCCTTATTACACTTGAGTCAACGACTCTCATCATTGTACATACCTCTGTCAATGTATATATTTTATGATCACTTTAATAAAGCCAGCACCCCCAAAAAATTTGGAGCCTCTGTCGTTTTCATCTCACAAGAGTCTTTACTGGTTGATCATGAGGTCATTTGGGGGCTTCCTGCTCGATGAGCATAGCTATTCTTACCCTCTTGATCGGCTTACGTAACATCTTAGGTCACTTGGGGGCTTCCTGCTCAATGAGCATAGCTATTCTTACCCTCTTGATCGGCTTTCATGCCATATTATAGGTCGCTTGGGGGCTTCCTACTCAATGAGTATAGCTTTCATACCCACTTGACCGACTTTCATGCCATATCTGAGTTAAACCTGCCTGTTTGCAACTTGCTACTCCGCCAGGTGACCCGCCATACTCTTGACAGTCAATCTTTTTAAGACCCTAAACTTGTCAAGGTTTAAACGGCGGCTTATGTCACGTGAGATTCGGCTTACAGTGAGCTAGGACAAACTCACCTGTCTGCTGTAGTCTCTCCGCTATGTGGCATGTTCGTACTCTTAACAGTCAATCTTTCCAATAAGACCCTGAAGTAGTTAAGGTTTAAACGATGCATTTATGTCACATGAGAGCCAGCTTACGGGATGAACGGCTTTCATGCCAAGCTTCTTTGAAGCAAAAAAATTGAGTTTTTTCAAAAACCAATCTGTTTTGGTCATGCTTTGCAAGCCGGCTTCACAAATATTTGAGTTATACATATTCTTTATTTTTGTTTTGCAGACACTTTTTACAGATATTGCCGAGTTATACAGATCCGGGTTATATTGCTCCATGTTGAGTTTATTGAGGCTATAAGCCGCCAAAGTGATCTTTTTAAAGACTGGGTATGACTATAAGTCGCCCCGGATTGTTGGGTTGTTTATCTCGCACTGAATTGTGACTATAAGTCGCCAAGTACAAAGCGATGATGGATCTTTTACAAATTATGTATCAAGACCTTGATAAAAGCTCAGCAATATTGAAAGACCAGATGTGCATATATGACAAGATCAAAAAGATTATGTCTTTTTTTTTGCGGGAACAAAAAGATTATGTCACTGAAGCATGGTTGTCATAACATGCTCGAAGGCATGACAAGGTAGATAAAGTTTTAACTACGTTATTACATGGCTGCAAGAGAGCCCAAAAATTCCTCAAAGTTTTTCCAAGAGTTGAATTACCCTTCTAAGCCGGCCTCTGTGCCGTCCGGGTTAGACCCCGCTGGGTTACTGTCATCATGTCGCCTTGAGGTAGAGGCCTCCGGTTCATCCCGTGCCAGCTCTTCGTCGTCTACCATCTGGAGATCACCCGACGTCCAGTCGATGCAAGTTAACGCCTCAAAGGTTGCTTCATCGTTAAGAATAACAGAAGGGTCAATATCAGGAGCGAAGATATGCTTACGGCTTTGAGGGGTTATGTCCACAATCTCATGCATTGGTGGCTTCATACGAAAATTATTGTTGTCGTAACCTGCCTGATACTTGGACAGATCCGCCTCTTGTGCAAGTAGGCAAGGTAGAGGCCTCATTTCTCTGACATATTGGGCAAAGTCTTCTTCTTCTTCAAAGATAGACCCATCATCATTGAACTCTGGACATCCGCCAGCCATCTCGGTTGGGTCCAGTTCTGATTGCCACGCTTTTGCCCGGCTTAGTGCCGTGATGGCTCCTATGCGGGCGGCTGATGGTTTTACCTCTTCAATCTGCCCTGGTACTTTTGAAAGATGATCCAGTACAGTCTTCATGAGGGTTGGAGGTTTTTTGCCGTTTGAGACGGCCACAAGGGTTCCCAGGGCGCCAGCGTATAGTTTCTTAGTTAATGAGTATACATCTTTCAACTTCAACAACACATTTTGGCCAAGGTTAGCACTTCTGGCACCTGTCAAACAATCAAAGTACAGAATAGACGAGTTAGAGGTCAAGTATTTTGAGTCGCCATGGCAAGTTAAAGTACCTTCAATGGTTTAAGAATTGTTTCAGTTGAGTATAAACTTACCAAAGATGGCAGCTGTCATTTGGGATATATGCTGTTTTAAGTCGGCAAGCTCATTAGTGACCGGCTTAAGTTGCTTCTCAGCTTCTTCTGCTCTTTTCAGCAGTGTGGCCTTTTCAGTTTCCCAGACGGTTCTTTCTGCATCAAAACTTGCCTTGAGCTTTTCAATATCTTCTAATGAAGATTTCAATTTTAACTCGGCCTTGATGGTCTCAGCCTGCTGCAATTCCACCTTTTTCTTCAAGTCGCCAACTTGCGACTCTTTCAGGCTTAATGCTTCCTGCAAGAAGGATTTGAAGCCATATTTGCAGTTCAATATGGGTCAGATTTATTCTCATACCATTGTTCAAGTCCCAAGCACATTGCAAGCAATACACTTGGCACTTGGAGGCTAATGTAGGTCATTTCAGTTTATGACTAGGCTTAAGGATAAGCAGGCCCTTGGGGCTACATTCTTTTATAGTGAGTAATCACGAGACCCGCGTTATCTTTTCAAGATAACCCAGCCCTTGGGGGCTACGCACGGTTCTTTTAAGATGCACATTTCGAAGACCCGACTCATCTTATTAATATAAGCCAACCCTTTGGGGCTACGCGTTGTTCATTTAAAGTGGATATTTCGAAGACCCGGGGGGGGGGGGGGGGGGGGGGGGGGGGGGGGGGGGGGGGGGGGGGGGGGGGGGGGGGGGGGGGGGGGGGGGGGGGGGGGGGGGGGGGGGGGGGGGGGGGGGGGGGGGGGGGGGGGGGGGGGGGGGGGGGGGGGGGGGGGGGGGGGGGGGGGGGGGGGGGGGGGGGGGGGGGGGGGGGGGGGGGGGGGGGGGGGGGGGGGGGGGGGGGGGGGGGGGGGGGGGGGGGGGGGGGGGGGGGGGGGGGGGGGGGGGGGGGGGGGGGGGGGGGGGGGGGGGGGGGGGGGGGGGGGGGGGGGGGGGGGGGGTCTTTGCTAATATGCTTAGCTAGCACAGTGGAAGCTCCTGGCGCCTTATAATCCGTCCCAGTGATAGTGATATCATCGGCACTCTTCTCAGATGGGATTTCTTCAGTTGGTTTGGTGAGATTGGGATTTGGCGGCTCATGACTATCTGCCGGGTTAGCATCAATATCCATGGCCTCAGAAGGAGCCGCCTCAGTCTGCGGAGGCGGATCAGTTTGCTCGTCAACAGGGTTTTCTGGATCCTGAGTTGAGACTTCAGGGGCGTTCAACACCTCTTTTTTCCGACTCAGAGACTTCGGGGGCTTTGGAAGAGCCGCCCACTTTCTGTTTCTTGCCAGTCTTGGCCTTGGCCCTATGACAAGAATATGAAAGCCTATGAGTATATGACAACAAAGATTTTTGTCAACAAGTATAAACATTTACCCATGAGCAACAACGAAGACAAGAAGTTGTGTTCCAGTTGAGTCGCTAGATGACGGAGGCGTCCCCTGATAGTTTGAGTCAGAAGGATTAAGAGGTTGACGTATGAGACCGGCTTGTGGAAGAGATAGAGTCGGGCTATGTGGCACCTCATTGCGACGTTTCTGAGGAGCTGGTGTGTTGGGTAAACCGGACACAAGATCTTCAGCGCCGTCACTCCGGGTCATACGCCTAGACTCGTGCTGCTGTTTCTTCAAAAGAAAGTTGGGATCCAGATAAGCAAGAGGGTGAGAAAATCTTACTTTTCGGTTGACCCGCCGTGTTTCCTTTCTTGGCAAGGGTTCTGAGTCGGAGGAGACAGTAATTACCTCTGCTTCGTCGGCCCGGCTTGTTTCGACTTCCTCTTGAGAAGAATTAGCATCAATAAGTTGCATGAAAAGAAGACCAAGGGAGTCAAGTTCTACCTCCGACTCGTCTAGCTCGAGAAGTTCTTCTACCGTTTGTTTTTTACGGCGGCCCGTGCCACGAGCTTTCATAGCTTTGGTCTTCTTAGTGGGTGGGGTGGCTTGTAATTTCTTCTTCCAGAAGGGAGAGTCGGTCTACATACATATATGAACAATAGTTTAAAGGATGTTAAGCACAAAAGATGGATAAGTAATAAGGTTTACTCAAGGCACTTACAGCCGGAGCCGGGTTAAGAGTGCAGAAAGGGACCAGTCCAAATTTGTTGCAGTTTTCCAGGGACTCCCCAAGTAGTGACTTAACCGTTTCATTGATCTCTTTGTGAGGCAAAGGCTTTTGGTTATAGCGCTGAGGGTCTTTTACATCACCAGTGTATTGTCACATTAAGCCGCTGCGCCGGCTTAGTGGTAAAATCCTACATGAGACCCAACAGCGGACCAGGTCAATACCAGTTAAGCCATTGGCTATTAAGGCCCTTATCTTTGAAAAGGTGCAGGCATATTGAGCACGCTCTGCGGCGGTTAAACGACCTGGGAGCTCGCTGCTGGTGCTAAGCCGGTATGGACGATAAGCCGGTAAGGGGTTCTCTTCAGCTGGAGCTGTATCCCTGCAATAGAAGCAAGTGCAGTTCCAGTCCTTGGGATGGCTGGGCAGTGCAGCTGAGGGAAAAGTGACATCTCTCTGCCTCTAGATGGAAACACCTCCAAGCTCTAAACTGGGCCCGTCTGTCATTTCACTTTGGTGGTTGATGTAGAAGAAATCTTTGGAGAGTGCAACTGTGGGTTCTTCTTGCAGATATACATCGCAGAATACTTGAAAGTGGCATAAATTTGAGACAGAGTTGCGACCAATGTCTTGAGGATGAAAGTTATAAAAGTGCAGAGCGTCTCAATTTTTTTTGACCCGGGTGGTGAAAAGCTACGGAGGAGGTGATCAGTAAACACTATAACTTCGCCCTCTCCGGGTTGAGGAGTAACTTCAGGACCGGGAACCCGCCAGTGGATAACCTCTTTGGCTGGTAAGACCCCCATGTTTACATAATCATTGAGTGTGTTCTCTAAGACTTTGGAAATGACCCAGTCGCAGGAAGTGGGTGATTTGGTCATGACTGGCCGGGTTAAAAAGCTGCGAACAAGGTATGGCGGGTTAAAAGTGCTATGATAAGCCGCCCAAGTGACACATGGCAAGCTAGTTACAAGTAAGAGACAACAAAGGGGTTGCGGTAAACTGTTCAGAGGTTATGAGCCGCCCTAAATTATGTGTGGCGGGTTAAGTTATGATAGTATGAGCCGGCAATGCAATGGCGGGTCATCTAAGCAAGGACATGTCGAAAATACTGCTAAGTGTCGGAAAACAGATTTCACAATCTATAGCTATGTTTTCGGATCTACGGTAATTCGAAAAAGGAGAATAAATACTAAATCTAGCAGGCGGCGATGGAAGAACTAGCTGATTGTATATTGATTTTGAGGAAAAGCCAATCTACTCTAGATGCAAGATGGATATTAAACTAGCTACCGCAGTATTCCTATGGTGTTTTGGACTTGATACAAGGCGTGTTCAAAGGTGAGGGAAGAACTGTGATGAACGCCGACGAACTGCATGAACTAGCATGACCTAATGTAGATCTGAGAAAAGGGGAAAAAGGAACCTGATGGTGCTGGAGAACGGCGGAAGCGTGCTGCGGAACTCTGGTTGCAATAGGTTGATGCAGCGGCCACGGCGAGGAGCGGTCGGCGTCGTTGGACTAGTCCGGCGGAGCTCCAGTCGCAACAGTCTTCGAGAAGAAGAAGAAGTGGAGGCGACGGGGATAAAAGTGAAAAAGGGTCGACCCCCGCGCCTATTTATAATGGAAAAGAGGAAACAGTAATAGGCATGTGCGAAAATCGAGGGGATGAGATAATTACTGCGGCCGAGAAGGCGCCTTGATTCTTGGAATGATTGTTTAATGTGAAAGATCTGTTGTGACATCATAAGGTTTTTCTGAATTTTTTTAATATGACATCATCTTTTCTTCTGGCGGGTTAAGAAGATACGTTCCAGAGTTAAACATTTGAGAAGAACCAAAGAAGACTCGCCAACCAGAGAATGAAGATTGACATGAACAGGTTCAAATCAATCTAGGGCCTAATGTTGGGGATATAACCCCACGGTGTGACCCGCCCAGGAGGGGCCGGGTTACACTGTTGGCGACTCAAAGATGAAGCCTAGGCAGGCCCAAGAAGCCAAGACATGAAGCTTGGAGGCGGCTTAAGAGGCAGGTCGACTGAAGGCCCAAGACCCGGAGATGGTGCGTGACTCGGAGGTGTAAGCCGCCCCATGGCGACTTGCCAAAGAAGGCAAGGTGATGCAGAGCCGGCATCAGTTACAAAGTATAAGCTGGCCCGGACTCTTGTAAGCCCAGGGCCTCGACCTGTGTATATAAAGGTGAGCCCCTGCGGCGGGTAAACTCAAGTAACAATTGATCGATAGCTAGGTCAAGCGATTCTGCTCCCTTGTAATCGATACTCAAGAAATACAACTCAAAGCAGGACGTAAGCTTTTACCTCGATCGAGAGGGGCCGAACCTGGGTAAACTCGTGTCTCTTGTCCCGCTCAACCCCTTTAAGCTAACCTACGTTGTGATGGCTCCACGCTTAAGTCCTTTCACCAGGATGTAACACCCCGAGAATCATGCCACATTATTCTCACACTAATCATGCCAAGTCATATCATTTGCAGTTCCTAATCATAGTGGTTAACCAAAATAATTCAAACCACATTCTGAAAATCAACTCAAATTCAAAAGTGCAAAATAAATTTGCTCAAACACTTTTGGAAAAATGTTCACTAATTAGCAAATATTCCAGATGCACTAATAAAAATATAACCATTGATACTTGGATTGGATAAGTGGTTTAAACCACATGAAACAGCACCAAAACAGCCATACTAAAACCATTTAAAATCATATCAAATACAAATGAAGCATAACTTTGCCCAAACCAATTTTTGGTGAAGGCCAGCATTGCACTGTAATATTTGAGCCAAGATTCATATTTTACAAAATAGCACAAGTGGCCTAACTATTTCCAAAAACAGAAAAGAATTGATAAACAGAAAAAGAAAAAAGTGAAAAGCTACTGTCGACTGGGCCTAAGTGCATAGTGCACTTAGACCCAGCCCACCAGGTCGCTCCCCTCTCTCTTTCCATTGACGTGTCGCCGCGCCCATGGCTACGCGCCCGCGCACCGGCGAGTGCGCGACACGCCGATGCCACCGACGAAACAGGAGCTGAGGAGGATAAGGGCGACGCCGAGCCGTTCCCCCTGGACCTCCTCCATCACTCCCCGTCCTCTCCTTCACTCTCCCCTGCTCATTCCCCCTCGTCACCGAGCGCCGTCGCCGCCGTGCTCGCCCATAGACGCGGCCACCGTCTTCCGTTCGCCCCGCCGACGAGTCCTGAAGCTCCGCCTTGCTCGTCATCCTCGACTATGCCTCGTCTTTGAGCTCAGGAACGACTACGCGCTTGGGATCGACCTCGTTTCTTCTTCTCGGTCTCCGGTGAAATCCGCCGTCTCCGTCGAGCTCTTGCTGCTACTAAACTCTTGAGGGCCTTCGGCGTGCCGCACGGTGAGCTTCCCCCTCCTCTGCTCCCCTGCGTTACCCTTTGCGCGCGCCGTAGCTAGATGCCCCCGAGCCCATGCTCTGATCGCCGCCGATGAGCTCGGGGGCGTCATTGTGGCCCTTGTCATCTTCACCAGAGGCCACCGTTGTGCTCCTGGCGCCTCCAGGAGTCCAGCGAGCTTGAGCACGAGCTCTCCCGTGTTCCCTAGTGCTAGTTCCCCCAAATCCCGAACTCCGGCGACCGCCCCGTCGCTCGCCGTCGTCGTTCCAGACCATTTCCGGCAGCGCCGCCGCCCTAGATGGATGCGGCTCGGTGTGCCCATTCGAACGAGTCCGAGCGCGCGCAAAATGGCCCGTTAATGAGCAAATCCGAGCCCTCCGGCGATCTTCCGCCGCGAAAACGGTCACCGGCGCATCTCCGGCGACGCCGCCGACGTGGCACAGGTGGGGCCCACCCCTGGGTCACTGCCAGTGGGCCCCCTGGCCCCAGTTGACCACGCTGACCGTGGTCAACTGAGCTGACTGGGCGCCCTGTGTCACTAACATGCGGGCCCCACCGCCATTAGTTAATTTAAAAATGTTTTAAAATTAAAAGTTGATTAGTTAGACTAATCCCTCACTGACAGATGGGGCCCACTCCCTAATTAACCATGTTAATTAAATTAATCCACTGTTAGACTAAACAGAGACTGACATGTGGGTCCCACTGGACCCACATGTCAGGGTTGACTGGTCAGCCATCCTGTTGACTTGCTGATGTCATAATTCATTTTATGTAAATAAATAAATTCCAGAAATTCAAATAAACTTTGAAATTTAATAACTTTTAAACCGTAGCTTAGATCGAAAAAAGTTAAAACATGAAACTTGCTCAGAACGACGAGACGAGTCTGATCGTGCCGTCCGTTTCTTTGTCGGAACCCCCTACGTAGATGAACTCGTAAATCCGGGCCTGAATCTGGCAGATGAATAGTGCACACACACCGGTTATTAAATCCCAGATTAATTCTAAAAATAACTATAATGACTTAGACATACTTCAGGCAACCCTGCACTGCATCGTAGACTTAGCATGCCCAGAATTGCATTGTTGCTATGTATTTACTTGTTTCCTCCCCCTCTCTTCTCTCTCGATAGACCCCGACGCCGACGTAGCTCCCGAGGTCGACGCTGCTCAGGAGTCAGACGACGCAGCTGACGACCCTGCCCTTGCCGTCGAGCAGACAGGCAAGCACCCCCATTTTGAGCATGCCTATATCGCCTATTCTCTTCTCTCTTATGCTTGCATTAGAACTGCTACTGCTACTATTTCCTATATCTGCTGCATAGCCTGTTTATTGTAACTTGCCTTGCTACCTTGCTGGTTATCCTAGACTGCTTAGAATAGGCTGGGTAGAGACCCCACTTGATCCCGACTGCCCCGCTGGATATCAGAAGACCCGTTCAACGGGATTGAAGACCAGACCCTGGCACCGCACATCACTTCCCCCTTAGTGCCGACACTACTGGGTTACCGTCGAGTGTCGAGGGTGATACCTCGTCAGCACTTCTGATGATAACCTTGTAGGTTAGTTAACCGGTCGTGGTAAGCGAGGGTGATTCCTCCTACATCACCCCCGATACCGACACTGACGTGCATCATGTCAGGTGTGGACCTCGAGGGTGGTTCCTCCTTCGTTCACCTTGATGATAACATCGAGTGGGATTCTGTCGAGGGTGATTCCTCAAGGTTCCCCCTTGGTGTCGAACACACGGATACTTTGGATACTACGACTGAACATTGAACCATGACACTAAAGACGGGTCGACCCTGAGGGGTACCCACGCGAGCATGAATGCGAAGTGATGTGGAGACGGGTTGACCTGAGAGGTGCCCGCGAGATAACTACGAGGCGTGGCCGGGCATTCTTAGCCCTTGCCGCAAGTCCTCGAGACAGGGCGACAGGGTCACATCGATTGTGGATCTCTGCTCGTTACCGCGCGCTCCTAATCCACTAACGGTTTGGATATTTGATCCGAGGGGCCTCTGGCCTGATAGCACTAACCATCACGTGGGCATAGTATGGGCGTTCTGCATCGTATACTTCAGCCGAAGCTTAATAGACGTCAGCGACTGAGCGGCGCGCGCTGGATTGGACTGGTTACGCAACCACGCTTGTATTAAGGGGTTGCTAGGTCTGCTTTCGGATGCCCACGCAACGCGCAAGAGTTCCCGGGGCGAAGGCCCAAGACCCCTGGGGGCATAGGTTAGTCCGGCGTGCTGACCTCTCTGTTAAGTATTTGGTCGGGTTGCGGCGTGTTGCTTAGTCGAGGCCGGGCATGACCCAGTAAAGTGTGTCCGGCCTGAGTTAAGCGAGCGTGGTGGTTAAGTTGGTGCACCCCTGCAGGGAAGAAACTTCTATCGATAGCCTGTCCTACGGTAATGGACACTCGGAGTTGTATCCCGATCGGTACAACTAGAATTGATGATTTGAGATGAAATGGATAGTATGGCTCTGGGATTGCTTTCTCGCAGGGAGTCGAGGAAGAATCTCTAGGCGAGGTTGATGATACTGCTATACTTTACATTATGTTATTCTGCTCTCTTCTAATGCTGCAAGATGGATGAAGATGCTGAAGATGCTAGTCTTCGGTAGGACTAGGCTTTCCCCCTCTATTCTGACATTTCTGCAGCCCAGTCCACATATTCAGCCTCCTTTGAAAATGTTGCATATGTAGTGTAAATCCTTGCTTGCTGAGTACTTCGGATGAGTACTCATGTTTGCTTTACTTTCTTTTTCTTCCCATATCCATATGATGCCGCCAGACGACGGAGCCCCTGAGACTGCCGCCCCTATCGACGACTACGGCTACTACTACTACTACCCTCCCGGCGAGTACTACTACGAGGAGCCGACTGACGACCAGGAGTAGGATTCGGAGGGTCCAGGGCAGGAGGCCTATGCCTTTTGATCGTAGTATTTTATTTTGCCCCGCCTCTGTGAAGGCTTATCTCTCTCTGTATTATATCTATACCCAGATATCTGATGCTTCCGCTGACACTTGTATGCCATCGAGCTATGTATTCGAGCCCTCGAGGCCCTGGCTTGTAATATAAAGCTTGTATGACTTTATTTATGTTTTAGAGCTGTGTTGTGATATCTTCAAGTGAGTCCTTTGGCTTGATCGTGTGCATTTGCGTGTATGATTAGTGCACGTTTAAGCCGGGGTCATCACATAGGACATCTGCCATGTTGACCCCACGACACATATCAAACGAAGTCCAAACGTGATAGAAATTTACGGAGAATTATTTTAGAATATATGTGATTTTTGGGAGGTGGAATCAACACAAATGGAGGCCCACAGCCTCCACTACCCACCAGGGCGCGGCCCAGCCCCCTGGCGCGCGGTGGTGCCTAGTGGGAACCCCGTGAGTCGGTTGGGGCTCTTCTTCGGGTGCAAGGAAGCTTATATTCAGGAAAAAAAATCGTGTTAAAATTTCAGCGCAATTAGAGTTACGGATCTCCGGGAATATAAGAAACGATTTTCAGCCAGAAAACAGGAACGCGAAACAGAAGAGAACAGAGGGAGAGATCCAATATCGGAGGGTCTCGCCCCTCCGCCGCCAAGGAGGCCATGGACCAGAGGGGGAATTCTCCTCCCATCTAGGGGGGAGGCCAAGGAAGAAGAAGAAGGAGGGGGCTCTCTCCCCCTCTCTCCCGGTGGCGCCGGAGCGCCACCGGGACAATCATCGTGACGGCGATCTACACCAACAACTTCGCCGCCGTCAACACCAACTCTCTCCACCTCTATGCAGCGGTGTAACACCTCTTTTCCCCGCTGTAATCTCTATTTAAACATGGTGCTCAATGCTATATATTATTTCCAATGATATATGGTTATCCTATGATGTTTGAGTAGATCTGTTTTGTCCTATGGTTTGATTGATTATCATGATTGGTTTGAGTTGTATATTTTATTTTGGTGCTGTCCTATGGTGCCCTCCATGTCGCGCAAGCGTGAGGGATCCCCGTTGTAGGGTGTTGCAATACGTTCATGATTCTTTTATAGTGGGTGGCGAGAGTGACAGAAACTTATACCCGAGTAAGGGGGTTGTTGCGTATGGGAGTAAAGAGGACTTGATACTTAATGCTATGGTTGGGCTTTACCTTAATGATCTTTGGTAGTTGAAGATGCTTGCTAGAGTTCCAATCATAAGTGCATATGACCCAAGTACGGAAAATATGTTAGCTCATGCCTCTCCCTCATATAAAATTGAAATAATGATTACTAGTCTAGTTATCAATTGCCTAGGGACAAATAACTTTCTTGTGTAACAAAACCTTTATACTAAACAACTAATTTTTATTATCTCGCAAAGTACTTCTAGTTTTATTCTTGCAAAGTAGTTCTAGCATCACACCTACAAAATAGTTTCAAACTTGTTCTAGGTAAAGCAAATGTTAAAGTGTGCGTAGAGTTGTATCGGTGGTCGATAGAACTTGAGGGAATATTTGTTCTACCTTTAGCTCCTCATTGGGTTCGACACTCTTGTTTATCGAAAAAGTCTACAAATGATCCCCTATACTTATGGGTTATCAAGACCTTTTTCTGGCGCCGTTGCCGAGGAGCAATAGCGTGGGGTGAATATTCTCGTGTGTGCTTGTTTGCTTTATCACTAAGTAGTTTTTATTTTGTGCTCTTGTTTTCTATCTTTAGTTATGGGTAGGAAACGTAAAATACCAAAAAAAAAAGTTGTACCTGTTAAACCAATGGTTGAAAAACCACCCAAAATCTATCATACTGCTGAAGCTTTCTACGTGGATCATCTTCGATCCCTATGTGCTCGTGCTGAAAACCCAACTAGCTTAGTTGAGGGAAAATCATTAAATGAGCATGCTTATTATGTGCGACATCGCTTATCTCAAAAAGGGAAACTTTTATGGAATCATATTAATAATTTGCATTGCTATGCTTGGAATTTATGCGAAATATATGATTTTAGTTGTTGTTCTGAAGACCCTAAGAAACACCTTCCCTACCAATGTGAGTTTAGTTATGGAATCTTATCTTCTTATGCCAAGGGTGTTTATAATTACTATGATGTTGAACAAATTGAAGAATTGGTTGCTTTTAAGGGTGCTTATGAAATTGCTTCTTTGATTGAAAAGTATGATGCTACTCTTTACAAATCTGAAAATTTTGTCATACTTAAATATTGCTATGAAAACTTGCTTCTAATGCTTATGTTAAACCATATATTGAGGACTCCTCCGCTGTCCAACAAGAGACTAATATTTTGCAGGAATCTATGGAAGAAGAAATTGATGAAACTGTGAGCTCATTGGATGAAAAAGATGATGAGGAGAGCGAAGAACAAAAGGAGGAAGAGCGGATTAGCTACCCGTGCCCACCTTCTAACGAGAGTAACTCTACAGCTCATACATTTTTAATGTCCCATCGTGCTTGCCAAAGGATGAATGCTATTATGATTGCTACGATCCCTTGGATTCTGTTAAAATATCCTTTTTTGATGAACTTGATGCTTGCTATGCTTGTGGCCAAGATGCCAATATGAATTATGCTTATGGAGATGAACTTGCTATAGTTCCTTATGTTAAGAATGAAATTGTTGCTATTGCACCCACACATGATAGTCCTATTATCTTTTTGAATTCTCCCAACTATACTACATCAGAGAAGTTTGCTCTTATTAAGGATTATCTTGATGGTTTGCGTTTTACTACTACACATGATGATTTTGATGAATATAATATGCATGTGCTTGCTGCTCCTAATTGCAATTATTATGAGAGAGGAACTATATCTCCACCTCTCTATGTTTCCAACATGATAAAATTGCAAGAAACTGTTTATACTATGCATTGGCCTTTACTTGATGTGCATGAATTGTTCTTTTATGACATGCCAATGCATAGGAATAGAGTTAGACTTCATCATTGCATGATATATATTACTTTGTGCTCACTACTAAATTGCAAATCATTGCTAATTAAATTGGCCTTGATATACCTTGGGATCCAGGTGGATCCATTACTTGAGCACTTTATGCCTAGTGATAACCCACAAGTATAGGGGATCATTTGTTGCCCTTTTCGATAGATAAGAGTGTCGAACCCAACGAGGAGCTAAAGGTAGAACAAATATTCCCTCAAGTTCTATCGATAATCGATACAATTCTATGCACACTTAACGTTTGCTTTACCTAGAACAAGTATGAAACTATTTTGTAGGTGTGATGC
The DNA here is from genome assembly GCA_036873465.1 of Thinopyrum obtusiflorum. Lineage (NCBI taxonomy): Eukaryota > Viridiplantae > Streptophyta > Magnoliopsida > Poales > Poaceae > Thinopyrum > Thinopyrum obtusiflorum. The sequence goes on along the minus strand of JAAAWM010012200.1, from coordinate 118,682 downwards.
TAGAACTACTTTGCAAGAATAAAACTAGGAGAACTTTGCAAGATAATAAAAGTTAGTTGTTTAGTAAAAAGGTTTTTGTCACACAAGAAAGTTATTTGTCCCTAGGTGATCGATAACTAAACCGGTGATCATTGTTGCAATTTTATATGAGGGAGAGGCATGAGCTAACATACTTTCTCTACTTGGATCATATGCACTTATGATTGGAACTCTAGCAAGCATCCACAACTACTAAAGATCATTAAGGTAAAACCCAACCATAGCATTAAGTATCAAGTCCTCTTTATCCCATACGCAACAGCCCCCTTACTCGGGTCTGTGCTTCTGTCACTCACGCCACCCACCATAAGCGAATCATGAACATATTGTAACACCCTACAGCGGGGATCCCTAATGTTTGCATGACACAGAGGGCACCGTAGGACAGCACCAAAATAAAATATACAACTCAAACCAATCATGATCATCTATCAACCCATAGGACAAAACGGATCTACTCAAACATCATAGGATAACCACATATCATTGGGAAATAATATATAGCATTGAGCACCATGTTTAAGTAGAGATTATAGCGGGGAAAAGAGGTGTTACACCGCTGCATAGAGGGGTAGAGAGTTGGTGTTGACAGTGGCGAAGTTGTTGGTGAAGATTGTCGTCACGGTGATTGCCCCGGCAGCGCTCCGGTGCCACCGGGAGAGAGGGGGAGAGAGCCTCCCTCCTCCTTCTTCTTCTTTGGCCTCCCCCTAGATGGTAGGAGATTTCCACATCTGGTCCATGGTTTCCATGGCGGCAGAGGGGCAGGACTCCCTCCGAGATTGGATCTCCCTCTCTGTTCTCTTCTGTTTTCCCCCTTTTCAGATCTGGCTGAAAACCGTTTCTTAAATATCCGGAGATCCATAACTCCGATTGCGCTGAGATTTTAACACGATTTTTTCCGGATATAAGCCTCCTTGCGCCCGAAGTAGAGCTCCAACCGACTTACGAGGAGGCCACCATACACCACCATGCGCCTGGGCTGCCTGGCGCGCCCAAGTGTCTCATGGGGGCTGTGGGCCTCCTTTTGCATTGATTCCACCTCCCAAAAATCACATATATTCCAAAATAATTCTCCGTAAAATTTTATTGCATTTGGACTTCGTTTGATATGGATATTCTATGAAACAAAAAACATGCAAAAAACAGGAACTGGCACTGGGCACTGGATCAATATGTTAGTCCAATAAATCATATAAAATGTTGGCAAAAGTATGTGAAAGTTGTATAATATTGGCATGAAATAATCAAAAATTATAGATACGATGGAGACGTATCAACATCCCCAAGCTTAATTCTTGCTCGTCCTCGTGTAGGTAAATGATAAAAAGGATAATTTTTTATGTGGAATGCTACCTAGCATAATCTTGATCATATATCTAATCATGGCATGAATAATAAGACACAAGTGATTCAAAGCAATAGTCTATAATTTGACATAAAGACATTAATACTCAGGCATCCCACCAAACAATCGTGTCTTTCAAAATATCAACGCTAAAGAAAGCTATCCCTACAAAATCATATAGTCTTGTCATACTCTGCCTTCTTAACACAAAGTATTTATCATGCACAACCCCGATTACAAACCGAGCAATTGGTTCATACTTTTTAATGCGCTTCAGCTTTTTCAACCCTCACGCAATACATGAGCGCAAGCCATGGACATAGCACTATGGGTGGAATAGAGTATGATGATAGGATTAAACATAGAGAAGACAAAAAGGTAAGAGAGTTTCACATCGACGTGGCTAATCAACGGGCTATGGAGATGCTCATCAATTGATATCAATGCGAGGAGTAGGGATTGCCATGGAACGGATGCACTAAGAGTTATAAGTGTATGAAAGCTCAACTAAGTGGGTGTGCATCTAACTCTACAATGAAAAATTCCCACTAGTATATCAAAGTGACAACATAGGAGACTCTATATGAAAAACATGGTGCTACTTTGAAGCACAAATGTGGAATTAGCATGCCCCTTCTCTCTTTGTCTTTTTTTTTCTTTTTTTCTTTTTTCCTTTTTTTTATTTTTTTCTCTTTTTGTCCGGAGTCTCATCCCGACTTGTGGGGGAAGCATAGTCTCCATCATCCTTTCCTCACTGGGACATGCTCTAATAATGAATAATTATGATCATCACACTTCTATTTACTTACAACTCGATATCTAGAACAAAGTATGACTCTATATGAATGGCTCTGGCAGTGTACCAGGATGTGCAATGATCTAGCGTAACAACGATATCAAAAAATGGACAAGACATGGAAATATCATGCTAGCTATCTTACGATCATGCAAAGCAATATGACAATGAATGCTCAAGTCATCAAAACGGAAGCGGTGGAAGTTGCATGGCAATATATCGGGGGGGGGGGGGGGGGGGGGGGGGGGGGGGGGGGGGGGGGGGGGGGGGGGGGGGGGGGGGGGGGGGGGGGGGGGGGGGGGGGGGGGGGGGGGGGGGGGGGGGGGGGGGGGGGGGGGGGGGGGGGGGGGGGGGGGGGGGGGGGGGGGGGGGGGGGGGGGGGGGGGGGGGGGGGGGGGGGGGGGGGGGGGGGGGGGGGGGGGGGGGGGGGGGGGGGGGGGGGGGGGGGGGGGGGGGGGGGGGGGGGGGGGGGGGGGGGGGGGGGGGGGGGGGGGGGGGGGGGGGGGGGGGGGGGGGGGGGGGGGGGGGGGGGGGGGGGGGGGGGGGGGGGGGGGGGGGGGGGGGGGGGGGGGGGGGGGGGGGGGGGGGGGGGGGGGGGGGGGGGGGGGGGGGGGGGGGGGGGGGGGGGGGGGGGGGGGGGGGGGGGGGGGGGGGGGGGGGGGGGGGGGGGGGGGGGGGGGGGGGGGGGGGGGGGGGGGGGGGGGGGGGGGGGGGGGGGGGGGGGGGGGGGGGGGGGGGGGGGGGGGGGGGGGGGGGGGGGGGGGGGGGGGGGGGGGGGGGGGGGGGGGGGGGGGGGGGGGGGGGGGGGGGGGGGGGGGGGGGGGGGGGGGGGGGGGGGGGGGGGGGGGGGGGGGGGGGGGGGGGGGGGGGGGGGGGGGGGGGGGGGGGGGGGGGGGGGGGGGGGGGGGGGGGGGGGGGGGGGGGGGGGGGGGGGGGGGGGGGGGGGGGGGGGGGGGGGGGGGGGGGGGGGGGGGGGGGGGGGGGGGGGGGGGGGGGGGGGGGGGGGGGGGGGGGGGGGGGGGGGGGGGGGGGGGGGGGGGGGGGGGGGGGGGGGGGGGGGGGGGGGGGGGGGGGGGGGGGGGGGGGGGGGGGGGGGGGGGGGGGGGGGGGGGGGGGGGGGGGGGGGGGGGGGGGGGGGGGGGGGGGGGGGGGGGGGGGGGGGGGGGGGGGGGGGGGGGGGGGGGGGGGGGGGGGGGGGGGGGGGGGGGGGGGGGGGGGGGGGGGGGGGGGGGGGGGGGGGGGGGGGGGGGGGGGGGGGGGGGGGGGGGGGGGGGGGGGGGGGGGGGGGGGGGGGGGGGGGGGGGGGGGGGGGGGGGGGGGGGGGGGGGGGGGGGGGGGGGGGGGGGGGGGGGGGGGGGGGGGGGGGGGGGGGGGGGGGGGGGGGGGGGGGGGGGGGGGGGGGGGGGGGGGGGGGGGGGGGGGGGGGGGGGGGGGGGGGGGGGGGGGGGGGGGGGGGGGGGGGGGGGGGGGGGGGGGGGGGGGGGGGGGGGGGGGGGGGGGGGGGGGGGGGGGGGGGGGGGGGGGGGGGGGGGGGGGGGGGGGGGGGGGGGGGGGGGGGGGGGGGGGGGGGGGGGGGGGGGGGGGGGGGGGGGGGGGGGGTTATAATACAATGGATTTGTACAAGGGGATAATTATTTTTGTTGAAAAGTTTCTGTAATCGAGATTCACAAAGTTTCCATGGGCATGAACAAAGTTCAAGGACGTCCCCAACTTCAACAGTGTTCGTCTTTCTCACTTTCATTTTCCTTTTTGAAAAGTTTTAGGTTCCCCTCTATATTTTTTTGTTTTTAAACTTTATAAAAGCACAAAAAAGAATAAAATGACTTTCTAAAACTTCCGGGTTGTCTCCCTGGCAGCGCTTTCTTTAAAGCTATTAAGCTAGGCATAAAGTGCTCAAGTAATGGATCCACCCGGATCCCAAGGTATATCAAAGCCAATTTTAATTAGCAATGATTTGTAATTTAGTAGTGAGCACAAAGCAACATATATCATGCAATGAAGAAGTCTAACTCTCTTCCTATGCATTGGCATGTTATAAAAGAACAATTCATGCACATCAAGTAAAGGCCAATACATAGCATAAGCAGTTTCTTGCAATTTTATCGTGTTGGAAACATAGAGAGGTGGAGATATAGTTCCTCTCTCATAATAATTGCAAGTAGGAGCAGCAAGCACATGCATATTACATTCATCAAAAATCATCATGTGTAGTAGCAAAACACAACCCATCAATATAATCCTTAGTAAGAGCAAACTTCTCCGATATAGTGTAGTTTGGAGAATTCAAAAAGATAACAGGACTATCATGTGTGGGTGCAATAGCAACAATTTCGTTCTTAACATAAGGAACTATAGCAAGTTCATCTCCATAAGCATAATTCAAATTGGCATCTTGGCCACAAGCATAGCAAGCATCAAGTTCATCAAAAAGGGATATTTCAAAAGAATCCAAGGGATCATATCAATTATCATAGCATTCATCCTTCGGTAAGCACGAAGGGTAATTAAACAATGTATGGGATAAAGAGTTACTCTCATTAGAAGGTGGGCACGGGTGATCAATCCGCTCTTCCTCCTTTTGTTCTTCGCTCTCCTCCTCATCTTTTTCATCTAATGAGCTCACAATTTCAGCAATTTCTTCTTCCATAGACTCCGGCAAAATATTAGTCTCTTCTTGGACAGCGGAGATTTTCTCAATAAACTCATTAATATCGGCATTATATTCATAATTCACACAGCAATATTGAAGTATAGCAAAATTTTCAGGTCTATAAACAGCATCATCATAATCTTCATACTTTTCAAACATAGATTCAATTTCATAAGCACCCTTAAAAGCAACAAATTCTTCTATTCGTTCCACATCATAGTAATCATATCTACCATTAGCATAAGAAGCTAAGGTTTCATTATCATTAAATTTGCATGAAAAGGGAAGGTGTGGAGCCTTCATCCTAGAGCAACAAGTATAATCATGTCTCAAGCATAGATCCCGAGCATACCAATGCAACATATGAATTTGATCCCATAACAGTTTCCCTTTTTGCGTCAAGCGATAATCCCTAAAGTGTTCACGTTGATCCAACGTGTCTCCCATTATCAAGTTGAACGGGGTTTTCTCAGGATTGTCAAAGTACTGTTTAATATTTTTCACATAACGAGCATCGAGGGTTTTAGGAGGTTCCCCATCTCCATGAGTAGCAAGTACAACTAATTTTTTTTGGTATTTCGTGTTCCATATCCATAACTAAAACAGAGAACAACTTAGAGCAAAAAACAAAAACTACTTACTAATAAAGCAAACAAGCACACACGAGAATATTCACCCCACGCTATTGCTCCCTGGCAACGGCGCCAGAAAAAGGTCTTGATAACCCACAAGTATAGGGGATCGTTTGTAGCCCTTCTCGATAAATAAGAGTGTCGAACCCAACGAGGAGCTAAAGGTAGAACAACTATTCCCTCAAGTTCTATCGACCACCGATACAACTCTACACACACTTAACGTTTTCTTTACCTAGAACAAGTATGAAACTATTTTGTAGGTGTGATGCTAGAACTACTTTGCAAGAATAAAACTAGGAGAACTTTGCAAGATAATAAAAGTTAGTTGTTTAGTAAAAAGGTTTTTGTCACACAAGAAAGTTATTTGTCCCTAGGTGATCGATAACTAAACCGGTGATCATTGTTGCAATTTTATATGAGGGAGAGGCATGAGCTAACATACTTTCTCTACTTGGATCATATGCACTTATGATTGGAACTCTAGCAAGCATCCACAACTACTAAAGATCATTAAGGTAAAACCCAACCATACCATTAAGTATCAAGTCCTCTTTATCCCATACGCAACAACCCCCTTACTTGAGTCTGTGCTTCTGTCACTCATGCCACCCACCATAAGCGAATCATGAACGTATTGCAACACCCTACAGCGGGGATCCCTCATGTTTGTGCGACACGGAGGGCACCGTAGGACAGCACCAAAATAAAATATACAACTCAAACTAATCATGATCATCTATCAACCCATAGGACAAAACATATCTACTCAAACATCATAAGATAACCACATATCATTGGGAAATAATATATAGCGTTGAGCACAATGTTTAAGTAGAGATTACAGCGGGAAAAAGAGGTGTTACACCGCTGCATAGAGGGGAAGAGATTTGGTGTTGAAGGCGGCGAAGTTGTTGGTGTAGATCACCGTCACGGTGATTGCCCCAGCGGCACTCCGGCGCCACCGGGAGAGAAGGGGAGAGAGCCCCCCTCCTTCTTCTTCTTCTTCCTTGGCCTCCCCCCTAGATGGGAGGAGAGTTCCCCCTCTGGTCCATGGTTGCCATGGCGGCGGTGGGGCAGGAGCCCCTCCGAGATTGGATCTCCCTCTCTATTCTCTTCTGTTTTGCCCTTTTTCAGATCTGGCCGAAAACCATTTCTTAAATATCCGGAGATCCGTAACTCCGATTGCGCTGAGATTTTAACACGATTTTTTCTGGATATAAGCTTCCTTGCGCCCGAAGTAGAGCTCCAACTGACTTACGAGGAGGCCATGATACACCACCACGCGCCTGGGCTGCCTGGCGCGCCCAGGTGTCTCGTGGGGGCTGTGGGCCTCCTTTTGTGTTGATTCCACTTCCCAAAAATCACATATATTCCAAAATAATTCTCCGTAAAATTTTATTGCATTTGGACTTCGTTTGATATGGATATTCTGTGAAACAAAAAACATGCAAAAAACAGGAACTGGCATTGGGCACTAGATCAATATGTTAGTCCAATAAATCATATAAAATGTTGCCAAAAGTATCTGAAAGTTGTATAATATTGGCTTGAAACAATCAAAAATTATAGATACGACGGAGAGTATCTCACCTAGCTTAATGGCTTTAAAGAAAGCGCTGCCAGGGAGACATCCCGGAAGTTTTTGAGAGTCATTTTATTCTGTTGTGTGCTTTTATAAAGTTTTGAAAACATAAAAATATAGAGGGGAACTATTCACACACGAACACGTCATCGTGTACCCTCGACGCCGGGGGTGATACACCGCAGCTCACGTCGAAGGAGACCCGACCGACAGCGCGATACGCAAGACAGCCGACGGATGCTTTTGAGGACCCAAAACCCCACACGTCCGAGAGTGACCCCGTCAGGGCGCGCGGCGGAAATGGGCTGCCCTAGTTCGACCTGATCGGCCCTAGGGCCTCGAGGTTCGCCGCCCTGCAACAAGAAGAACGAACGAAGAATGAGAAAGAAGAAGAACAAGGGAGAGAGATAAAAGTAAAGGTAAAAAGTGGTAGATGATTTGTTCAATTTTGTGTTGTTCAATCGGCCATCACCCCTTAGGTATATAAGAGGCGGATGGACTTCCCGTACAAGAAAAGGACTCCAAATCACGTCCAAATCTTTCCAAAATTAACCGAACTCGGATTTAGGTAAGTCTGGGACAGCAGTTCGGTTTTTAGGTCCCACGGGGCACAAACGACCTCTGGTGAAGATGAGCCCAAAACCAAATTTGACCGTTTCAACGAGACGAACAACTTTCATGTTGAACGTTTTTTGATCAGAGGCCATCTTGAGGGGGTTTTCAGCTATTTTCCTAAGTCTGCGGCAGAAAAATCCAAAACCCAGACAAACATCCCCGGAGTGTCCGGCCATCCTCGGAGAAATCCAAAACCCGGATGATCATTCCCGGAGTGTCCGGCCATCCTGATGCAGCCGCGCATTTTCGGCTCTAACTTTTGCATATGAACTCCGATTGAGATGTTTTTTATATCAAAATCAACCGCTTTGACGAGACGCACAACTTTCATGTTGAAACTTTTTCCATCTGAGGCCATTTTAATTGGGTTTCAAGCCATTCTTTAATCTGGTGTCAACATGAGCATCTCTGAACTTGTCATAACTTTTGCATCCGAGCTCCGTTTTAGACCATCTTCATATCCATCTTGATCTTCTCAAAGAGAGTCATCCCATGGTGACTTTCAATAATAAGTTTGAATTAATCTTGACATAGCTTCAAGCTACTCTTTATGATCATGCCACTTTTGAGCGTCAACACATGCCCCCTGTTTTTCGGCAAAGCTAGCGTGCCGAAAAATAACTTGCACGAAGTTTGTTCTAAGCGCGATGTCAACACTCCATCGGCCATTTTGTACGTGCTTATGACGATAAGTATATATCGGCCATTTAGATTAGCAACAAAAGTGAAGCTAATCAAACGTATGATGATTTGGTAATACCCTTTCATGATGTAAGAAATTATATTCCATCCATGGATTAAAATAAGCCCACTGAGGATAACCAATCATACCTGATGATGAATTCCATGGCATAGGCATTAACGGTATAGTTGAAGAATATGGATAATGTGTGGACCGAAGATGTTGAAACCTTCGGCTTGGTCCTTCATAGTTTTCACTCTTTTCCTTCTTCACCTTTGCCGCACTTCCTGTAATGGAAGCTTGCACATAATTCTTATTTTGAGTACTTCCTTTGGGAACCCATGCTATGTTCCTTTCTTCAAGTTCTTGTGCACTAAGTTTTTGTAATTTCTTCTTTTGCCAATATGATAAGCCGAGTGAGCACCCCGGTTGTGATTTTGTTAGAAGCAATGGCAATTTTTGTTTTACCTTGTGCACTCTCAACTTCTTCTCTTCAGATTTGGCACTTGATTGACTTGCCTCATTGTCTTTGGTAGCCAATGTCAACACTTTAATTGGCTCTTTTTTATTTGAGATCAAATTTGAAGTAGCACTCTTACGACCATCTTTTTTAACACGATAAACTTGCTTGACCACCTATTTCTTGTTCCTTGAGCTCCGGACCGATTCCTTATGATTGAGACGGTCTTTGACATGTGATTGTTCAAATGTTGATCTTTTTAGAGCTGCATAATATTTGTGAGATGGTCTAAAATAAGATGAAGAATGCACCCTTGTATCATACCTGTCCCACGATGGATATGGACTTACATGACCATAGGAAGGTATCCATGGCATTGGCATTGGCAGCCCAAAATATGGATATGAATATGTTGCATTCAAATTCTCTTCTTGCCAATACCGATCCTTGGATTTGTGCCTAGGGGGTGATCTTGATGCTTTTGCATTACTTGTCCGATAAGCAATTTTCTCCTCACTTATCTTCTGATATTTTTCCAATAGTTGCACGAAAGTGACTTTCGGCTTTTTACCTTTGTGCTTACCTCGGCCTTTGCTTGCATCGATCTTTGGATTTTCTTGTTGCCCCCCGGTACTTGGCATCTTCATTGCAACTTTGATGGAATTTTTGCCCTCAAGAATATTTTCATCATGCTCTCGAACAACTTCCTTATTTGAAAGCTTGATCCCATCACCTGTAGTTTTAACCTTCTCATCTTTAAAGGAATCGTCTTGAAGCAGCCGATTCAAAAACTTTTTGCCATCAAGACCAATCGGAATAGACTGGTCATCTCTTGGTGTTTGAACAAATTTCAATCGTCCTTTTTCAATGGATGATTTAACTATTTGACGAAACATATTGCAATCTTCCAAATTATGCTTGAACAAATGATGCAACCTACAATACATTCGTCCTTGAATTGATGGCTTGACATGGTGATCAAGAATTCTTATGTAATTATTTTTCAGCAACAAATCAAATATTTGATCACACATGCTTTAATTGAAGGTAAACTTTATATTCTCAGAACGGCTTTGGAGTTAAGCAAACGAATGGTTCAGATTTTGTATTACCCTATTCGGCTATGCATTGTGTTTTGCACTCTATTTCCGATGTCTTTGAAAAGGAAATTATACTATCATCGGTTTTCTCAACAGAGTATAACCTTGGCTTTAAATTTCTGAAATCAAAGTAGTTAGAACATACATGTCTCAATTGAGACCATGCATAAGCCAAGTATGAAGCAAGAAAAGATACCCAATTAGATATGAACTTCAAATAAAGCAATGGGAAAAGCTTTGGCTGCAGTAATAAGTCACTATCAGTCTCTTTGAATGGTACAATATATTGACCGATATGCTTAGTAACAATTTTATTGCTAACAAGTAAATTGCCCTTCATCATTGGTCTTTCAAAATTACTTATAAGATTTTTCCTAATAGATGCATCAACAATAAAGTTGTGACCAAATCTGAAAATAGGTAAATCACTTGCTAGACATACCTCTTCATACACGCTAGCAGAGCATGATGGTTGTATCACTTGAATAATACTTTGCTCCACTTTTGAATGACTGTCCAATGCCTTGGCATCCTCTTTTCCTTCAATAGATTTGGTACACATACTATTTAATTCGGCTTTCTTAATAGCTGATTTTTTTTTCTTACCTGAATCAATACTTTTATCTTTTTGAATTTCCAAGGCCTCTGGCTCTTGTCTAATTTTAGCCCACATCTCAGCTTGGTGAGCTTTAAACTTTTTCATCTCAATTTCCATCCACTCCCCATGAGATTGTCCCCCAATACTTTGAGACTCTTCCGGCAATGAGGTGCCGGAACTTTGCAATTGTTTAGGGGGTACACTGGATGGTACAACACTGGGAGAATGCATCATTGGCACAACTCTAGCTTTTACAGCAGCAAAATCATGAGGCTTCCTGCCTTCTATTAGTTCCTGTCGAATGGAGTTGCACAAATCCCAAGAAAATGTAAGCTTGTTCTCAATTACCCAGTCTGGATATGGTTACCCCGCGATGCTTTTAGACTCTTTCGGCAATGAGATGCTGCCGAAATTTTGTAATTGTGTAGGGGGGACATGATATGCCACGGTAGTAGGTGAAGGCATTTGTGCTCCTATAGAAGTTTCACTTATTCGGCCATGACCATGAAGGTGCGGAGCCGAATTATGGACATCAACAGTTGCGTATGGTGCCAAAAAATTAGTAGCATGAGGTGTAGCATATGATGTTTGAGGATAATTGGCCGAATAACTAGTAGTAGCATGGCCAATTCCCCTATCCACTGGCACGTTTGGATTAACATACTGCAAGTTATTTGCCAATGAATAAAAAGTTGAAACACTTTGTTGCATACTATTGGAAATTCCTACATGGGGTGTCACAACTTGATTAACCGAACTCATCATGTTGTTCATCGGCATATGAATTTGTGGGATTGCCGATGCATGGGAGTTGGAATACATATGTTGCATGTTGCTAAAATTATATGAGGTAGAAGTATGGAGATTTTGTTTGTGACACCCTACTTGTAATCTGCTACAGTGATACAGAGATTATGATAATCTGGGGGGGTTTTGCTAATGATGGTGGTCATCATTTAAACATATCTCATTTCAGAATTCCACTGTGGCATTCAAATTCAAATTCAAACTGCAAAATCCAAACTTTCTAACATGTGAACAAAAATGTGGGCCATGTTGCAAATATTCCCAGGGTATTGGCAAAATTATCAGCAACTTTATTTGAGGAGTTTAAGTGCCTCTAACAAGTGGAAACAGTGCCAAAAACAATATAATTAATGCCTTTCCAATTTTGTAAAATATATTGGGAATTAATTCTGCTCCAAACCATTTTATATCAGTGGTGGATAATGCACTGGTATTATTTGGGCTAGTCCCATATTTTACAAAAGTCATTTGGAATAAAAACAAAGGCAGAACAGAAAGAAATGGAAAAACAGAAAAGAAAAAGAAAATGGGTTAGGGAAAATGGGCGAAGCCCCCTATCCTACGCCGGCCCAGCCCACCTCCTATCTCCCGCTCGTCTCCCTCCCCTGTAGCGACCCGGACGGTCGCTACAGGTGTTCGACGGCTGCCGTCCTCGCCAGACCCGCTCGCCGGCGCTATATAAGCGCCCCACCGGCCTCACCTCACCCCCCGAAACCCTAGCGCAGCCACTCCGCCTCCACCAGATCCGCCGCCGCCGCCATTTCCACCGTCACCGGCGCGGCCATGGCCGTGGTGCCGTAGCCGGCGCGGCCGCCGTGCCCCTCCGTCGTCGCCGAGCTGTCCAGGAGCACCGCCGTGCTCGACTACCTCGGCCTGCATCGGCGCTCGTCGCCGGGAACCTCTCCTGCGCCGCGCACGCGTCGTCCCCCACCTCGGATCCCCGCCGGCGACCTCCACCGCCCCGTCCACTCCGGCCCTTCCTCGCGCACACGAAAACGGCTACCCACCCTGTGAGCTTCTCCCTTCCTACTCTGCTCCGTTGCTCGCCGTCTCGTTCGCCGTAGGTTAGCTCGCACCGGGCCCATGCTCCGACCGCCGCGGACGCTCACCGTCCGGTCGCCTCACTCGCCGTCTCGACCTCGCACTTGTGCCGTTGGACCCGCCGTCGCAGCCTCGTTTGAATGCCACCGAGTGCGCGCGCTAACTCGCCCCCTAGCTCCACCCCCGCACCTCGCCGGAGCTGTGCTCCGCCTCGGCCATCGCCGGCCTTCCTCCGGTCACCCTCCGACCCAGCCACCGCCACCATCTGAACCGCGGCTCTCCGGCGGTTCGAACGCGGCCGGCCGCTCGCCGAACGGCGCCCCACAGGCGAAACCCGAGCCTCGCCGGACTTCTGCCGCCGTGCGAGTGCGCGCCGGGGCTGCTCCGGCCGGCCTGCCGACGTGGGGGGGGGGGGGGGGGGGGGGGGGGGGGGGGGGGGGGGGGGGGGGGGGGGGGGGGGGGGGGGGGGGGGGGGGGGGGGGGGGGGGGGGGGGGGGGGGGGGGGGGGGGGGGGGGGGGGGGGGGGGGGGGGGGGGGGGGGGGGGGGGGGGGGGGGGGGGGGGGGGGGGGGGGGGGGGGGGGGGGGGGGGGGGGGGGGGGGGGGGGGGGGGGGGGGGGGGGGGGGGGGGGGGGGGGGGGGGGGGGGGGGGGGGGGGGGGGGGGGGGGGGGGGGGGGGGGGGGGGGGGGGGGGGGGGGGGGGGGGGGGGGGGGGGGGGGGGGGGGGGGGGGGGGGGGGGGGGGGGGGGGGGGGGGGGGGGGGGGGGGGGGGGGGGGGGGGGGGGGGGGGGGGGGGGGGGGGGGGGGGGGGGGGGGGGGGGGGGGGGGGGGGGGGGGGGGGGGGGGGGGGGGGGGGGGGGGGGGGGGGGGGGGGGGGGGGGGGGGGGGGGGGGGGGGGGGGGGGGGGGGGGGGGGGGGGGGGGGGGGGGGGGGGGGGGGGGGGGGGGGGGGGGGGGGGGGGGGGGGGGGGGGGGGGGGGGGGGGGGGGGGGGGGGGGGGGGGGGGGGGGGGGGGGGGGGGGGGGGGGGGGGGGGGGGGGGGGGGGGGGGGGGGGGGGGGGGGGGGGGGGGGGGGGGGGGGGGGGGGGGGGGGGGGGGGGGGGGGGGGGGGGGGGGGGGGGGGGGGGGGGGGGGGGGGGGGGGGGGGGGGGGGGGGGGGGGGGGGGGGGGGGGGGGGGGGGGGGGGGGGGGGGGGGGGGGGGGGGGGGGGGGGGGGGGGGGGGGGGGGGGGGGGGGGGGGGGGGGGGGGGGGGGGGGGGGGGGGGGGGGGGGGGGGGGGGGGGGGGGGGGGGGGGGGGGGGGGGGGGGGGGGGGGGGGGGGGGGGGGGGGGGGGG